>JAAGVU020000103.1:16321794-16336672 GCA_011763525.2 Mormyrus iriodes | reverse complement strand
CTGGGGTTGGGCGTTGCGGGAGGGGTGGGTTTCGCTTCGCCGCCGTTGAGGGAAGGCATGGCGGAATGGGGTTTGGGGGGCTAAGAAGGGGTGCGGCCGGGGGGGGGGGGGGCGCCTCGCCCTGGGCAATAGGCACACGTACTGACACCCAGCAACCAGGGTGGGACGGGGGGGAGGGGGGGGGGATCCTGAGGGTCAGCTACACCAAGATGTATGCGAATTCGGTTTCATTTCTCGAAAGGCAAGGCTCCCCATGTGTCCACGGCCAGATTTCACACATCAATCCCTCCCCCCAAAAAACACAAGCACAGGAGAATTGAGTTGACGCATTTTATTCCTAAAACAGAGGCTGCACCACACGCAGTGGGGCAGCATTTATATAGATTTTATATATATATATTGCCGTTTGGTTTTTGTGTCTAAATGTGTGGTATAAAATACTATATAAGACAATGTACCTCTTAATAGAACACAGTGAACTTCATTGCTGTACAAGTACTCTGCACTACAGCTTAGCTGTAAGTCCCCCACACACAAGGCATGGACATAAACCCCCAACCTACTTCATCTGTACATCGTGACGATACAAATCTGTCCCCCTTACAAAAAAATAACTCTAAAAGCAACCTACTGCAACTTTATTTTTGTAGTTTGTGTTTGTTTTTTTAATTAAGACGATTACATATATTTTAGACCAATTGCTTTAAAGCAGGAAGGCAATATAAACCTTCTAGATTTTTGAATATATAAAAGAGGTTAAGAAATAAGACAAATTATACATTTAAAAACTTACAATAAATAAGATAGATGCAGGCATTTCAACGGGATACAATTTCATCCAATGATAGGAATTTCAGATCTTGACGCGAGTCTGATAAGTTGGTTTCATGACCGAAAGTCCCTCATCATCCGTATTTTACAGACGCGTGACGCAGACTGGCCGATTTCAGTGTTACTGCGGCGAATACCATGGCTGGGGTGGGGGCTTGCCCTCCCGTCACTGGCCCTGCCTCCCACAGGCCGCCGAATCCCTGGGGAAGCCGCTGTGCGGCCAGTGACGGAGCCTGCACAGCCTCCATGGTACTGGCTTTCTGGAACATTCGGTGCATTGAGAGAGCTCCAAACTCTTATAAAGTCCAGCACTGTAGTCATGTGACAGGTAAATCCCTTTCGAGCGCCACTGCCATTCTCTTCCTCTTGCTGATGCTCCTCCTCCTCCTCCTCCCCTGGCCACCTCTGCTCCGTTCGCTACAGCATGTTCATGATGAAGTTGTACATCTGATTCAGCACCACAAAGTGAATAGGCAAACATGAGCGCCTGTCCTGCATCGCTGGGTCACACGTCAGCCAGGAGAGGGCGTTGTACTGCTCCAGAACGAATCTGTATGTAGGGGGGGAATAGATGGGTGTTAGCAAAAGTTCTATAGCTGAGCATAACACAGAACACTGTGGCTCAAGATATTCAATCTAATCAATACTTATTTAACTGCCTAAGCTAATGGCTATCTGCACTTAACAGGTCAGTTCCATACTCATGAGAAACTGGGCGATAAGTGGGATACCTGAGCACGTCTGAGGTCTGGTTGGAGTCAAGGGGGTGGGAGTGTTTGCCGTGCAGCAGCTCATCTGATTGCACTGAAGACACGTGGAGGTGCAAGGAGGCCTGCGGTGACGAGATGGGCGAGAATGAATGGGAAGTCGCCGCACGTAACGGCAAGGGTCAAGGTGCTTATCCCCCACATGTTATTTTACTGGTTGGGAGAGGGAGAACAACAACAAGGAATGAGTCATTTCGCTAAAGCACACATCCAGCCTGACTGGCAGATCCAAGCCCTCAGGTTCCGTCTCCAGAAGCTGGAGGATTAGGACGATTTGCTCATTTGGTCAACTACTCAAACTGTCCTACAGGAGAACAAATCAATTAATTGAGAATGGTAAGCAGAGTCATAAGAAGCAGCCATAAGATGGGATGGAGATGTAACAGATATGATGCGTATAGGATGGGAGCTGCCTATCTGCTCTTGATCCGATGAACAGGGGTTTGCTGCCGGTGCTCGTGTCAAGCTGGAAACAGAGTCCAATGCTGAGAGCTGTCTTTCCTACGGCAACACAGAGGAGGCGCTCACCTTGAGGAACAGGGGGCACTGGTTCTGTGCTTGCGGACAGGCTGACCAAAACCAGTCGGGCAACGGTCCAGCCTTAGCAGTTGACACGAAGTAGCCGAGGGCCAGCGGCTGCTGGAGGATGTTGGGGGCTTCATCATGAGACTCCATCCGGTCAGTGCTCTGACCCTGGGAGGGGACAGGGCAGGGGAAGGGGCATTAACCATTAAGCTACGATAAGGAGAGCAGCACACAGAGCATGGCTGGAGAGACACCTTGCTGCCGTCCCCGCCGTGGTGGTAGTGTGAGCCTGGCGAATGCACAGGCGAGGTGGTGGGCGAGGCAGGCAAGATGTTGATGATGTCTGGGTCCACCAGGTCGTTCTCGGTCTCCAGCAGCTCAAAGATGCCAATCGCATCAGACCCGTCTGGGGGAGGCAGGAGAAATCAAGATGGGGGTCAGTGAAGCACATTTGGCCGGGTCGGTCCACCGTGATGTTTCGGTCCAAATATCAACCCACCATTGATGGGGTTGAAGGCAATGTCGATGTTGATGTTCTCCGTAGTGTAGCTGGAGCTGGCGACCTGCACGAAGGCAGAGGTGGGGAACACCAGGATGTGTGTGCAGGATGTGTCCTGCGGCGTGTTCAGCTGGGACGTCTGCATGTTCAGCGTCGTGCTGCGGCCGAAGACTGATCCCGTGGACACGGAATCTGCGAAGGCAGGGAGATGCACATTAAATGCAACCACTTCACCAGACAAGCAGCTGCCACTGTGCAGGGTTAATGGGCCACTGCTTTCAGACTAGCTTCAGTGAGGAACCACAGCATTAAACTCCCAGATTCTTTTCTAATAACACTGATGCAAAACAGTTGAGACCGATGTCTGTTTTAGTGATAAAATGCCATGCAGCCACAGAAGAGAGATCACAGCCATGTTCTGGCTGAATCAGAGCGCCCCACTGCCAGCTGCAATGTCAGCTTAGGGCTTGATGCTCAGGAACAATCTTTCACTCCGGCAGTGAGAACCCCGTTACCTGGCATGATGACGAAGGAGCCCTGGGGCTCCATGGCAACCAGGCAGGCGCTGAGGATGCTGGGAGTGTCTGCGGCCGAGATGCCACACATCCTGCACATCTCCTTCAGGCGACGGCTGAGGGACTGCAGGTTGCGCCTGCTGAGCAGGATGCTCCAGTCTGGGGGGGAAGGCAAGATGGGAATATCGTGAGGCACCACTACCACCCCACGTCCTACTTGTGAGAAAGTGCCACGGCTACAACACACTACAGAATTCTCCCAGGTATTGGGGTGGGGTGGGGGGGGAGCACAACAGGATTCAGGTCACTGGCAGGCTTTAAAAACAACCGCCAGTTTAAAGCTTCGACTTAAAGCCGCACCTCTGAGTTCCCCGTGTCCTATCCTGCCAAGGCGACCAATCACCACCCTCCATGGCAGTGAGGTCATCTGTACCAGGCCTAGACACCAGTCCCATAGCTTCTGAAGGCCCAGCCGCCGGGCCGAGCCCTTTTTCCTACGAGCCCTGTGTGGGGAAATAGTGGCAGTTGTTACACGCAACCAAAAAATTTAAAAATTGAAGGCCAGGCTCCGATAGGACCCAGAGAGCCACAAAGGGGCGTTACTCCAGGTTAGAAAATGATTATTTCGACTAAGTTAACTAAGCCCAGCGCACAAGGTATAAATGAGGTACTAATTAGACCGAAACCTAAATCCTGCAAGAGCAGCATCGAGGCCGATTTGCTGACCCCTTAAATAAGGTAACTACTGTTCTCAACAACCGCGCCGAGCAATAACAGTGCTCCGGAAGAGCACCCGGGGGCCCTGTTACAGCCGACGCATGCCGCACCTGTTGGGCACATCGATGCTGATAACGCAGGTCTCCAGGAGCTCGCCATAGAGGTCGGTGGCAGTGGCCAACAGCCAGCGCTGATCGTGGGACAGGCAGTAGCCCACGAAGAGCACGTTGTACTTCTGCGAAGCCTCGCCAAACGTCTCGCCCAGCTCCGTCTGCTTGTCCTTGACCGGTGCCAGGATGAAGGGCGGCGTGTACAGCCGCAGGCACTCAGGCCGCTGTCAACGACACCGGGGGGAGGAGCGGGGGAGTCAAGACCTGTAAGCAGGGCTCTGACAACAGTAGGGCACTCAGACAACGATGAGGGGCCCATACCTCTGGGCTCTGGAGGGCAGTGTCCAGGGCGAGGCCTGGCCCGAAACCGGTCAGCGTCTTGACGTTGGTGGAGGTAGGTAAGGGGCGCCGGCACTGGGAGAACACTGAGAAGGCTAGGGACTTGAGATGCTGCACGTAGACGTGGCGTTCCTCACTGCGGACGGGCTGCAGCAGGTACTGGCAGGGGATGATCTGGTACAAATAGGAAAACCGTCAGATATGCACACCTCAGGGATGCATAAACCCAGCATGAAACCAGGGTGCAGGAAAGCTCGCCTCCTACCTGCACAAACACGGCATTCCTGACATGCGCCGGCAGGAACTGCAGCAGCTCCAGGTAGCAGCGCAGCAGGCCCAGGGTCCACACGCTGGAGTGCGACACCCCCTCCGGCTCCTCATAGCTGAACGGGTCCACGATGTAGATCATGATGGCTGGTGGGTAGGTGACGGCGTGTGACTCGCCGTCTGTGGGAACGCCGACCTTCTCACGCTCCATGGTGCTGAGAGAGAGAAGTCCAAGCAGGGGGGGTCACCGGGGGTTAGCGGTGCGGCATCACAGTCAGGTGGGTGCCACGACACTCGGGTACCCGCTGCCTACCTTTCCGCCGGTTCCTGCGAGTTGTTGCTGGCAGCCGCTGCATCCCCGGGGACTCCGGCGCCCTGAGCGGTGGCCGGCTGCCCCAGCTGTGCGCCCTGTGAGCCACTGCCTTGCGCAGCCATACTGCCGAAGGGTGGGAAGGAGCCTGGCTTGGCAGACTGCATGGCGCCACCCGACCCCTGGGAACCCGGGGCCCCAGCCACCGTGGGGTTACCACCACCACTCAGGGTGCCTCCTGGGAGCAGTGAGCCACCAGGGGCGCCAGCAGTCTGCGGGCCAGCTGACGAGGAGGATGAGCTTGGGGTCTGTGTAGGCTGGGTGGGGGCGGGCACAGGGTTTGGCTGGGCGAGCAAGGAGCCATCCAGAGATTGTGTGGAGAGGTAGGGCGCTGCAGGAGCGAGAAGATAGCCATAAGCAAGAGGAAATATCAGGCAGAGGTATCAAAGCGGCTTCACCTGTAGTGATAAAAATGGTCCCAGTCCATTACCCAGCTCCTAGCCACTACGTTCAAGACCACGGCCCCTTCGTTCCAAACCATCACCAGCCACGAAACTAGCAGCAGGAGTTTATCTGTACATTTACACACAACCGCTAAACCAGATGCACCCATCGCTTATGAAAAGAGAACCACGTCGAGTGACTGAGATCGACAATGACAGACCCATACAGATCCTCTGGCTCACGGCCAGGCACCGAGGCAACGGTGGCCGTGCTGACGTACCAAGCTCGTGACGGCACACTTGGGCATAGAGTTTGAGCTTGCTGAAGGAATCGCCGTCACTGGCTGCCTTGACAAACCAGTCGCTCACGGGCCGCTCGGCGAGCTTCCGGGAGGCGGAGCTACCCACACGCACAATGCCGTCTGTGTACACTCTGGAGATGGGCCGGTGCTGGCCGAGCCGGCAGGACTGTGGAGAAGGACGAAAAGGATATAGCTGTAGCTACACATTGATCGGACAGTTAGCAGTCGCTAGCAGGATGACGAGCCGTCAGACAATATGGCTGAAGGAGTGACCAATTCCTCCAGGGAAAGGGCTGCAGTCATGGTGGCAGCTCACCTCGTAGACTGCAGTCAGGTCTCTAAAGAAGCTCTTGGCACCGTTAAGCAGTGCGTCATTCTCGGGACACACCACCAGGTAGCCTACGTCCCTCTGGGAGCCGAAAGGGTCCAGCAGCAGCTTCTCCCAGTAGGGCAGGCCGAAGGGCGACAGGACCACAAAGTCGTACTCATAGCCCACCAGGAAGGTGGGTATGGGCAGTGGCTCGGGGGACTCGTCCGTGCCTAAGGGGAGGAGACGCTCAGCATCTGGAGCCTCTTTCAGGCCGTGGGCATCCGGCTGTCCCATTAGAAGGCGCTTACCGTATGAGCCTCGGCCCGCCATCTTGTGGAACTGTTGCCAGGTGAGGGGGCCCTGCACGCCCCATGAGCGCACGGTCCTCTTCTTCTGGATGGCGTCCTGGAGCACAGGCTGCAGGGACATTAGCACCCGCAGCACGTCCTGGGAGCACAGCATGCTGACGTCCACAGCTGGGGGAAGAGAGGGTCCATCAGGACAGCCAGGGGCAAGGAGGGCATCACGCCACCGCTCTGAACAGGGTACTTACCATTGCGTTTGGCCCAGTGGTGGAGACAGGTGCTTTTCACCAGCACCTCGTCCACCTTACCGCCAGACATGTTGTCCATGAACTGCCGGCCGTGCTCCAGTGCCAGGTAACAGTCGCCGTGGTAATCCCGCTCCTCCACACGCACTGAGGTGGAGCTGCCGGCCGCGCCGTCCGCCTCCAGGCCCAGCATGGGTGAGAATGGGTTGGTACACTGATCTTGGAGCAACAGGATAAGCTCGTCAGGGACGCGGTCCCTCAGTGCGCCAGGACGCTCCAAGGAGGCGACCCGCAGCGCCTCGAAGCGCCGCTCGGCCTCGCGGCCTGCATCTGTGCCGCGCCCAATGATGTCCAGCTCGTCCTCCAGGAAGAGGCCGGCGCCATTGCCGTAGCGGCGGTTGACGACGGCACTGAAGCCACACGTGCAGGTGTACTGCGCCTCACAGTTGGGGTCACTGATGTAGACACCCACATCGGCACCCTTGATGTTCATATTGCACACGCAGATGCAGCAGCTGTCGAAGTTGCAGTCCTTGAAGAGGTTCATGATGGACTCCGACAGGATGAGTGTGACGTACAGGCTGTGTGCCTCTGGCACTGATGGCACCGTCGCCGGCTCCACCGAGTTGAGCGGCCGGCACGTTGAGGGTGTGGAGGCAGGCGAATACAGCTCCTCGTACTTCAGTGAACCCTGCACGCTGGAGGGCCCGCGGGGCGTGCGTGGGGTGCGTGGCGTGCGTGGAGTTGGTGCTGAGAAGCGGGGGGTGGCCGGGGAGGGCAGGATGCCTGGGCCGCTGTTGCTTGGGGGGGCGCTGTTGGAGAGGAAGGGCGTGTGCGTCTGGGGCGTGTATGTCTGGGTGTAGTCCTGGTCCAGGGCACTGCCCACACTTGGGATGTTACTGTGGGGAAGACAGGTTTACACAAGTGCATGAGATGCACCCCTACCACACAGAGAGCTCTGCTGCCCCTAGTGGGAACACAGGACAAAAGCAGTGCACAAGCTGCTAAAACAAGCCCAACATGAAACTGCATCTGGCACATCTGCTCAGGCACTGAATATGCGGCTATGCCAGGCCTCATGCCCTGCCCCACAACCTCACCTCTCCCGTGGAGGTGCTATTTCCAGACGGCCAGCTGCCACAGACACATGGCCCCCGAAATGCTGTACAGTTAGGTGCCTTAAAATTAGAGCTGACTTGTGGCTAGCGTAGACAGCCTGAATACGCCGTCGTTAAGGCGCTTGGGCTGCTTTTCTGAGCCAAGCTGCTTTGCAGGCTGAGAAATTCACTGCCCGGTTTAGCAGTAACCAACTTTCCTTCCACTGTTCAATTTACAGCAAGGAGAGAACCCACATTCCCGCACATTTCCCCACACACGAACTAGAACAAAAAAATAATACAAATACAGAAATCATTTCAGCGCTTAAGATTTGAGCAGTGACATATTCATAGGGCATAAATTCAGCATAGGCCACCACAAATTAAAAAAACACAAGTGAGATTATTGGGGGGCAGGAAAATCATCTCTCATTTATGAAGATTGTTAACAGCGAAAGGGCCAAAGTAAATATCCCAGAGAGTTACTCTTCCAAAATCACAGGAGTGAAATCTACACTCAGTGTACACACGAGTAGAGCCTCAGCCCCATCCCCACCCCCACGATCGCACAGCTGATGCTTCCAGACTGGTTTCCATGAGGACAAATGTGTGAAATGGGGGTTGAGTGCAAGGGTGGGGGTGTAAAGCTCATATTACACCCTCAAGTAAACAGCTTTCGGTGCTGACAGACAGTCTGGGAGTTAAAGGATAACAAGGGGCACACTCGGGTAGGCAGAACTGGTGGGTAGGCCTAGCCCCTTACCTGTCCTTGTTGATGAATGTCAGACCGGGCACTGGGTTCAGGAGCTCCAGCTTGCCCAGCGCCCCAAGTGCCCAGCTGGGCCTGTACACGCACTCCTCGGCCAACTTGATGGGCGGCAGGCACTGACTGGGCAGCGTCTTGAGGGGAGCGAACATGGAGCAGCCCACAAAGGCTTGACACTGCTCTGGCTTGTACACAAATGAGAAGTCCTGCAGGTGGGGAGCACAACAGTGAGAACGTGATGGGTAACATCAAGCATCGCCCACAGTGGGCAGATATTTTCACAGTACCTGAGACCTTTGAAGGTGCATTCCCTGTTCCTCAAAGCTAGAATCACACGTTAAGCAGCTGACCCGAGACCAGACAGCTTGCAGACTAATAGATTTCAGTGACAAGTAGCCGGGCCAAACAAAAGGAGCAAGGTATGAAAAATTCCGTTCAGGGACACCCTATTAAAGTCAAGAGTGACTTATGTAAAGAGTAGTGCAGACAGTTGGGGGCAAGGCTGGGTGTAGGGGGCAGACAGGAGGGCTGGCAAACCTTGACTTCAGATGGCTTGGGACTGCAGAAGCTCTCCTCCACCTCGATCTTGAACTGGCCGCTCAGGGAGGCAGCGCTATCGAGCACGGTCATGCTGGCGCCAGCATCCATGCCACCGTACTCCTTGCCACCAGTGTTCATGGGGGAGTAGCCCATTATGTGCTGCTCCAGGGAAGGGGGAGTGGGGAACATTTGGTGCAAGTCCGCAGAGCCTGAATTAAGGGGGGGGGGGGGGGGGGAACAACACAAACAGCAGAAAATCAAACTCCATGACACTTCGGATTTCAGAACTGGTACAATCCCTGGAAAACGCTACTTGCTGCACTAAAGACAGGGTTCGTACCCCTTTTTGATCAACAAATTTCCATGCCTTTTTCATGACTTCTCCAGGACTTCAAGCTAAATTTCCAGGGATCAATTCAAAGAACGGAAGTTCAACCAATTCAGGAAAAGCATTCCAAGTTATGTGATCATCATAGCATGACATGATCTTGCACTCATCCTTTGACTGTACCTTCCATTGCATGCCTATGAAATTGCGTACATGTTGCGTTTCTCTCGTTCAGACACCATCAAAAAAGTTTAATTTCCATCTGGTCTAATAACTGTGAGCCAAACAATTGTTAACCACACTTTTCTAGCTATCACCCAATAGAAAGTCACTAATTTCTTACATTTGCAATAAAAAATAATTTAGTTGTAAGTTAGTGTTAAATGAAAAGTATGCGGTTATAATTTGACATGAGCGCGATATAGATGTTAACATGACGTATACCCAACGTTACAGAATGTGTAAAGTTGAAATATCAGAAAAAAAAATGCCATAATGCCAGAGTGTATTTTGCATGTAGGAAGGTCTGTCTTTAGGTAATTGGCATCTATTAACACCTGCATGGAATTAAGCTAAAAATGACTTTCTACCCTTTGTGAAAGTGTTTATTTTTCCAGTAACCACTTGACACCCACACACACTCTCTCGCTGTCACACTCACATATCTTTATTTTTACACTGTCCGATACCCGAAGTTGAACTTCATACTTTCTGTATCTGAATGTCTCTGCTAGTTTGTACTTATAGCAGAGCAATCTTTCACAGGTAGCACATGAAGTGTTTATATGCAAAGTGCACTGTGGCATCTCAAAACATCACAAATTGCACACAAATGCAAACACACATCACACATTCTATTCAAGTTAATATTATGTATAAAAATATTTCTTTTAGTATTGTCCACAAGACCACACTAAATGTATGGCGTTAACACACACACACACACACGTTTATAGCATCTAATATTTCAACTTTTTATATCATGTTGGGACACTTCAAGATAACTTTCTTCTGTAACATTTATAATGCATACATCACATTTACGTAATGTCAGGGCAATTATAATGACAATTTTAGCACAAACTTTTACAACTTGAATTTACACAGATTGTTACCTTTCACTTATGCTGATTGTCTAAATCTGAATAGCAGACAAAACGAACCTCTGTTGAAATGTTTGTGTATGAGAGGTTATGATTAAAAACCGAAACGTTACTATATGGTAGTAAGAATACAACACGAGACAATAGAGCAGCGAAGAATAATGCATTACGGACTGAACCCTGAATGCCATTGAAAGGAAAAGTTTTAGTGCCGAAAGCCCTTTTTTAACACGTAAAATCGTGTTTGTACAGTGTTGACGCGGTATGAAAATGTCACCATGGGGTTTTTAAAACATATTTTAATGCCAGTGCTCCGTAGGTAAGTGCCATGTCGATACGCAGAGAGGGGAAAAAGCCATGTCTATACATATTTTCTCTCGTTTTGAGACCCAACGGTTTCCCGTGCTCCCAACCTGCACTAACGCGGAAAGTATAATCAAGATACTGCTCAAGGGAGACGGTGTCATACTGCAAGTATTGATAAAAAAAAAGTAGTTCTCAAAAATCCTATAACTTTTCCAAAACTTTGATATTTTTTATTTTCCATAACTTTTCCAGGTCTGGAAAACATGATTTTTCCAGGATTTTCATGACCGTACGAACTTTGTAAAGAGCAGAAAGACAGAGGCAAAACTTGTACAAGTCTTTAAAAGGAAGATATTTTTTATGAATGCCCCATTCTATGAAATTTTATTTTTACTTCTTGACAGGGATTTAAGGAGGGGGTTTAATCCAGGCTGGACAGGGAAAAGGTAACAAAAACATGGCTAAGAACACAGGCAGCAATATCAAACCCTCCTCTCAGGCTGCCTCTTATGGCACGGCACGTAGGTTCTAACTGGCAACTGTCTGCAGCGATTCTTGCAACACCAAAACCAGCTCCCTTTCAAACAAGTGATATGAAAATACCCAACCCATCCACCAGGTGACACTCCTTGAAGAAATCTGATGAGTAATCAATTAACCAGCGGCGAGCTCTTTAACGTGCATGGGAAACGGCAGAGTGGCCCTTCAAAGTCAGCGGGGAGTAAATGGCATTTTTGTACCTCATTAATTTGCTTTGGCTGCGCGTTTGGGGCATTTAGACAGGTTTAAAAGAGCCAGATCAATGGGTTGTATTCAGCCTAGAGCTGGATGGTCTTACTTATGCAGGAGAGTGGATCCAGCGTTGCCGGCTTTGCTTCCTTGTTGCCGAACTTTTCATCTGTCCCGTTGACGGTTCGCCTGGAGCCGGGCTGTGAAGGAGAGGAGAGGCGGGGCTTAAGCATTTAACAGCCATTGCAAAAACACTTAGAAATACTCAGCAAGGGACATAGATTTAGCCCAAAAAAAAAAATCCACCAGAACCCTGCACAAATATTCTCTGATCATTTCATGGGTCTGGCAGGCTAACAAAGGCCTGAATGCCTTCCACTCAGTACACTGGAAACAGCATTATTTTACAGCTTGAGGGCATAGTCCTCAGCGCCAATACGTATACATCAGAGCCTACACACACACACACGCAGCGAGCCCATCTGGCGAGTCTGTTTCCGGCTCATTGGATATTCATTACAGCCCACTGACCACGAGGTCATCCTCATCAGAGTTGAAGAGGTTGTCCAGGTCGTTGATGGAAACCGCCAGGTCCGTCTCGTTCATCAGGCTGGTGGAGGCTGTGCGGTTGTGAGCGGCTGCACGCTGGACATCTGCAGGAGACATGGGCCAGAGTGAGCGCCCCCTCGCTGGACTGTTTTGGGAACCGTACATATTACTACCATTATTGCCAATAGCACACTTGTGTGTATGAGGCGTGTCATCACAGAAAAATCAGGACTACAGAGTCACTATGTTACAGTTTTGTTGGCATCTACACATGGGGGGGGGGGCTTTACCCGACTTTCCAGATGGGCTGAACAGCGACATGGCATCCTCACAATCCGCTGAACCGGCACTGCCATCCTCGCCCTGCAAGGCGACCGAGGGAGGAAGGAGGGAGGTCACTGTACTGCTTCCACTAGTAGAAAATAAACTTGGCACACAGGTGCAAGAAGATGGCTAAATGTATAGCAACGGACCTGCAGGGCAGAAGATAACCTGTAGGGGGTGCCATTGTGCCCACTCTACCCTCAGAGGTACATGTTTCTATGCACATTCAAAGCATCTTAAAATGGCACAATTTCTGCTAGAAAGGAACGGAATTGATAAAATGTGCGTAGCATCAATATCTGAGTAGAAATACTCCACTTTTAATCTAGGAACAGTGCTTCAGAGCAGCCTGTGCATGTAATTCGTCAAGCATGGGTTTTATTTCCACAGGGGACCAAGACTTGCTCTCCATGGTTAAACAGAGGCTGAAGTCCAGACACACAAGTGGTCAGTAGAGGCCGGGGCAGAGGCCAGGCTGGCCCATGTTCAAAGCCAGCAGCCTGAAAGGACTCGCGGCGTTTAATCTCTTCCCGAGGGGGCCGTGCCTAAATATCAGCACCGCTAAAAAGGGTACAGCGCAAACAGCGGAGACAGTCCTGCAACGTCATTCAGGAACCAAGCCGGACTGGGCCAAACCAAGGACCAACCATGAGCGAAGACAACAACACAGAGCTCCAATGGGGCCTAGAGAGAGCAGGAGGCCACCATGCTCCAGCTAATCGCTGCCTGTCTGAAACAGGAAAGGGGGAAAAATGCCAGAATGTATGGGAAAGACTAGCTAAAAAGAATTTATAGAATGCAGAGAACAGGAGAATAGCAGGAAAGTATCTAGAGAGCGCCGGCATCTTCTAGGACGGCAAACAATGGGGTGGTGACCATGGGCTTCCTGCAGGGGGTGGCGCCAACGTACCTTGTGTTTCCTCCCCGCCTCCCTCTCGCCACCCTGCTTATCCTTCTTGTCTGGGAACATAAACTCCACGTCGCCGTCCACGAAAGCATACGGGTCCACCTCCGGCTCGTGCTCTCCATCGGCAACTGCGGCCGCCAGATACTGGTTCCTCCTCTGCAGGTAGGTCTGCACCAGCTCCTCAGACACCTTCAGCGCCTTCTTGGAAGCAGCCATTAACCTGAGGGGACATCGTATATGACAAACGGCCACCGCATCACAGGCTGAGGGAAACAGTCTGAGGGGGAATTCCGACAAAACTTAAGCTGGACCGCTCCAGGACATTTCCAAATAAAGTTTCCTCCGATTAGCGTCACAAAGAAAAGAAAGAAAAGTTTCATTTCCTGTTCTGTGCAGCTCTGTGTCAGTCTACTCACCAACTGCGCAGCAAAGACTCATGGGAAATGTACAATTAGAAATCATAAAGGACATTAATATTACAGCACAGAAGCAGCTGAGAGTGACATTCATGGCAAAAGTAATTGTTTCTGGCTGTAATTTCCTTTAAAATAAAAACAAGAGCAAAAAAATAAGATGAAAAAGGTCATTACCCAAACCATTCACAGTGGCTGGAAACCAGGCCAAATCTATGGAGGCTAAACCTTTACAAACCAGAGTAACTGCTGCAGACTCAAGTTGTGCAAACTAAACAGACTAAAGAACAAAAATTTCAGTTTCGGAGGCCCACACAAACACACCGAAATGGCCACCTCAGGGCCAGGGATCCATACCACATGCAGATTTCAGAAAATACTTAAACTGGGCAGGAGCTCACCACCATCGCAGATTCAGGTAACGTCCAAAAACTCAGCACACAGAACTAAGGTGTGTCTGTCTCACAAGCAGAGTTTACCAGACCAGAACTCATATTGCCGGGACATAGTGCCACAAAAGCAGGGACACTATATATAAACGCGGATCCTTTGAAAACATTCTCTGAAAGAACCTCTCAATGTTCCTCATGCGACCATAAAAGTACAGCAGTGTGAATACGGATGTTCATGTCATTCCGTGGATGAATGATACTTCACTGATACCTTTTTCTCTTTTCACTCCCATCATTTCCCTTTCCACGACACTTCCCGAAAAAGCGTCAGTTTGACACTATTCCAACAAGACCGACTGACCGACCAATTGCAACAGTGTCGCCATGGATACACTGGGGGCGGGAAGCACGATTATGAAATAGAGGGTAACGTAGCAGGCCTAAGCCTGACTTCACAGGTCGGTGGAAAACAAAGGGACACGGATTGCTGTGGGCAACAGCCCCACTGAGCGAGGGGGCAGCGTGTGTGACATTCTCACCTCACGCACACAGAGCAGAGGCACCGACCCAGGTCAGGGACACAGGCTGCCGGGCCGGCTCTGATCCGGTCCAACGGGGCAGAACAGCCTGGCCGGAGATTAACGGCCATTCGGAACTCCATCCGGAGGATTACATGGCACCACAATAAACGGGGACTGTCCTGGAATTACATAACCCCACCACGATTCCGTATAACCGATCACGATACCAAGATGGTCAAGCTCCCCTTTTCCATTCCTGGGTCCTTCCTGCCTCATGGTTCCATGTGAATCCCACCGCTCTCTGCTGCCCACTGCCCCCCCCCCCCCCCCCCCCCCCCCCCCCCCCCCCCCCCCCCCCCCGCCCCGCCCCGCCCCCCCCCCCCCGCCGCCCGAGCGGGGGCCGCACGGGGGCAGGGGC
>JAAGVU020000103.1:16301376-16319868 GCA_011763525.2 Mormyrus iriodes | reverse complement strand
CTCCCCGTCCCCCTTCCGTTCCCCTGGGCCGGGTTCCCAGCCCAGGATGGCCGCCCCCCCCCCCCCCCCCCCCTGCCATATGGGGGTTAGGAAGCGATCAGCTTGACAGGCCCAGGAAGACACAGGAGGAGAGGCAACACACACAGAGTCCAGCTGATGTAAACACCAAAGAAGAATTTAAAAGGTGATTCCCAGCATGCACCCCAACCCACCCAAGTAAAAAGTTCAAGTTGTCATTTTAGCCACATTCCCCAGCTCCGAGTCACAGCCCACAAGCCTGCGTGATGGGCCGGCCCCAGACGACCCTTCCGCTTCCCAAAGATGTTACGACAGGACCCAGGCTGGTGACTGTTAGGTCTGGGGGAGGTCCAGTCCAGTGAACAGCTCTCTATTTTAGGTGGGAGTGCAGCTAAACAACACAGACTTGGAGCAGGGAACCAGACGTGCATGATGCCAGAGCTCACCAACACTGACCCCAAAGGCCACAACCCGCCAAAACCAGTTGGCCGACAGCACGGCTCCCTCACCTCGAGCAATTGCAGTTGGACCTCTGCGTGGGCTCCACAAAATCCCAGGCCCCCAGTTTGTCCCCTGGCTCCTCCTCGCAGGCACCGCTGCCGCTCCCACTTGCTGCTGGGAACTTCCTCCTGGTGACCAGCAGAGGCTCCCATTATCCCAGGCCAGAGAGGCCAGGCCGCGTTGTTTTTCCAAAGGTGCGGAGTTAGGCTGGCACCGTTCTCGAAACGGCTCGGCGTAAATACATCAATTAAAACGTTGACAAGTGGCTTAAAATAAAGGTGGGGTGGGGTGGGGCCGGGCAGGAGGGGGCTAAAAATACCCAGAGTGGGCAGCACCCTCGTCTCTAGGGCTAACTGAACTGTGAACACACCTGACAGGTGAGTCACCGCGTTAGTGTCAGGGGCCCACTGCAGGCTGACTGCTAATCCCGCTTTTGCGTGAGGTAGGCGGGACCATAGTCGCACCCTCGCACGTACTTGTTCTGGGCTCGGTTGAGGTTGCACTCCTGCCAGACTCGCTCCACCACCTGGCTGGCCAGCTTCCGTGGGATCCTGCCACCATGGTGGCCCGTGCTGTCTGCGCTGAAGCCATCTGATGCCAATGGGAACTTCAACCACTTGGGCGCCAACTGGGAGTCCACTGTGGGGGGGGGGGGGGGGGCACAATAAATGTAAAGGGCTCTCGCCCAGACATACACAGGAGTTCTCATGGGCACAGGTGCCCACCTGTCTGGGCCTCCTCAGGCGAGGTGGGAGGTGTGAGGGTGACCGACGAGATGGCAGGGTCTCGCTGGGAAGCAGGCACTTGGTGGCCACCCGAATAGACAGCCGTGCAGTGGGAGGACCCCATGGGGGCCATGGCAGGGATATCGGACTGAGGTACCAGCACCAGGCAGGCAGGATAAACCATTCGGACGCCACCTGAAAGAAGTGTACACGTTCCGTCTGAAACCTCGGTGAACTAAAATCGACCCCATAAGCCTGATCCCAGCGGGAAGCCTTACCGACGAGGACCTCCACGGCAGCTAGAGAGTCGTCCTCCCAGTCCATGTCCTCCATCTTGTCCTCTAAGCTCTCCTTGGAGCAGGGGCTGATGGGATAGAACTGGTTCCACTCCTCGATCAGCTTCTGTGTGGGGGGGTCTGACAGCTTGAATGACTGACCGGTCAGGGTCCCATTCAGCCCAAATGGACTCAGGATCACTGCAGGTGGAGACACACAAGCATAGACACAAAGTGAGGTTGCAAATTCCCACCAGCTCTCTGCAGGTCCCAGGCAGCTTTGAGCCACAGGCACACGCGACCGGTGCCCTTTGGAGCCCCAGGGAACGGCAGGACCGGCGTGATCAGAAGCCCTATTCAGCGGGTATAAAGGACGCTTTAGCCAGGCCGCTCCAGGCCACCGTGGGCGGAAGGATGCCGCGAGGCTCGGCCATCGCCGCTGACCTTTCTGCCGAAGCTTCGCCCAGGAGCTAAAGGAAAAACGAGACGAAGCGGCCGGCTGGAAGGCCCCCCCACTGGGCCACCTCACCGCCAGCAGTCATATCGATCGACAGGCCCGAACTTCCAGGAATCCAACCGTGAGGCTCTGCTGTAAGAAGCCAAGGAAATGGTGCAGGGATCCAACCCCACGATGCCGTGCGGCTGCCATTAAAAACACCCCGGGGGTTCTCATGCCAGTGAGCCGTCTGAATCACCTCTCTGTCACTTGGTAACAGCTCCTCCGTGGGTGAAACAAGTTAAATCCCGCCAAGTCTCCAGGGTGTCCGGGATTCCACCAGGTGGCGTGGTACCGACCCTTTGCCAAACCTCACTGCTCGCCACAGTCATACTTTAATTACTGTTTACTGCACCTCGAAGCAAATGGTTGCCTTTAAAGTGCCATACTGTCACACCAGACAAGCTGAACTCACTACGTTCCAAAGAGATGCAGACAAGCTTAACCCAGACCAGCATGACAGCACTGGCACAGGCCTCTGAGCAGGACTGGCAATAAGGGCCCAGTTAGCCCTGGACAACAGAGTAAATAAAATTAAAATGAACAACACTGCTGCATATCAGATGGCCAAACGGCAGCAAGTCGACCCACAACAGCACAGCGCTACAAGCGATTAGCCTCGATTGGCGATTAGAGAGTAACAGCCTCCATTCTGTGGAGCACACAGAGCTTCCATATCACTGTAACGGGACGAGGCAGGCAGCACTGCCAACACATCAGCTGCGCTTCTCAGGTACTAGTGGTAGCTAGCTGTATCACCAACAAAATAGCAGATTCTCATCATGTGTTGACCCGAAAATGCCAGTGAGGCAAAAATTTGGTATGAATATGAGAACAGCTTCCCTGATGACATGGACAGTCAGGCTGCCTGTTTTGGAGGGGTCACATCCCCAGTGCCCATGCTCCATAAAAGGGAGGTCAAGCCAGAGCCACTCTGGGCCTAAAGGTGAAGGGAGCCTGTGGGAGTCTGTAGAAGCACACAGGAGGAGCATACCCTCCCAGACCACCATGATCGGACAATGCTGCAGCACAACCAGGTGGGCAGGGGGTCAGCTGTCTGGTCGTCACGCCAACCTGAGTGACAGTAATGAAGAATCGAATGCCCAATGGCTTGGAGGGGATTTGTGCCACCCCACGGCAGGCTTTGGCAGACCTCCATTTCTCTGAGAGAGCAGCCACAGGGGGCGCCACCGGGCTCACCTTGGAAGGGGCTGCTGGACTGCTGAGCCAGCGTCAGGTGCTCCTCACTGAGGTGGTAGACCGGCTGGTGCTGGTTGATCTCCACGCTGGTGCACACGTTGCTGTCTCCATGCAGGAAGAAGGTGAAGGCGCAGGACAAGTGCTCACTGCAGAAGACAGACAAGGAGAGAATGTGTGTCAGCTGGTGGATCAGGCTGACTGTTTCCCACGGCAACCCGCTGAGTTTCTCTGACGCTAAATTCTTTTGCGGTGGTTTATGGGGCAGCCACCCATAACTGGCACCCCCCAGCAATGTGGCAGATGCACCCCAGTCAGGGGCTATACAGCAAGAGCCAGACGCATGACCAAAAGCTAGCAAGTTCACCGGCAGGAACAGGTAACCAAAATCAAACTACCTCAGTTAAAAAGCAGCTGTGCAAGAGGTCTTAGCATGAACCTCAAAGCATCACTCGATGTTTAAAGAGGGGACAATACGAGCAGAGACAAGGATGCTGTGAGAAGGTCCAAGAGAATTACGGACTCGAAGATGCGCCTCAGGGTGAATGTAACGGAGAAGGTGGGGGGGGAGCGGGGTTCAAACTGGGAGTGTGAAAACTAACTGCAACAGCGGCAGTACTTAGAAGAAAGGCGGTCGGGATTTCCACCAGCAGCACAGAACCGTGAACACCCAGGCCTGCATAAGAGAGTGTGCAGGGATCCAGGCAGGGCAAAGGGTGGGGGGGTGTGGCACGACATATGCCAGGGAGACCATCAAGCGTCGGCCAGTCACCGTGACTACACGGGGCTATGACCTCAGTGCTATCCCGGAACACACTGACAGACCCGCAGGGCACAACGTGCTGAAAGGGGAGCCGTGTCCGAATGCTGCCCGAGCCGGAGAGCACGGCCCGCCGGGCCCTTTGTCCCAGGCCCACAATGAGATCTTTCACTAGCTGCCTGTTCTTCACATGAAGAGGATACATCATCTGGTGGGGGGTGTAACAACCTGAAGGCACACATGCGGGAGCAGAGGGCTCATGGTACAGAGGAGATAAAGCTTTATGGGGACCCAACAATTCAAAGCAAAAGACCAGCACCTAGCATCATCCCACTTAGGCTCTACACCTGCTCTGAAGGAGGGGTGGGGGTCAGGGAAAATTCCGGGACCAAACACAAGGGGGCAGCGGTAGGGACTCCACGCTGCCCGCTGAGTGGCCGCACACACTGCTTGGCGAGGCCGCGCGGGTTATTTTTAGAACGCAAGAGTTCCATGATAAGATGCGCACAGCTGCTGAAAAATGAAAGCCGTCTCGGCTTTTCTAACTCGCCGTTTTCCCAGTCGCTCGGAAAGCGAGACGCCTTGCTGTTCTGAGTGTCACAAAACTCACCGGCGATGCTGGAGGTAATAAATCTATTCAACCACCTTAAAAGGAAGCATCACACAACTTTAATATTTAAAATAAAGTTTAACGCTGGATTAAATTACCATTTTGAAAACCGCGTCTTTAATGCAATATAGGATTTAGGTAACAGTGTTGATCGAAAGCTGGAAATAGACACTTGGAACACTTAAAATGACAAAGAAAACTGATTTTTTTAGTCAGCAGAATTATTAGCAGCAGTTCTCGCTTAAAGCGACCACTGCAGTTTGCTGTAAATACAGACAATATGGTTTGCCCTAAAATGGCAGGATGAATGGATCGGGCACCACCAGAAAATGAGGTGCAGACATGCAACGTAGAAAAATCAGGCAGGTGGTACGGATCAGGTCATTACACCATTGATCCACGCTTCATTCACAAACCAACAGATATCCTTCCTACTAGATGGCTGTGCTGATTGGCCATATCATCACGTATCCATCATAGGTCAGAAATGAAAGATTCTGACCGTTCAATGTGAGCTATCGACACGTAGGGTGATTGAGTATGGTACGGATTGGGTAGGGACATATTACTGGCCATCGAAGTTTGTGTAAAGTTTAGAAGCATTAGCTAGAGGACAAGATCATGATCTCTGCGATTCGCATGAAAAGTAGATCGTGGAAGTCTTCAAGATCGATCAGGATATAAAATCGTCAGATCGCCGACCCCTACACATACAGCTGGCTTAAGGAGTGTTTTTTTATTTCGCATGAAAGCGGGCACACAGTAGTATACGCAACGCCGTGCCAGGCCATCAGCGTTTCTGAACGTTCAATGCGCCACGCAACCACGTTGCTGTGTGACCCCACACGAGGCACGCATAGATGACGTCCAAGGCCAGTCCCTGTTGCCGCGTGCTGTTATGCTGCAGTGTCCCCATGAAGTAAAAACTATCCCTTATGTGGTATCCAAGGCCGCCCCCCGTGACAAAGATTACATCACGATTGCTGCGCGCACTGCCGTATCCACATGAAATAAAATTCAGCCTTAAGACTGCAAACTTCCTCTGAAAGCAGGAAATAATCGCTGCCACCTACAGCACAGATTGGGAAATTCAGCCGTGTTACCCGGCGACCAGGGTCTCAATCTTCTCATTTGGCAATCAAATTTAGAACAAGTTACAAAAACCATTACCAGAGGTGTTGCTCAGCTAGCAGTCACTCCCCAGTTCCAGAAGATGAAAAGAATTTGAAGGGAAAAAAGGAAAAGGTGCAAATCTTGGTGAGAATAAAATGTGTTTCGGAAGGTTAGAAGGTGCATTTTCCTTATATCCAACTGCTGGACCTCTGCTTCCACTGGAAGGTGGCTAGAGCAAAGCAAATGGATTTGAGCGCTTGTATCAGAAAGAACAGCGGGCCAGTCGGGAAGACAAAAGCGAAGGAGTGCAGGAGAACAGCTGGGGACTCCCTTCCTCATGCCGGCAAACAGTGCCTGTTAGGGCTGCATTCGGCAGCTGAATCTACCTCAGTGTGTGGAGATGAACAGCGAGCTTTCACAGAACCTCAAAACAACCTCCCACCCCATCAATAATTGGGGGGGGGGGGGGCAGTTTAAGAAGTAAAGAAAATATTGGGGGGAGGGGGTGACATTCCACAGATGTCTGTAGTCCCTTGCATGTAGAGACCCGAAGCGGGCTTCCAGTGCACAGCTCAAGGCCTCTGTATAATCCACTGGCTTTCAGGCATGGAGCTCAAAGTCCTCTGATCATCTGCCCACAGACATCCAACTCGCCACAGTGCACCAGGCACAAAGCGGGGCGAGAGGAGCCATCCATGCCCTCCACCACATACACCGCCGAGAGAGACAAATCAAGTTTGACATCGGTAACATCAGCACGTAATCCACGCAAGATGCACGTCGAAGAGCCTAGATGAGTCTGGGTCTTTCCTCAAGGGTGACAGGACGCCTTGTTCTAGCTAATAATACCGTGAGCTAAAGCAGCTGGTTGGGGCCACCGCCAAGCGCCGGAGCCCCGCTCGTCAGCCAGATACATGTACGCCGCCGCACAGCCGCAGCCCAGCAACAGCGACACCACAAAGCGAAGCCCACACCTCCACCTAGCCCACCCCGCCCTGCCCCGCCCCGCCCCACAGCATAGCAGCTGTGCCAAAAGAGCACCAACAACCTGGCTCGGGGCCCCACGGGGCACAAGCTCCAGTGACGAGTGCTGTTTAAATTAGCCAGGGGAGCAGTGAGAGGCCCAGGATTTCCCAGCTCACTTGACAGGGGCTCTTCCCTGCGTTGGCACAGTCATGGTGATGTCATGCCCCACTTGCTGACCCCACATGACAGCCCTAGAGCAGTGGGGGGGGGGGGGGGATAGTGTGACCAGCACCCGCCCCCCCTCCATCTCCACTTACACAACCCAGGCTCCAGAACATACCTGCACATGCTGCGCTGCCAGCAAGCCGAACACTGCCTGTGCAGAGAGAGCACATGTATGGGGACAAGATGTGCTGGCAGGGGACACTGAAACATTTAAAAAAAAAAAGGCCACAACAAGCGCAATGCGAACCGACCGTGCCACAAGCAACAGCCACTACATGTGCCAGGATCTGCCAGCGAGTATCACCTAGAGACCGCGTGGGGACAAGCACCTGACAGCACAGCTTCATTCAGTGAGAGAGCTGGCAGCACACCAAGACTGCGTTTCCCACGGGTCACGTCCAACCAGAGCATCACGGCACCACGCGAGCACCAGTCAAGCCTATCGGAACTGACGTTTATTCACATGCCATCAGATTGCTTGGCTCGTCCCCCTGATTCCTAGCCTTTTTTGATCCCTTTCTTGGGAGCAAATCCCAAGTTGTACGGAGATGGACCGCTGCCAAACGTGTCCCGCAAGTCAGAGCAAGGTTGCAGTTACAGTATGCTCCATGGCACACTGGACCATTGAGCTCCCAGCGATTCTACCACTGTTGATATCAGCCACATGGAACAACCCTTGGAACTTCTGCCGCTCTACGGACTAGCCCGAAATCTCATCACGTGCGTTTAAAAACCAATCCAACAACCTGGAGCCCTGCTGATAAGCGATTTCCATATCGTACGGGCGGATCTGGCACCAAGTCAACAGGAGGAGAAAAAAAAAAAAAAAGTCAACTAAAGCATGATGCATAATTAAAACTGACAAGTCAGGTAAAAGTGACAGCTGGGGGGGGGGGGGGGAATCTGTCCCCAGTCAGAAGGCTGCCCAAGGCATGAGATGGGAATTTGGGAAGGACAAGGTGGCGGTGGGAACTGTACAGAAATCGGCAACAGGGACCGGAACAAGCTGCACAAACCGGGTAAGGGGCATATTAATATTGCAAAATGTTTATCACAACATCATGCCAAAGGACAGAAAACTATAGGACCCTTCTGAAATCCAGGACTCCATACATTTTGCCGAAGCCCACAGGCCATCCCCTTAGGAGGCACGGCGGCAGCCGGGGGCCGGGAAGAGCAGCAGCGAGTCTGATTCCGGAGAAGCATGGGATAGGGACAGCGTTTCCAAGAAGATTATTTTTTAAGAAACACATGAGCGGAGCGGGAGCATCCAGCTGGGCAGGGGTGTCAAAACCGTTGCGTGTGCCATGACCTATTCCCAAAGAGGTACAGTTATCCTCCGGTCCGTCTAGCAACGTGATATTCCGGAGAGACAGTCACATGGCACACTGGTCTCCGTGGAATCCATGCTGCTAGAGAGGCTGGGGAGGGGGATAAATTTAGAGCTTCAGCCACAGACTCCTGCCTCTGCTTGTTTATCCCACCCTGTCCTACTTTGGGCTCCCTGCTCTCTGCCTGCTCCCAGCGTGTGAGAAACAACACTCACTGCCCCGGTGATGGATTCCCAACATACGCATACGTCACACGGACCCAAGCCAGAAAATTCCACGGCAGCAGATCAGCCACCTCCAGGTGATGTTCGCGATTGCGCTGTGAGGCCAACCAGACACTCAGAGCAAAGGGCTGCTCGTGTAGTCACCCCTTGGGGAAGATGAAAATGAACCATTCAACAGAAAAGGGAGTACATAACTATGGGTAAAAAGTCACCCTACGGCCAGCCACCATTACTGAGACACCCCTCTAACTGAATGCAGCCTGCTGCTTCCCACTCACCCCCTGCAGGCCAGGCTCAGAACTACATGAGATGCCATCACTATAAAGCATTTTTATAGAGGGGGCCAAATGGCACCCTGAAGCTTTGGTACGTGCCGACCATGCCTCACACTGTCCACAGTGCCACAATGGCAGAGTGCCGGGCAAGTTCGCGAGCCGATTACGCCGAGCTCTATAAACGTCTTCCTGTGTCATGCAGGGCTGAAGCGGCAACCATAAAAATGGACTGGACAGCAAGCTATTAAAGATGAGGTGATGTCTTCCACAGAAGAGGATTGAGTGGCGTGCCAGGAAACAGGGAAAAGCTGCTTTTTAAACCTGTCAGCCAGAGCTCTGGGTAGTACGTTCCGAGGTGGCCAGGCACACGAGAAATTCCAGCACCAGGTCCAGACCGCCGAGAGAGGAAAAAACAGGCAGAGTTCTGGTCACAGTAACGTCAAACATGTCCTTCACGTTCAGTTACATTACATGACAGACTTGCAAGGAGTGGTCCAATACCACAAGGATTCTAAATGCTATTTAAAATGGGATCAAAGCCCACTCATCTCAGGCCAGAGTTCCAAGGTGCAATGATCATATTTAAATCCTATGACAAGCTGATTTATGCAGTAAGACCAAAACCAAAGGTTTGGCTCAGTGGGTCAGGGATAGCCTTGTCCAGAAGGCTGTGGGTTTGAATCCTGGCTGGCAAAAGCAGCACATCACCCTTAAGCCCTCGAGCAAGGCCCTTACCCATATAGCTCCAGGACATGGGATGCTGGCTGACCCTGCTCCCTGGCTCCAAGCTTTACATGAATATATATGTGCACAGAGTTTGAGGATAAACAGCCAGTGGACATGACTAGGGCTGCAACAGACCGATCCTATGGGCTTGGGACAGACAGTGAAAGAACTTGGCTGGCAGTCGGCTACATTCGCCCACATCCAACATGGGTAAACTCATTCCACAACACAAAGGTGCCAATTACGGGACACCACGTACTGTGACGCCTAAACATGGCTGGGTTTCCAAATCGGGAGGGCAGATTAAGATGAGCAAACAAAGCATTTGCCTGGAGTACACTTAACATTCAGGTAAACTTAATGGAGAGAGAAATCCTAAACAGAGGTTCAAATCTGATAACGGAGAGGATAAACAGAGCGAGAGCCCTCAGCCAACAATCATTCCAGAAGCAGTTCCTTTGTTGACCAAAAAAAAAAAGAAAAAAAAAAAAAAAAAAGATTCCTGTCCTGATTTGTCCACACTGCTCGGAGTCTTTAAATCCTTCCTGGATACTTCTGCAGTATATAACTGCATTTCCGTTCATCAGCTGTTAGACCGTGTCATCTAACTGGCTGGTCATGTTCAGCCCAGGGCATAAGGCAAACTGACCGAACGACTAGCGGGAACACAAACGGGTCAGAACGTAAACACCTTGTGTGACTCTGGACACTGCAGAGCACCACGCGCGCCTTTGCTCCAAATTATTGACTGGCAGGGCAGGAAACCAATGAAAGCACTCATCCCACTCATCTAGATCATCCCCTGGTGGGAAGGGAGAGACCACAGAGCACCCAGACCTGCTTGGACCACACCTTCACTTAAAAGCAGTGTTTTACAACCCGATCCTCAGGGAACCCCCGACAGGCAGGGAGCAAAAATGTAGAATGACCGGCAAGGAGCTGGGAGGGTGCAAAAATGGGAACAGACAGGTGGTCCCCAAAGACCAGGTTATGAAACACTGACTTAAAGAGCACTGAGCACGCGATCCAGATTAACCAGGTTAACCTATCATTATACAAAGGATGATGATACAGACATAAGGTGCAACATGCCTACTTGGAATGTATTTAAATACGATCAGAACAGGGCATTTACAGCCTTAATATCAGAGAAACGGCAGTAAGCTATTGACAGATCACTCCTGTGTCCCTTAACTTAGTCGGTCTCCTGATAAACTTATCAGCTTGGCAAGAGGAACATTAACCCTCTCCTGAACAGCCTTATGCCCTCACTCATTAAAACAAAAAGGACCAGCATGCCATGGTGGCCAAACACCAGCCATGTAACTGGCCTGCATCCCCAAACTACCTGTGCACAGACCTTGACAGCTTGGTGCGACACCACAGGTACGCAGAGCAGTGACTTGGGGAGGGGGGGGGGTGGTGTGTTTTACACATGAGGGCTGGATCCACACACTACCAGAATGTTTTAAAGTTAGCCCCCCCCACACACACACACACACACGCCTTTCCATCACCCTCAGTTCCATTACATACTGGTTTTGAAGGTCACTGACATTTTTAGCAAGCCAAAGGGATTATCAGAAAATGTAAATTTTTCCACAGTTCCCTGTACTAGTTAAAATAAACTTAGCTGCACAGGTGAGCGAGGAAAGGGGAAAACAGAATGCCAAGTCAGTAAATAACAGTGAAGAGTAAATATTAAAAGCTAAATCAACTCAAGGACAAGTGTACGCCTCACAGCCAGGAGGGAAGGGCTAAGCTCAGCCATTGGCCAGCCAGGCCCAGCCCAGGAAACAGCCCTCCACAGGGCCTAAGGTGTGTGCGCCAATGTGCTCCACCCACGCAGTCCAGTCAGTCAGTCAGTCCTGTCCTTTACGCAGAAAGCTGCGTGTGAAGGTGGGGTCTACTGCTTTCCTGCAGTGTCTCTTCCTCTCACAATGCACGGTGCATGATAACCCATCCTGCCGTGTGTCCTGAACACAGGACCAGAGAAAAGGCCTGTGATGTTAAATATGAACCGCCAGACTTCTACATTCATACAGGTCGAACCAGAAACTCAAAGGGCTTCAGCAACTGTGGTGAGATGGGCTGGGCTGCCAGCCTCTTGCTGGGGCTGCAAATGGGCAAGGAAAGTCCTGAACATTTAATAACACTTAAGCAATTTACACTAAATGTGATGTGTAAACAGGATCTCCAATTCAGTGTTTGGGAAGCACTCGCTGGCGAGATCAATTCATATGGTAAAATACCGCAAGATGGCTGACACCTATTCAGTAGAATACCCTGCCATCAGTCTGCATGGTGTGTATATAGAATTATAGAGTCTGTTATGGGCTGTTTCAATTTCTCATTTTCACAAATTCCAATCAGATTTGATTAAAAACAAATTTCATAAACGCACACACAAGAATACAGGATCATTTTCCATGTAAAACCTAAATTTCACGCACAATGGCCATCATTTTTAAAAGGCGGGGACTGTTTACGTAGTGGGTGATCATGACGAGGTGAGGTGAGGTGAGGCGAGCCGAGGTGGAACAGTCAGTCACTCATGAAGTACACATTTACACGCAGGAAACAGTGGTTTGGCTGGATCCACCGGTTGATCAAAACAGTACAACGGCATCTCAGCCCCCCCATAGATGCACTCATATCCCAGGCAGTAAGCTTTGGGACCCCGCACAGTCACAACCTTTGGGAAAGAGGCAAGCACCTTAACAACTGAATGTCCGAGAGACAGATTTCAGGTAAGAAGCACCTGTAGGTTATTGGGTCAAATCCCACTATCATGCCCCCTCTGCCACACAAGACCCAGCTGTCCAGACTCAAGATAAAAAGCACAAAAACACAAGAATTAAATCTTAAGTCAGTAACTGGACAGAGGTAAAGGTGCAAAAGGGAGTTTGGGCAGATAACTGACAAGAGCCTCGCATAGGGGAGTCCCCCCCACCTGTCACAAAGTATGTGAGTGATTCTCCATTTCCCAGGGGCAAAGAACACACTCTAACCAGGACGGCATCCCATCGCTAGGCATCAGGAAAGCAGCCATAACATTTACACTGAGCTCTCAGGTGAATGTTCCATCCATCCTAGAGAAATCTACGCCTAGCCTTTACATTTACAGAGTTCTGCAGAGAAGGCTCCACCCATCTCTGCGAACACTCCACCCATCCTGTTGGCTTTAAACGAGGCCAGAGAACGTCGCATGCATGGGCAAACAGTCTGACTTGATACCAAGAAACACACATCCAGCAGAGATAAGAAATGAAACAGAGCCCTATAGAGTCGTCAGGCATCCCTGTGCACCCGAGTTTCAGTTTCTTATCAAAAGCCACAGGCGCCACGAGCAAATCCTGCCCGTGAGATACTGCGAGGAGAGCAGCTCACTAACATACTTCCAGGAACGCAGTGAGAAAATCGCCTCACTGTCCTCTCAACATCAAACGCTTCCAGTAGCCTGTCAAAAACACAGGTCCTAGCAGCGTTACTGATGAACCATTCATGGGAAACAGGCATATAACGGGGACCAGCTGAACAAATCACCGGCATGACAGGACCAGACAATCAGGGCAGTTTCTGAATGACCATATCCCAATTGACACAGGATCCAAATCGAAGACCAATCAGCTAGTCCACAACAGATGGACATGACGGACATGACATGACAACCCCAAGGGCGAGGCTTACCTCTTGTTGATGGGCTTTTCATCCTTCTCATAGGGCTTGACGAACCACTTCCCAAAGCGCACAAAGCTGCGATTCATAAGGCAGCGCTCCAGCAGGTTGTGGATGGCCTTGAAGAGCAGCGTGCGGCACTCATAGGACAACCCGGTCTCCCACACGCCATCCTCCTCGGCTGCAGGGACGAATCACACAGAGTGGGTGTCAGGGGCATGGACAAGCGGCACTCCCAGCAACCACGAGGCAGCAAGCACAGCAGCTTTACAGAGCAATTCCTACCCACTTCCTAGTTTGGGGAGGGGTTTGTTAAGGGAACCAATCACAACCAAGCAAGCGAGCAAGAATGAAACAAAATCAGCAGATTTAATTAGCATCCCTAAACTGACAGGTCATCTACACATCCACACACTGAAAGCATAACCGATTTTTGAACATAGACAAGGGAGGAAAAAAAAAAAAACCCTGTACAAACCAAATTTAAGACTGCGATCAATGACAGCCCCAGAGCTGCCGTTGATGACAGCGCATCAAAAGCGGGCCCGAGTGCAGGAGAACGCAGGCCGGGCTATTTTTAAACCTCAAAGTGGCACAGCAGGGCGGAGCGGGGCGAGGCTGTTTACGCAGCAAAGCGGCATCAGGTTCACATTCACGTGCGCCCTCATCTGTGCGGTCACTACACTCTTGACTCGTTCAGCAATGGCACAGCTGCTTAAGCAGAAGCTCAGGCAGGGCATGCTGCATGCACCAGCCCCCATCCAACTTTAACATCTGGATTTAAGGGGAATCAGAGTTCATAAATCCGCTGTCATTAAGCTGCCATCCCCACGGATTTCGGCAACGGACCTGCCGATAAGGAAGGTGTGAAGCGGCTCTCAGGTAAGCCTGGAAGGAGGGGGGGGGGGGTTGTCTCTCTGGGCCCAGCCTCAGGTTTTAATGAAATCAAACAGTGAATGGTGAGCTCTGTGATGGCGAGAGTGGCGACGGTTTAGGAGAGCCTGTTGTAACAGCAGCCAGTCACTCACCAGAAGAACGAAAATGGACACGTGCAAATGGGAAACGGGGAAATGGCAGTCTGATGACCTGGAGAACATCTCAGATTAGTCACGAGGATGCAAGGGGCAGCACATGTGCAAATGTCCTAGTCTGTCTGCTGACAAAGACGGCTGCAAAACCAGTGAGCTATGCAGAGGAATGTCGCTGCAATCCTGCCCGCCGCATTTTCACATGCGCATACGCATTCCAACAGTTGACATACTACCCATTCAAGAACGCAACTAATTTCAACACCACCCCACCCACCCCGGCAGCAATTGTTTACAATACACCAGCTTTGCTTTCTCCAAAAAAAAAAAATGGTCCTGGATGACGGGACACGCAAACTCAGAGGACAGCTTATCAGGGAAATGCGGACTTACTATTTACTTAATGAAGGATTAAGAGAACTGCTCCCTACATCCAACTGCCAATCCAAGTTCAGAATGCCTTCAGTCATGTCATCTGAAACCTCCCAGTACAGTTAGGACATCTGGAGTGGGGAAGCAGGACAGCGTAGAATCTGGAGTTCCCATGCCGGTTTTCCATTTTCCTGGCACAGACTTCGTTCCAAGGGAGGCACGAGGTCACAAACCGAGACTTAAGTCCACAACCCCCCCCCCCCCCCCAGTCCCGAGCTTCACAGAATGACCCATCAGAGCGTTTGGAGATGAACATGTGCACCATCCCCCAAAGACATTGAGGAGGGGCAGAGCTACGGGGCCCCAGGGACCACTCCACAACTCAAGCAGCCAGACATTTTTAAACAGGGTACTAGAAAACTGGTGAAGAGGGATAGGAAACATTTACACGTAAATACACACGGGGGTGGTGGGGTGTAACATGTATTTTGTGGCTTCCTACCAACCCATAAGACCCTAGTTTAAATCTAACGCTGCTACAAAGCTCATACCGCAGACTCCTGTGACTCAGGAGACTTAAGAGTCACACCACGGAAATGCCTGACCCTGTTCAACTGACAAGGTGGGAGTCAACCAGAAACACACACTTCTTCATTAAGCACCTCCTAACCAGCACAGAAAAACAAAAAGCCTGGCAGGGACAGCCAGTAAAAAGCCATCATCCCGCACAGTTCCGACACTGCGAGAGGAAAGAAGCCAAGCAAAATGGTTCCACCTCGAAGACGACGACGATGGAATTGGTTTCACATGCCGGGGCAGGACACGAATGGCTTGTTTCTCGAGAAATTACTCAACGACCCGTTTGACATCACGAAGGCCAGCATCTTTTCTGGGAAACAAATATACACATTTTATGGGTTATGGGCTATTACTCATCAAAACCAAAAGGCGCAGTTCAGTGACGTCCCGGGGTCCATTTATCCCAATTATCCAAGGGATGTGGGGCCAAGGCACAGCAGCAGTGATTTACGAGCCGTGTGGGTTGCTGGGGCACATGTGCCATCCTATATGACATTCAGCGGTGTTCCCAGGAGCAGGGCGCAAGTCAAGGGGTCACGGCAGATCCCACAAAGCAACAGCAGCCAGCCAGAGTCCAGAACTGGGGCTCGGGAAGCAGGAGCAAGAGAGGGCCCGATACAGCTACTGAGCTGACCCAGACAACAGCATGTGGGGTCAGAGGAGGGCACGGACAGCTGGATGGTTCCCGTGACACCCATCTCCACATAAGAGGTCTGGATCCTTAAGCCTCAGCTCCAACCCTCCACACAGAGGGGCTAAAAGAGTATGGACCCATCAGCCCCAGGGGTATTCACCTGGCCCACCATTGAAGCCTCTTCTACAGGGTACCGTGTGCCTGCATCGCTAAGAGGCTCTCCCACTCATCCTCCCAGAGACTGCAAGGTGTGACTCAAGCACACCTGCTCCCGCTATTCACAAAGTGGCCCAAAACATTCTGATAAGATGTCCAGAGCGAGTTCAAAGTCTACAGGCAGAGGGGTGGGGCAGGGCAGAGGAAGGGGCTTAACATCCTCTTCAGTTTTAGTGCCGAAAACATTCCTCCCCCCCCCCATCAAACATGATGGCTTAGGCCACTGCAAAATAGCTATCAAGTGCCTTACCTTGTGATAAATTCAGAACTTATGCAGAGCCAATTCTAATTAAATCATGATCCCCACCACTCCAAAACACAAGGCACGTGAATGCTTTGGAAGGGCAATAAAGTATCCCGCAGTAATCTGAAGGTAACATCACCACAAGAACACTTAGGGAGCTTTTCAGTACGGTCAAGTACCAGTACCTCAACTGCCAAACCAGCTGAGGTACTTTTTGCCGTACTTCGGGGGGGGGGGGGGACTTTGACTTTGTCAACTGGTTATGCGAATAGCCTGCTTCTGAAACAATACAACCGGTGTCTTGAAAAAAGTAAAAAAAAAATTAAAAAACTTCAAAACAGAAAATGAAGTTTAAAAATAGTAGTAATGGATGCATGGACAGAAAGATCCAAGCTTTAATTGGGATCTAGTCAGAAGAACAAATACATCAGGATGTAATGACATGAAAGAAAAACATTTTGTATATTAGGGCAGCACGGTATTGGAGAATTTTCAAAATATTGCGATGCGATTTTGTTGCAATAAATACGGTTTTTTAAAGCAAAAAAAAAAGGAGTTCAAATATCTCAAACCTCTCACACAAACCCAGCAGGGGTAGACTTTAAACTCATTTTTAAATTGCATTACATAATATAAAAAAGGAATAATCAAAATTGCAAAACTTCCAAATTCGTTCTATGACTGAGCACAACTTTTACACCCTGCACTATTATGTCCGTACAGAATTGAAGGAATGAAAAATCCTGATCTTACTCCGATTAGCTATGTAAGAACTGCATGTGCATAACATGCGATGATGGTATTAATATCGCACATCATCCATCCCTATCATATACTACAGCCATGTATCGAATTCAACACAAAACTCCCCGTCTCGTGTTGTGATGTCATGTGGAGCCAGCACCAGTTTTTACACCAGTGGAAAACCAATACAAATAAGTACCGTACTTTCTTGATATACCAAAACTACGGTACCTGGTGCAGTGGAAAAGCACCCTTAAATTCTCATGGATAATTAGTACGGGGCCTGGCCCCTGCTAGCAGCCTTATCTCCACAATTACCTCAGTCGGCATCTAAAAAGAAACGCCACACAGGAGAAGCGATATGCTGTCCACACGCTCCCAATGACGCCAGGACGGGAGAGAGTCCGTATAAGCCCACTGCTCAATAAGAGCTACTTTCAGGCCACTACACTAAAGCACGCCCACCCTCCTGGTCTTAAATCTCAGAAGGACAGGGGCTCGGTGAATATCTTTAGCAAGCCTAGACATCTGTGGGCATCCCCATCATGCACCCGCATGGATGACACCCTCCTCCCCAAAAGGTGAATACCCCCGCCACACCTTCTGATCACTGCAGCGCAACTCCCCCCTCCCTGACCATCTCTTCCAATTACTTGCTGATAAGAGATGCTGATGCACCATCCCATAAACAGGGGGCACACCCTCACTTTCTCTCACACCCCCAAACCCTCGAATGACAGGCCCAACTGCAGGTTTGACTCATTTCCGTGTCATGGTTCCTACAGTCATTCACAAGACAAGCAGAGCACCCCCCACTGCCATTAATAACTGATGCACTCACAAAACTGCCCCCCCCCCCCCATCACCAGTCAAGGAGCAACAAATAAATCACGCTTCATATCAAGGTAGCCACTCTAAATCCACCGGGAGAGCAAACCATTCTTGGAGGGGCGTATATGGCGTCGCTGGCAGGGACCCCATTACGACCAGACAAAAACGACGGTGCTGGATGCAGTGGGGGGGGGGACAACCCTGTGATGGGGACCTGGGGCAGTCAGTGGAACGATTAACCTTACAGACAGACCACCTCTCCTCCCCCCCGAAATGTCAATTTCTATGCAAAGATTGGTCGCCCTCCCAGCTAAAAACGCCCACGTTTATCTGAGAGCTGTGGATGGCGGCCCACTACAGCTCTGGGGGCCATCTGCATGACAATACAGCTCACAGTCCACCGAGGGGCGCCCTCTCGTTTCGCAACCACGCTCAGCCATTTCGAATAAATCCAGCGTGTGTCCAGGGGCAGATTAGAAGCGGCCCTCTCGAGTGCTTCGGTCGCCAACGGTGAGCATGAGGCCCCGATGCTCCTCCCAACCCCGGGCCCTCCCCTCAGTAGCGATTAAAAGGCAGGCATTAAAAAGATCCTGAGTCCCACTCCCCCCCCCCCCCCCCCCGAACAACAGACAAAACCAACCCCACATCTCAAGACAAGACCCCACCCACAAAAAAAAAACAACAAAAAACCCCCACCTGAAAACAAAAAGAAAAAAAGGCTCTC
>JAAGVU020000103.1:16261982-16301276 GCA_011763525.2 Mormyrus iriodes | reverse complement strand
CCCCCCCCCCGGCCCCCCCCTCAGTCCCCAGTAAAGCGGCGGGCCTAAAAAAGCCCCGACTCCCCCTCCCCCCCCCCCCCCCAGAGAGAAGGGATTAGCAGCACACCAGTTTGCAGAAATGGCACTCACTCAAAATTAAAGACTTTCACAAGCCACTAATCTGATGAAGGAGCAAACAAGGTGCTCTGTGAGGAAAGGAGGGAGGCAGGCAGCCCGCATGTTTACCACCGGGGAGAGATGGCTGTGTCTACACCCTAGATATCTATTATTACATTCCGGGTGGGTGGGGGAGACCCCCCCCCCCCTGCTATCCAACAACACAAGGTGCCAAACAGGTCTTCGAGGATGACTGATGGGCATGCAAGAGAGACATGGCCATGGACCAACCAACCAACCAACAGCGACAACTTGCAGAGTACAGCTGCAACCGGCGACACTCGCCATTTGGCTGCCATGTGACCCATATGAGGCCCTGTACTGTAGGCCACTGAATCCCTGGGGAAGGAGACACCTGTCCCTCCGAGTCTTTGACCGCCTGCACCCCCCCCCCCCCCGAAAACCAGGAAGTCAAGCAGAGTTTGATGAAGGTGGTGTCAGGAACACGCAGAGCTGACATCACACACAGGAGACTGAAGCAATTCTTCCCCATCTCCCCAAGGCTGGTGTGCACCCAGATGCCAGCATGGGGCGACTTCAGATGTGTGGGATGAGGAAGTACACATCTCACAGTAAGCAGTCAGCAAACCAGAGATGCGAGAGTCTGGGAAGGCAGACCCACCAAGCACAAAAAAAAAAAAAAAACTCCTAAAGGTACCCTAAAGCAGGGGGTTAACGCTTCACATGCTCAAAGACTCCCAAGCTTCAACTTCATACCCTGCACAACCATAAAACACCACAACGCAGTAATAATGCCTCAGTTATGCCTTTCAAGCAGCATCCGTCTGAAGAAGCCCTGACCAGCACCTTAAAATGAGACATCAGCTGTCTCTCTCTCTCTCTCTCTCTAACACTAATACACACACAGTAACATTCAAAGATAATAATCATCATTATTATTACTACATACAGCGAATTCTTCAAATAGCAGTGCCACAAAATCTAAGCCGGGGAGCAAGGCAGGTGAGGTGGGGAGGATGGGCTTACCTGTGAGTTCGTGGTGGATGAGTTCGGCAAAGTTGGGGTCGTCGCCCCACCAGAAGAGCCAGAGCTCACGACGGCCGGCCGTTTGGTGCCGCCGCCACACGCTGAGCACGTCGGCCTTGAGGCAGCGGCTGAAGCTGCACAGGATGGGGTCCTCCTCCGTCACGGGGAAGAGGATAGGCGCCGAGGTGGGGCCTTGCCACACATAACGCTTCCATTTGATCCCGGTCAGGTCAGCCTGTGGGGAAACAGGGGGGGTAGAGTATCAGCTTCATGGCAGAGACAGGCACCTGTAAGCGGAGGTAAGGGCGGCTGCAAATCCTCACATACGGAACAGCTTATTGACCAGGGAGGGAGATGAGGGAGGGGCTCAGGCACGTAAACAAGCAGACAGACTCATCTTCCTAATTCAAACGCTGAGACATAAAACCCAGTCACCGATCACTGGGGCGGGGGGGCAACGTGAAAATCAATGTGGCAAAAGGCAACTGACAGGCTAAATCCTTTTTAATGACACGCACAACAGGGGTTCCAGTTTATACAAATGCTGTTTCCCCTTTATGGGGAGGGGGGGCCAAGGGAGACAAATCACCAGCACTGTTATTAGGTGCTGAGACTGGAATATTACGCTCTACTGCAGTCAGCAAAGGAAGCCATCTTTTACTGCTAGTGACAAGAAACGCACACAGGTAAATAAGTAAATAAAAATAAATAAAAAGTGCCTTATTTCAATAAAAAGGGATCATTTCCAAGGACTGCTTCACTTGGCCCAGTCGTACAATAAGGCCCAGGTCCAGATAAGTTCCTGTATAAAGATTAAAACAATTCGGGTCCTCCACGTGCCAGAACGAATGAAATGCCATAAGCCTAAGCAGGCCACTAATCCCGACCCCTCTGGCTGCACCCAAACGGCACTATGGGTGACTCGCGAGATCAAAAACAAGGGGAATACTTCAGCAATGATTGAACTGGAACTCCAGTGGGGGGGGCCGTTATATGCACTACAATTCAAAAGTAGTTTATACTGGCAAGGCCAGACTTGGAAAAATCAAAGCAGTGAAAGGCACTTTCTGCCTGGAGTTACAGTAACAGAAACACAGACTGGCATTGAGTCGAAATGAGACCTGAACACTGACAAGGGCACTTATGTGAAAGTGAATGAAACTAATTACACTACAAACCTTAACATATACACAACTAGCCGTTCACCACAGACATTCTGCCAGCCGAACCAACACAGCAAACCCTTTCCTAAAACAATTTCATGTTCCGGAAAACAATACTAGAACCAGCTCTCTACACTTCCTTTTAAGCTAGAACATTTTTAAAATAGCCTCCTTCTGCCAAAATATGAAGAATTCCTATGAAAGTTTTAAGGTAGGGACGGATCCATAATATTCATATCCCTCCCTGTAGCTGGAAGCACAAACACATTCTGTCCACAACATGAGAACAGTAATAACAAAACAAGCGACATCAAAACGACTAGATGAGGTAACGCTGCAGAAAAGACTGTCGATTTTAGCCATTCATCTGCAGGAAAAGGCCCCACGATCCATTATGACGCTATATTTGAAGCAACATGAAAGCGCAGCACAAGTTATTCTGGGCTCACCAGGAAATAAACCGCGACAGTGACACACAGCAAGACACGGCGTTCTGCGTTTGCAAGTTCTCACTGGGCACGAGCTGGTCGTGTAAACAAGAGACGACACTTGACTCGTCCCCACAAATCCAGCCCTTCCTCTCAGAGGAAACAAAAAACTTTGATTACAGTGTAAAGGATTGTTCTTTTTATTAAAAAGGTCCAGTGGCGTCATCAGGCAAAACTAAAACGAGTTCCCAAAACAAATTCCCTCTCTCACACGCGGCGGTCAAACTGGAACATAGATTGCGGGCGAACGTTCGAGGCGGCATTCCGGTGGCCTGGCGTTTCGACCGAAGGCGTTAGACTGCCATAGACAGTCATCAGGTGATCGGTCCCAGAATTTGGCCATGCCTGTAGCACTGTGATTCATAACAATGAAGTTTGTCGGAGAAAAAGGCAAAGGGAAACATACTTGTAGATAACAGAATAAATAATTTATGATCTAAAACAGACCTAAAGCATTAGCCTGAGCTAATCGGAAGTGCTACATGGCAGTACTCAGTGAAAGAACGCACATCATCAGTGACCAAGCCAATTGCTTTTAGCTGGAATACATTTTTTTTTTTAACTCAAAATCACTATCTCCCAGATGCAGGTAGGCAGATCATTCTCTCCACCAGTTTAAGAAATTCATGCTCATTTCAAAAGCTGTCGCTTCAAAATAAATCTTGCCTGCGTTTCTGTGGTTAGGTTAGACCCTGCATATTCTCATCCTGCTGAGCCAGAGCTAAGAGGGGGAATGAATTGTGTCAAGTTTGAAATCTTATAGTCTGGGTAGAGGAACAGGTTAGCAGCTTTCTGAGAGGCCGGGGCTCCATCAGTTAACGGTTTCTCTCAATTTTTTCCCCTGCATTCAAATCAAGCTGCCAAAAGCTGCAAGGTCTGTATGCATTTGCACAGCGTGCCCTGCATTCCTGCCCCTGCTGCAACGCTCGAAACAGCTGCCAACTGCAGCAATTTTGTGACAACAGGTGATATTCTCATTCCCCCCCCCCAACACCCTCCTTGTCCTAGAAGAAGCAACAGATGACTAAATCAGAAATGATCTTCTTCAAATCTATTTCAAGAACAGGTAAATAAGGCATAAGGGGAGGATATTTTAAAATGCCCCTTTCTATGCTTGTCCTTAGACATGCGGCAAGATTGCAAAATAGTCAATACAACGGAAGACGTCTTGGAGGCAGGGAACAAATTTGGTAAGAGTCATTAATGATTTATGAAAACCAGCTGGTGTGAAAGATAATCTGCTTTCAGCACAGGTTAGATTCACAGCCAAAAAGCTGGCCTTCTACCGTGCAGAAAGCTAATTAAACATTATAATACGGTCGCCAAACAAAGCCACTCCATCCTACTATTTCCTGATTGCAGATCTAGAAGTTTGCAAAAAAAAATCGCTTATTCAGGAAAAAAAAATGTTGCTGAAAATAAGCCTTAGAGCATGCAACTGGAGGACAGATTGGAGCGGGGCTGAACTCCAGTGATCACTGCCAAACAGGCTGTCAAGCCGGTGAGTGTGACGGCCCCAGCCGGTCGCGATCGCCGCTGCGGAAAACGACGACAAGCTGAAGTCATCGATCGCGGGAGAAAAGTTATCATCAAGGCGGCATAAACAACAACATATTCAGGATCAATGTGGATGCAATCATCCACACAGCCGAAACTGTAAGGGATCGCAGTAAACGGCGGCCTTTAGGCCGCCCCCGGCTCCTTTCACCGCCCCCTTTCCCTTTCCGATGGCAGTATTTCACAATCCCGCACTGGCAAGACTGAAAATGCTGCTAATTAACTTGCAGTGTGTAGTAACGGCGGGCATCTACCCCCTCCCCCAACACACACCTCCCGATCGACAATTACTGTAAAATGACTTTGACGGCAGTTACATCCAAACCACTCAGCTGATTACAGTAGAGGTATAATAAAATATTAACAGGCCTCCTTCAGTGTCCAGCGTGCTAAACCAAGCTAAGCCGTGCATGCACACTAAAAATTGCACTGGGATAAAACGGGGTCAAAGCCCAGTTCGGGACTGTAACTGGAATTAACTGCAATTCAGGGACGCACGACACGGCGTAGCAATGCAAATGATAAACTTCTAGTAAACGTGGGTGTGGGGGGAGGGCTTCTGAATACCCAGAGAATGGCGTTATTTGCCTCGGCTGGATACACAGCCACCAAACAGTTAAGGCGGATGACCTCCCATTTATAGATGGTACTCGAAACCACAAAGATGGCATCGACAGCTTGCCCAGTTTTCAATGCAACGCTAATAAATGAGTCTGCAAAAGAATGCCATGCAGCTGCTAGGGCCTAACAGCGGCGACAAAAACCAACACATCAGATCAGGTCTTTCCCGACGTCGTAATTCACACAAATGCATACGGTTAAAACTGCCTGGGTAAATAAGTTAGTTACGATCATGGCAGCGCCACAGCGTCCCAAATGCTCCGAGTATAAAAAAGCACGTTTACTACTGAAATGTATCCAGTATATAACTATTTAACAATAGCTCTGAAATGAAACCAAAACAAACGTTATGCAATTGTTTTTAAAATCTCTAGTTTTGCAAACATAACCCGCTACTTAAGAAAATATATTTTTAAAAAAGCTGAACGCAGCAATTGGGCAAAGCTATTACTTTAAATCGTGCCCACCATTTAGTGTACCCCATAGCCCGAAAAACGGACATCTCGAACCATTTAATCGTTTGCGAAACATCAACTATCTTTCAAACATACAAAAAGTAAAACAATACTACGTGAAAATAGTTCAGGCCACCGATCACCTTAGCCAAAAATAAATTAAGACGATCGTATAAATGTATTTATTTTTCCTGCATGTCTATAAACAAAGAATTAACTTTACATCGCCCCGACATTGCGCATATACTAAATATCCAGAAAGCGACAAACGTAGTTTGACTTGCAGCCACAAGCTTAGATGCTAAAATAAGGCGAAAGCTGGGACGCCGCATCGGGCGAGCGGCCATGCAGCGGCCCCCTCCCCCTTCTACCAAAAAATAAAAGAAATTAAAAACCCCACAAAAACTTCGCAGCGCCGAAATAAACGCCGAGCTGCGCAAGCGGCGGCGGCGGATCCTCGGCGCGCGCCAGGCCTCGAGCCTGCCCCCCTCGCGCTAGCGTTAGCTCCTCTCAGCTAGTTAAAAATGGCTGCTTTCCCTTTAGTTTTAAATCTCTTACCAGACAGAATAGGTTGGAATGGCAATCCTCCAGGCTGGCCCCGTTCGGTACAAAACAAGCACTCATCCTTTCACAGCGAGGTCAAACACTCCATCGTTTCAGTTCCCGAGAAAGAAAGAACAAATTTTCAAACGCATATATGTGTTTTTCCCCCTCCTGAGGTGGATATAGCTAGCTCGGCTAACAGCGGAGAATTATTTTTAAAACAATCGGTTGGCTGAATGTAATTCAACAACCCCCTTCGGCTCCGATCGTCCGCCAAAGGTATCGCTTTTTAAATTAAAAGCGACACGATCGCCGCCTTGCTTCAGCTAAAACCCGCGAATAAGTTAAGTTAAAACGGAGGGGGAAAAGAAGCAAAAATGCTCTTAAAACAAAAAAGAAAAGGAGAGCAAAGAAGCAACTCTCCCCCTCCCCCTTTGCTTAAAACGGTCTTTGCTAAAAAAAAAAAGCCTTCCCCTATTCGTCTACCGCCTCCAAATTCGATTTAAAAACGAAAAGCATCTTGGAGAAAAAGACGATCGAAAGCTGGTGTGGGGCTATATTTTCTCGATCATATTTAAGCGTAATTTCGGTGCCTGTTCCTGCTGGTTTCCATTTGAATTCATGGATTCCTTTCTTTAATGGCGGCCACAGGGACAACTCTGCCTCCCGGAGCCTATTGGCTCGTTCGTGGTCATGAGGGGTGTAATAATACGGTAACTGATGGCTATTGCCGCTAGGCGAGAGCGAGCGGCGCTACTGAGCAACTGGATCCCGTCGCTAATGATCGGGCCTTCAAAAGCCGGCGACTTTCGCGGCGCGCCACCTGGCGGCCGCCGCGGCGTAGATCGAGCAAGCGGAGGCAGCGGCGCGGGCACCGGCGCGCGGGGCTTCCGCCGGGTCGCCGCGAAGCGCCTGCGCCGATCTGACGCGCGGGGCTCGAGGAGAGTGAGCTAAAGGAGCTGTGGGGGTCGGCAGCGGGGTCAATGCGTTTTTACGTCGAAGTGTCTGTCAAACATTTCTCCATAATTATGGTCACTACTGCACGTCTGTTAAGTCTAAAACATATTATAAACCATATATTGTTATATAATCACGACTAGTGTAATATACTGCACTGTGACTATCACCAACAATTTTGACATGCATTATATTTTGCATTGCACACATGAAACACTTAAAATTGTGTAATTGATTGTGTCTGGGTTCTAGCCCTGTCCGAACCTTTACTTTTAGTCTATTTGTAATTAAATTCTGGAGTTCAGAAATCTGTTGGTTCACATTAGCGCCACCTTGGACGTGGATGACTGCCGAGTAGATTTACCAGTTTCACTTGTTCCTTTCCAGTAACCTTGCCAACTAAAGATTAATGACCAAATGTAGTGATGCAAAAATGTCATGATTCAGAGATATTTTTCTTGCCTTCTCGGCTTTGGTGGAAGTTAGATGTTTTCTTTCCGACTTTAATAGATGCCTGTATCCAAAGGCCCTTAGTTTCTTTCTATGAAAGACTGCTGAAACTTTGCCTTTATTTATTTATTGTATTAAGTGTGATTGTAAAAAATAGATTGTTTTTTAATAAGTTAAAAGCACATTCATGACCGTTGTCCATTCCAAAAATATTTTTATGTACACACGGTTATTTCAGTATTCGAGATTATATTGCCTACCTTCAAAACATGTTTGTTTGTGGTGCTGATGCATCATCAAATATATTTTCATTATCATAAACTACTTATAAACATAGTTTAGCCTTTTCTTAAGCTAAATGAATGATTCTACTTATATATTTACTTAAACTATAAGACAACCAATATTGTGTGACTGTCTAATTATATCTAACTATAATTATAATATAAGTTGTTGAAAATATGCATTATAAAATCATAAAACTGAAAACAGTTTGGAATAGCTTGAGGAAAATCTTTATGATAAAAATAAAATTTAAACATAAAATATTTCAAATGTATCAAAGGAAAAACTTTTTGTAGCTGTTATTTATATTTTTGCATTCTCAATCTGCTGCAGACCACAACAAGGAGAGAAAAGGATAGTTTACAAATGACAGAACGTGTTAATATCAGCCTGGAATGGTTTCCACCAAAAAAGGAAATAGCTCTTTAAATATATATAAAGAGATGTATCCAAATCACATACATCAACAGTAAAGTGACTTGATTTTAAATGGATGGCATGAATAAATGAAAAGAAAGACAAAATACATCTTGGCAGCAGTTTCTGAGTCTGCTTTAGGGCTTCTGAGTTCATTTGGTTATTTGATTAAAAAATCTACGTTGTGTAATGGAACAGCCATTTAAATGAAAAATATGTCCTTGCATTACTTCCAAGGTCATGATTGAGGACACATTGTATTGGCCTGTCAACATGAATAGTATCCAAATAATTGAAATTTTCAGTCAGCCTGATTGACCCATTTGTATAATAACATACATTTCATTATCCGTACTGGATGAAATGTTGATACGATGTTAGAATGTTTTTTTTTATTTACCATCATTGATTGCATGTGTTTGGAGAGGCAGAAAAAAGCAGCTAGCATTTATATCCAAGGTGACAATAAGTTATCAAGCATCAGACTGAATTCTAATTCCAGCAATAACAAGGACATTCTTTGTTCCCATGATGCCACAAACCTTCAGACAGACAAGCAGTTCCTGGATAGAACTTCGGTTAAATATAAGCATGTACACGTTTAAAGAAAATGAGCTACTTCAAACACCTCCAACAGGATTACATCAGTACCAGTCAAGGGAGTTCAAAGACAAAAACATTAAAAACATTTGGGGTGGGCGTGTAAGACTTTTGAGAGAACAACCGGTTTTTCATCAGAAGTTGATGTCTTTCATTACCAAAAAATTGCTATGACCATTTTTGCAGCATACCTAATTGGCTGTGCCTCACAGCCACTCTCTGTCTGCCAAATAATGGTAAAGTTAATTACAGCAGCACAGGGTGTGAAATGTGGTCATATTCCTTGAAGCTTTATTTGTGGATAAATCTAGTAGGAAGGAAAATGTCCAAGAGGAAATTAAATCTGATTGAATTAGCACTATGTTAGTAATTTCAATGACAATTAGGTTTAGAATTGAAATCAAAATTGTAATTGGAATTTAGCCTGAAATTATTTGCTTAAGCTGTGTTGTTTTATTTACCCAAAATTACCGCCATTCCAATTATGAAACGCTTATACTGATTTGGGAATGAAACTAGAATTCATCAAGTCTGTAAGATTTGTATCACATTTCAATGGACGGTATTTGTAAGATTGTACTGAAGTAAGCAGACTCCTGTGCAGCAGGTCCTGACTTTCAAAGGAGTGTGCCTCCATCTGTTTCTCCAAAGGGGCTTTAGCAATCAGGCCAGTAACCTTCAGCTGCGGTGGACGGGGCCTTTACTGCCTTTACTGCCTTTACTGATTCGTCATGTGACCGTTTCAAAAGCTTTCTTCCGATCAATAGCATTGACCTATCAGAAAGGGGTTCTCTCTGCAGAGTTCAAAAGTGCACTTCAAAAAGGGAAAAAGATGTCGCACAGGTTCTACGAGGCCAAGACAATGTAACAGTGCAGAGGTCATATGCATTCTACTTTCCGTTACTGCGGAACAGCCCTATGGTTGTTAGTGCTGCCTCAGTCAGAACGCTTAAATAACGCAGCGACCGCAATGAATCTGACCCTCCCCCTGCAGGTCAGATTCATTTAATATACAAGAGTGGATTGAGGGGATTTCATCAGGCTGAACATAATGAGCAATTATCTTGTCTAAACATACTGATAATGATACTGGACCTTAGCCCAAAAATCTCATAACAAAAATGAGGATAAGTCTATGTTATTGCTCTAAAATGCACCTCTTAGGCAAAGCCTATTTAGGTGTTTGCTGGGAGAGTAGCTGAAGGTGGTTAAGCACATTGTATCACATTGTAATGGTGTGGTGAACATTTTCCTAGTGAAGCACAGTCCCAGATCTGTTCACTGTACCCATCCATGTTCTGCAGTCCTATTTTTTTTATTTTTATTTAATCATTGAAGGGCAGCACAGTGACTCAGTGGGTAGCGTTGCTGCCTCACACCTCCCGGCTTGGGGATTTGAACTTCCCCTTGTCGTGCATTTTACATTTACATTTTTATTCATTTAGCAGACACTTTTGTCCAAAGCGGCATATAAGTGAGGTTCAAAGAGCGGGGTCAGCAACTGGGCTTAAGGGCAATGCTCAAGGGCCCAGTGACCTTACTCTGCTGGGTGTGGGATTTGAACCCATAACCTTCTGGACGTGGGCAGAGATTCCAATCACACTGCGTAGCGTGCAACATAGAATTCGTCCCTGGAATCCCATCCAGGGTGTACCTCTCTGCTTGGCAGAGAATTCCTGAGAGTTATTTAAACACTGCCACCATGACACCCTGACGTCAGGGCCAAATCCAGACTGTCATTTTTATTAGAGCCAACTCTACAAAGGTTGCATTGCTTTGGGGGGGGGGGTGTCTTGACCGCCCTCCCTGCACATTGAAGCTTTACCACGGTGCTGGGTTCAGTGACGCTGTTTTCCACCACACCACACATCTGCGTGGGCTCCCCAAGGTTTGGGGCCCTCTGTTGGCCACAAATGGTCATACACTGGGGGGGGGGAGCGGAGTGACTATTTCAGTGGAGCCCCAGAAACAGCGAACTCAATCCTGGCTGAGCCCCATCTTCATCCACGGGGGGGTACCCCCGAAACCGGGCGTGACCGAATCCAGCGGAGCTCTCTATGGTACAATGGCAGGCAGGCAGCCCCTGGGGTCACCCGAAGCAGGGGGGGAACGCTGCAACCCCACCGCAGTCTCATCAACGGTGTCTGAAAAGCTTGACTAAAATTCACAAATTTGCTGCATGGAGGGCAAGTCTTTGGCAAGGGCCGGTTCTCGAACACACGGAAGGCGTAAGAACTTAAAGCCGGTTGCACTACTTTGTCGGGGTGTTTCTGCAGCAGCGGCGCCTTTGAAAAGCCCAAATCGCGCATCCCGCTGCCGCATTATCTGGAGTGGCCCCAGCAGCCACTCCCCACTCAAACCCCCTTCGTTAGGCCGCCTTGTTCTCCCTGCAAGTTGTGAACAGATGGACAAAACGTGTCTGTAACAAGTTATTTTCCTCCCTCCCTGTCTCTCTCTCTCTCTTTCGCCGTTTCTTAAGAGCAGCCTCCAGCATGAAACAGCGTGGGGCTAATAAATGCAGTAAGATATGTGCAAATTGTTAGGTAATGAGACTGGCCCGCCGTGCCTGTTGCCATAGCAGGAGAACCGGGGAAAATTATGAGTGTTATTTTTTTCCGTAGGAAAATAGTGGCACCATTAAAAAAAAAAAAAAACTAACAGCTAAGTCTCGTCAGTGCCTGATGTGTGAGATTTAACAACATAGTGGATGTGTATGGGGTAATGCGGTTGTGCTTCTGAGCTCCATTCATCCATCCATTTTTCTATATCTGCTTGTCCTATTCAGAGTCGCGGGGGATCCAGAGGCTACGGGCACAAGGCAGGGAACAGCCCAGGATGGAGCGCCAACTCATCACAGGCTTCCGAGATCGACAAAGCATATTTGTAAAGCTGGGAGTGTCGTTTGTGGTAGTGTAAGTAACTGGCCAACGGTACAACATCCAAGTCCATCTAGATATTCAGCAGAAACCTTCATGGGTACAGCAGTATGCTGCCCCGTGCTGAGGGCATGCAAAATCTATGCATTCAATCCAGAAGGACAGGGATCAGAGTCCTATTTCCTAAGAGGCCCTGCAATGCTAGTACATTGTAATTCATCCTACTTGCATAATTGTTATTTTAATTTGAAGGGCAAGTTCATAAATTGTGGTGTCTAGATCAGCAATACTAAAAAAAACATCTGCAAAACCCACAAGGACATCCCATACGACATGATATACGTCAGCCTGGGGTTGCGTGTTTGATGCATTGTAATACGTCCTATTCCCATAGGATACTGCTTGCATTACAATAACGAGGGGCCCTGTGATTGGGCAGCTGCATTCACATGTGCTGAATGGGGTGAGTATTTATTTCTTTATTTTTGTTGGATAAATGGTCGTCGACGCAGCATCACCACGAGACTGCTGGGCGGCACGCAGCTCGTGTCCGTGCACCAACTCCACGCAGCTCCTCCAGCCCCCCGGCGACCAACTTCTGATGGATCGTGACGACGGCACTTTTTAATTTTCTGAGTATAAAAAGAATCCGCATCACCTCTGTGACCTCCCCCCCGTCACCGGAAAGCTTTATTCTACCCATTAGCATGAAGGAACAGCGTGTAATTTAAAATATTAACTACATTTATCTTCGCCAGTTGGTTTTGGTTTCCTGACCGCTTATTAAAGTGGTTTTACACTTATTCCGATAATTCACAATACCCCCAAGAGCTGTCATCTGGGTCTTTACCACCCTTTCAAACAATGTCAAGAGTTTGATGGTACAATGATTAAACCTACAAAGCAACTAAACATGCGGCAAGTTAAAATATTTAATACGCAGATTGAGGGTATGAGCTTTTCCTGAGAAAGTGCCCTTTATATGTCATCGCTTACCTCTCTCGAGGGTCCCAAGAGCCCAGCCTCTCCTGGGATTTAATCCAGGGCCCATCGGGGTAGGAGTCTATGTCTACTTTGCTAACAGCTACTTCATCTCAACAAGCCTACATCTCGAGACAAATCAAAGGAAATTCAGTGCAAATACAAAAGATATGCTGACAAGGTGATCTTTAATAAAAATTTCCAAAACTCTAACCCCATAAAATATTCACACCTTCTGGCACAAATTAAAAAATATAATTAACGATGGTGATGTGAGCATTTTCAAAGGAGTGGCCTCATTTATGGTCTGTGATTATGGAAAAACATCAGACCAGCTGGACTGTAGTGAAGGAAATTGGAAAACTGGAAATAGGCATGTGTGTTTGAATCCCCCACCCGAGGCTTACTGGCTAGCTCTACATTGCCTGTAGTGTGTGCATGTGAATGTGCCCTGTGATGGACTGGCATCCTGTCCATGGTGTCCCCTGCCATGTGCCCTAAGATAGACTGACATCCCATCCAGGGTGTCACCTGCTCTGTGCCCTGTGATGGACTGGCATCCTGTCCAGGGTGTCAACTGCCCTGTGCCCTGAGATGGACTGCCATCCCGTCCAGGATGTCCCCCTGCCTTGGGCTCTGTGCTGCCTTGGGTGGGCTCCAGACCTCCTTATCATAACCCTGACCAGGAGAAGCATTTGGGGACAATACAGAAAGCCAACACCTGCCCAGAAAGCAGAGACGCAACCCAGTAAATAGGAAAATGTGTTTAACTCGCTGCACCGCTGCCACAACATGGTTGCACTCAATCGCATTAAGGAAAGACATGTGAAGTGAAGCCGCCCCCCTCCCCCAAGCCTGCCTAGCCCCCTGCCAAACTGCCCATACCAACAGCACATTAGCCATGCTGCTTACTTCCCCATCTAATCCGTGTAAATCTACCCAACTGCCCGGCAAATCGGGGGCTTCCCAGGGACACTGGGGCGATGTTTCAGGTAACAAAAAAATTAATAAATTTACAGTGTACAGTGTGTCACCCCTCCCTCACAGGGGTCCGATCGGGTTTGCATGTCATGCATGACTCATCTTAGATGAGCTTAGGACAGATCTGTTCCAAAAGCCCACCCTGGACACATTTTGAAGTCTGTCCTTATTTTGAGCAACAGGCACAAGCACCCACCAGCCATGGAGATCATTGTTGACAGGTCGCCAAACTCAGCCAAGAGAGGCATGCCTCTGCCCAGCGGGGGGGTTCCAACCTCCTCCAGGGGGGGCTGCGCTTGTGTTTCCCGTGCTGCTGAACAATATGCTAGTGTACTGAATCATGCAAGCCACCCCTACAACACCCAGAGGCAGACACCTGGCGGGGGGAGTCATGAATGGGACGTGTCTGATGAGGCCAAGCAGCCAGGACCTGCCTGCTTGTGTGCTCATGCCACTTTCAGGCTTCCCCTTTGGATGACACAGTTGATTTATTAACTGTATGCTGTTTTTTACTTGCAGTATTTTAAGAGGCCTACTCCAGAAGAGCATTATTAACCCATGCCCGGAAGCTGATCATGTGATCTGTGCAGACACGTCCTGAGATCCTGAGCCCGCATTTGGCACGCCTACAGCGCTTTGTGCCCGCCCGGCACATGAGCTCAGCCACATTTAACAAGCAGCTGTGTCCCTCTTCTCTCTCAAACCCCATCAGAGCAATGAAACATACAGGTGAGGGTCCAGTATCTGTTGTTTTCCTGGTATGGCTGTGATTTGCCTCCAGCAGGACCGGGGTGGGGGGGGGGGTGGTAGCGGTTGCCAGGCGATCCAGAAGGCTGACAGAAAGAGGAAGCGCTCTGTAGCAGATTGAGCATGGAATGGCTTTTGTGGGAACACCTGCTCCGCAAGTCTGTGATGTAAACAGCGAGCTCAAACCAGGGGCAGGTGGAAGGATGTCACACCAAGGAATGTCACCGTGTTATGCCATTCTGCTTTGACCATGCCCCCCCAAACTCTAAAAGCCCAACAAGGATGCACAGGTATAGTCCAGGTGGGAGCAGGGGGGGAGTGGTAATCAGACCATCACTGTTATTTAGATAACAACAATCATGGAAGCTTCTGGCCAAAAGACAAAAGCCAACACGTCCACAACCTCTCTGACTAGAAATTTCATGTCACTAATTTACACTCTGACTTTAATACGGGGCACCATTCTCACATGGGCTGGGTTGACTACTTAATTATAAAGTCATCCATTATGTTGACATTTGTTTCCCTGGTATGTCATAAAGGACTGTAAGCAGAGGCCTGTGTTTTCTGAAGAATTAACGAAAAAAAAGATTGATGTCAATTAGCGCCACTTCACAATGTATTGTCACCTGAGCAATTTTACTTATCCTAGAAAGGAAGTGTCTCCAAAAAGAGTGAATGAATTCAGGAATACTGAGACTGTAAACTGCTCATTCCCAGGCAATTTGGTTTGCAAATCAGAGCGGGGAGGGGGGGGCACTCAGAGGTATCACATGTACTCGAGTTTGCATAATACCCCCATTCAAAAAAATGTAGGCCGGCTTCTGTTCCTGAACACTGATGGGGCCTTGTGTCACTCCGAATGGGCCGAAAGCGGATAGGGGTCTCACATTCCTGAGCATGGAGCCCCGCAGCGTCCCGGAGCAAGATGGGGAGAATCTCTGGGAGTTGCATTTGTCTAGCTGAGGGGGGCACCGACAACAGGCAGTATTTCAATAATTGATTGTGGGCTGCAGGAGAAGAAGGGGCCAGGCTTTGATTGTGGTCTTTCACTTTGACACTGAGACCTGGGACAAACAGGGCCCGCCTGTCTCTACTTAAATTCCTTAAAAGAAAAGTAGTACCTTTACAGCCAATTTCCAAATGACTCCCATATTTCCACAGAGGAAAATCTTCTGCATGTGTTTTAAGCTAAGGGCAGAACTGTGGCCTTGACCTCCAGGGTTTGGGGTTTGAATCCTGTCCCCATTGTGTAGGGAAGGAGTTTGCATAATATTACCTACAGTGTGTTAGCATGAGCATGTATGTGTCCTGTGATGGACTGGCATCCCGTCCAGGGTGTCCCCGTGCCATGTGATGGACTGGCATTCAATCCAGGATGTCCAGCAGCCTTGGGCCCTGTGATAGACTGGCATCCTGTCCAGAATGTCCCCTGCCTTGTGACTTGTGATGAACTAGCATCTCATCCAGGGTGTCCCCATGCCCTGTGATAAACTGGCATCCCATCCAGGATGTCATGGTCTGGCATCCCATCCAGGGTGTCCCAGAATGTCCCCTGGCTTGTGTCCTGTGATGGACAGACATACCGTGATGCCTTGGCCCTGTGATAGTCTGGCATCCCACCCAGGATGTCCCCTGCCTTGTGCCCTGTGATGGACTGGCATCCCATCCAGGGTGTTGCATACACACAAAAGGAGGCCCAAAATGTGCATACACAACTTTTTACCGTTACGACTTGCGGGACTCGTGGGCAGGTGTAGGGAGAATAAAAGTGGCTTTATTGAACCAAAACTGAACAGGGACTGGAAAACAAACAGAACTGTGAGGGATCCAAAACCAGAGGACAAATACAAGGAAGGACGAGGGCAGACAGGAGGAGTAATGACAGTCACCAGACTCTGGATGACAAGACAAACAGGTACATCAGTACAAAGACTAACAAGGGACTAACAAGAGGCAGCTGGGAGTGATCTCCACGGGAGGGTAGGAAACGAGAGACGAGAGGGATACATGAGTAACAGCCATGGTCTGTTAGGGCCATGACAGGGAGGAGATAGGCAGGGATAATGACAGTCCCCCCCCCCAACGGAACCAAACACCAGGGTAAACACACAAGGCCAGAAAACACAAGACAGACGGGATCAAGGACACGGGGCAAGACACATGGCATGAATAGGGGTACGGTACGGACAAAGGCAAGACCAGAGACAGCAAAGAGGACATCCAACAAGACATACCAGGACAGGACAGATAAGTACAGCAGCAACAGAGACAGAGGTGGACACATAAGTTGGAGCCACAGGGGACACAGACCAGGAGAGAATACCTCTCTGGGAGATGGCGACTCAGCCGGCCCTTCTCTTTGGCCTCAGCCAACACCGGTGGCAGCCCTGGGACCTAGGACTGGGTTGGTATAAGCCTTGGACTAAGGCAGAGGCCCATGGAGAGGGGCTCAGGGCAAGGCCCAGAAGGTATCTTCCAGATCATTCCAATCCGGGCTGGAGGTGGCCGGGGAGTTGGGAGTCAGGCTAGCAGCCGCCAGGGAATCGGGTGCTCCGGCAGGGGATGAGGAAATCGCCAGTGTCAAGTTAAGAGCCTGAGAAGAGGCCGCTAGGGTGATGACAGGAGACGAGGTGGGCACCAACAGGACACCAGGAGATGACACCCATTAAACATTTTAATGCAGGAAACTGCAAGTAAACCACCAAAATAACCGTGTGCATGCCAACAAATATCATCAGCCCACACCTGCAAGTGAAAAACGGTGAATCTAAAATCGCGAACTGGGATATATTTTATTTTTTTATTTAGTAATTACATTTATTTTGCCTTTCATAATTTAATTTGCTATTTCTTGAATTCCACTCTATAATTAGGTGAATTAAAACTATCTGTAATTGTCAGGAATTGCACTAATGAGAATTATGCGTCAGAGTTTCGCTTGCATGGATCGACTTATAAAAGGTGTCCTTGCTAGTGACAACGCAAACGGAAAGATTAGAAGGGAAGGGGTTTGCATGGACCATCAAGATAATTTTTACTAATTTGTTTACTGTTTGCACTGTGTAATGTCTTTGCACTTTGTCTATTTTGCATTAAATGCATGTTTCCCAACGTTGTGGATGAGCAGACAAACGTAAAAAGTACATTTGCACCGATGTCCAGTTTTCTAAATGTAACCGGAGCACTCTACTGCACTGACACTTAAGTTTGAGGGCGAAGACGTGGATTTGCCCTCGATAGTCCTGTGCGCAGCAAGTCGTGACTTAATCTCTGTCTTCTATCTTCTATCTTTTTTGGGGGTGGGAGGGGTTGCAGCGGTTCCGGAATTTATTGCAATGTAGCGGCGATGCGTTGCCATTCAATAAACCTTTTCAGATTCAACTTCATTATCATTGCTCAACGTACAAGAACTCTGACAACGAAATGCAGTTTGGCATGTAATCCGAAACTGCAAGATAGGGTAAAAGTGCTAGAAACAGCTCTGCAATATATTCATGCGTGATACATTAATCATTACGTATGTAAGTTTTGATAATTCCGATTTTTTTGTGCACGTATATATTGTTGTCTTTTCGTGCGTACGCATTTTTTCACAAAGTAATTTACACAAAGTTTGATAAATGAGGCCTCAGGATTTCTTTAGCGGATGCTTTTATCCAAAATGGCATATTAATCGTTCCATCTACATGGACAAATCATGCGCTGTCTGCCGAATTTACAGTCATGGTTAGGTAAGTAGGACATACAGTTATCACAGCTGCGGATAATAGAAATGGTCGTAATGATCATCACTGTTATTATTATTTTTATTAGTATTATTATTAGTGCAATATCAGAGAACTACACAACATCAACACGATTTAAAAGGAGATATAAAAGATGCTTCCATTAATGCCATTTGTCCGCTTTGAGTGTTGTGAATTCATGACGTCACTTTCTCCTAGCTTGAACTCCTAGCTGAGAGTGGGTGCAGAAAGCTTTTTAACTACTTCTTACATCCTGCTCTGTGGTCGGACAAACTGTAATCCTAGTTACACTCTTAGCACAATTCTTAGGAGTGATTCTGAGACACTTTATAAATAGAGGCACTGAGGTCACCGTAATTAAAAATTCGTGCCCAGAAAATGGTCATCTCCAGCCTCCTGACAATCTTCTCTGAAACAGTGGGAGTAGGAGATATGGCAGATAGCTGGCACCCCCACAGGACAAACCAGACCCTAACTGCTCCTGTGAGATACCCAGCTGCATAAATCACTGAAGCTGGGGGCTGCCCTGCTTGGCGGTGCCAGCACAGTGATGAAATGCCCAATGAGTAAGTAATATCAATTCAGCCTCAGGCAGCTGTCATCTCCGGGGTCCCATAACAGGCCGGCCTGGCAATGAAGAGGCGGAGCCAGTAGTAGAGAGGCATAGCTGACACCAGAATGCTGGGCTGGCAGTGAGGAGGCGGGGCCAGCAGTGGAGAGGTGAGGCTGACAGCAGAAAGACAGGGCTGCCAGAGCAATGACAAAAAGACGGGGCTGATAGCAGAGAAGCAAGGCCAACAGTGTTGGGCAGGGCTGGAAGCAGAGAGGTGGGGCTCCCAGAGTGGCCACAAAGAGGTGGGGCTAACAACAGAGAGACAGGGCCAACAGCAGAGGGGTGGGGCTCCCAGAGTGGCCACAAAGAGGTGGGGCTAACAACAGAGAGGCGACCCATTTCCTGGCAGGTGTTCAGGTGTCTGACGCTGTACAACCCAAAACTCCCGTAGCCCTTCTGGCGACATGCGGCCTAAAGATAGATCCCGCCGTGGCTAGTGGACAGTGCCTCTCCAGCGTCTGAGAATTAGGAAATTGGACATTATGGAGGCCTGTGGTTTCTAGACGTCCGTGCTGCCTCCTGGGGAGAGAGAGAGCTACACATAAACACTTTAAGACATGAACAATGATTGTTTTGTTAGTTTTTCTTTAAAAAACTCAATCCATGTTTCAAAATGTCAGAATTAACTTATTTCTATGTATAATTAAAACCTATTTCTATATATATTTACCAGACGTTCAATTCAGCTCTGAAGCATGTGAAATAGGATCCACCTCCAGCAGATACACACTCCACAGCTGCGTTTCACCCAAGGTGCTCTTTTCAGACATAGCAAATATCCAGCATGCAGCTAAATGCTGTTTTTTTTCACATAAATACAAAGATTAAAATACCCTTAGCTTGCACAAAAGTAAACATGTTCCTGTAATTAAGTTGTAAAAAAAACATTATGTAAAACCTGAAATACTTTTCTGGCCGATTTTCAGTCTTTCCTCTTCCTTTTTTATTCTAACAATTTTTTTCCATAAAGCTCAGAGGAAACCAATTTGATGCGTGTCCTCCAAACGTAATTAGAAGGATTTCTATTGGAGAAATACATAATTAATGACAAGTCTACAGTCTCTTTACAAGAACAGAGACTTCATCCTTTCAGCTTTGAATCCCCGCTGCCCTCACCTCGACAGCGCTAGTATTCCCTACATTTTAAATTCAGGCCACATATCCGGCAGCCTGTCTGCAGGCTGGCTAAATGAAATCTGTGGCATTGCCTTTATTTTTGTTGCATTTCAATAACTGATTAGTCTTCTATGACCCGGGTTTCATGCCAGAGTTAGCAATTCCATCCGACAGCTGACTGGTTCATCCTGAAGTCAAATATGCGCTTTGCTCCTATGGGTCTCTATCTGCACAGTCACTTAGCAAAGGTGGGGGGAGAGGTGAGGTGTGGGCAGAAGGATGGGTATGGAGAAAGAGAAGGGAGGAAGAAAGTGAATTCAAAAATATGAAAAATTATTCACACTACCGGGGTGCCGACACTGGGGTTCTCATAATGCGTGGGCTGCGATATTAGGTAAATTTAGGAAGGAAAAAAAATGCAGAATAACCAATATAGTGTGTAGTGAGACGACTTACATGGGAATCAAACATAGCAGTGGAGAGATTTTCCAATAGCTTCCAATAAACACAACATTCAGCCTAAAATCAAATCAGTAGTTATAAGGCGCGCGCGCGCACACACACACACACACACACACACACACACACACACACAAAAACGTTAGAGCAGAGTCTTGAGGATGGAAAATAAACTGTACCTCCTGACAGACTGGCTATAGCAAGTCATGAATCAAGGCATCAGCAAACTGGTGAAGAAAAAGACTGGTTTGCGTAGTGACCCAGAGCAAACTTGAATGACGGCCATAAAGCTTAGATCTCTGAACCAGCAAAAGGCAGGTTTATCGCCAATGTCAAAGGCCAATAAGGGATGCCTGAGTGACAATGGTACAGTATTAAAATGACCCAGAGCACCATATTAAATTACACCTGAACAGAAGGCAACCCCCACAATAAGAAGAGGAACAATGAAACATTATTAAAATAATCCAGAGCACTGTACTAAATTGCACACATGAAGGTTACTACCACAAACAGAAATGCAAATTCAAAATTGGAACACAAACATCCAATTTACAGCACTGTTGCTGATTTTCTGAATCTCTAATTCCTAGACTGGGGTAATGTACTTGTCTGGCCAAACAAGTGTTGTTGTGCTTTGTTTTTCAATAAGAAATTCATCTCGCATCAGGTACCACAGGACGGTTTTATAAACATTTAATCAGACTTGAAAACAAACAGCTACATCTGGCCCCTGAATTTCGCCTGTCCAAGTGCTTCTCTTCATCAAAGCCAGGGCGAACAGATTTGGACTACCAAAATACAAACACAGAAGCACGTAGCGAACACATAAAAGTCTATGAAACCCAAAATAAGCACCTGAAAATACAGACTCTGCATACAGATTCTCTAAATACAAACAAAAAAGCATACAAGATATAAAAAACACCACCCTGAACTAAAAATATTCAGCCGAATGACATTCGCATGCAAAAAGAACCCAATCTTGGCGAATGAAACAGGCAATTCGCAGCATAATGAACTACGGTCTGACTGGTCCATTAATATTGTTCTTTCTGCCTGTAACTATATATCCCAGAATCCTGGCTGCATAAATCATGAAGGAGCCAATGGACATTCTGTGTTATTTTAATCTTTTTATTTTGATTACTGCACTCATGCATATAATTTCCTTAAACCTCCCTCTCAAATTTTCAGACTCGTTTTGAATGCCTTTGGCAGTCAAATTCCTCTGGTCTTTTTTACTAAATAGCTTCAGAAAAGCTTCCCGTAAGATGAAAACCGCTCATCTCCACGTAAAGCGACAACCAAGGCCACTTTAAAATTAGCTACTAAAAAGAAAAAAAATGGATGGCTTACACTGCAGCCATTTCGGCATGGTAATAACTGAGTAGTTCCTTATCGATCTGACGACAATGCTTATAGAACAAATCATTCTTAGGGGAGAGAAGGCAACCCATGTTTAAAATAAAGACCTGATTTGGAAGGGAAACCTCACAGTGTTTAAAGAGTTATGGTACAGGGAGCTCCTGTTCTACTGCACTATTTTAGAAAAAAGAAGAGATATTTTGGGACTTGTTATTCATTTTTTTAAGTACACTAGAGGAGATGTGTCCTAATTACTCAGGCTCTCGTAGCTGGTGGTTTCTGGCAGGAGAGTAATTACCTGCCTCGATGATCAATTACATGATTAGTCACGAGAAGTACACAACATGTCCTCGGAGTTGCGTTCGGGCTTCCATGTCCAGGTGAGATGGGGCCACCCCATCACAGCATGGACATGAGCATGAGGTGGCCCCCTATGTGCTTCACTGACTACTGCACACTTAGACAGTGGTAGACAGGGGTACATTTGTGGAATCAAAGTCAGAAATCAACAAACCCTTCTGTGAAAGATATACACACACAGTTTGTTGACCAGACATCAATGAAAAAACAGAAGCTTAGCATATTTCTGTTCATATTTCTGGCAAATGAATGATAAATGAGCGCAAAGTCTAGTGAGGACATCTAGTCAAAGTCTGTTTCCAAAGCCTATAGCCTCTTGTCAAGCCATTTCTTCTGCACAGGAAATGTGTGGTGACTGGAGAGCCCAAAGTCAGAACCTGCTCCAGCACCTATGTCACATGCAGGCTTATTCCTGCAAGCTGGAAAAGAAAGTTTCAAAACTTACAGTACACAGAATTACTATATGTTGTCAATCACCACTTAGTTTATCCTGAACATGTAAGGGGAGTGCACGGTATGAAGGACACTTGTGTGGAACCAGGTTCCCAAAAAGCCAGTTTATTAGGAGCAGCACAAATTCAGAGTCATCAGTCCAGGTCAGTTCCAGAACAATTCATACAGAATCCAAATCTGAAGGCAATGCCAGCAGTCAGTGGACAAGTAAAGGTCGGGCGATGTGCATTGTCAGTAGGCAGGCTAGGAGGGTCTCGTAGTCTGAGGGCAGAAACAGAATCAGAAAAACTGGGCAGGAAGGCAGGAAAGAATTCACCAGGGAAACGCTTGAAATCTAGGAAAATTCAAGATCTCGCGTCTGGCAGGTGTGCCAGATGCATAGAAGTAGAAAAGCCAAATTAGTGATTCTCAGTCACAGTTGGGAAGGGTACCAAACCAGATCCACCTGTAAGTTAAGGTGCAGACAGGGCAAGGCTTCCCTGACCAGGTGGTTCTTGTAAACTAGGATTCTCTGGATGGCAAGGTCATAGTTACATGGAGTGTCCGTGTGACGTCACAGAGGTTCCTCCAGGCTGGTCCGTGACAGTAGCTCACCGGCACCCAGGACTGTTCCTCCGGGCCGTATCCCTCCCAACCCACAAAAAACTGCAACCCACAACCCCTGCAATGGGCATCCAACAAACGATGGACCATATATGCCTCATCCCCATCAATTAACCTGCAGCCACTCTGCAACTGCCTTGACCTTCTCAGGGTCTATCTGGACTAATTTGTTGGAGGGTCCGTCTGGACTAATTGACTGGACTAATATGTCATCAAAGTAATTGAACACAAACTTATTCAACATATCCCGGAAGACATCGTTGATCAGACCTTGGAACACCCCTGCTGTATTAGTCAAACCAAAAGGTGTCACCAGATACTCATAGTGGCCAGTGGGAGTGTTGAAGGCTGTCTTCCATTAATCCACCTCCCGGATCTTAATTAAGTGCTCTGTAAATCCAACTTGGTGAACACCCTGGCTCTCTGAAGCACATCAAAGACTGAGGACAACAGGGGTAGAGGATTGCGGTTCTTAACATTCAAACCCCTATAGTCAGTGCAGGGATGGAGCAACCCATCTTTCTTCTCTAAGAAGAAAAATACCACTTCCACTGGAGAGGAGGGAGGGTGAATGACATGATCCATAAGTGCCCCGCTAACATGCTCATCCATAGCCCTTCTTTCCAGCGCAGAGAGAGAACAGAGGCGGGTCCTAGAGGGGTTGGTAGTGCCTGCCAGTAGATCACTCACATAGTCAAACCTATAGTGCAGTGGAAGGGAAGAGGCAGGGGACTTACTAAACACCTGATTCAGGTCCAGGTATTCGGCAGGAACTGCAGACAGGTCAGGGTAATCTATCTCATCAACGGGGACCTATGGTGGTATGGCTGTGTGTAGACACTATGTGAGACAGAAAAGACTCCAGCCAATTACTGTATCCTTCTCCCAGTTAATCTGAGGATTGTGTCTATCAAGCCATGGATGCCCCAGCACCGGAGGTGCCTGAGGAGAGTCAATGACAAATAAGGATATCTTTTCAATATAGTTACCACCAAAAGATAACTCACCAGAACAGTGACATGAGACACAGCGGCTATCCTACACCCGTTGAGGGGATGGGCCACTAATAGGGACAGCACATGAGTCATTGGGCTTCCCCAATGCTGACTAACGTGGAATCGATAAAACACTCATCTGCCCTGGAGTTGATTAATGCTGCAAGAGGCTATCAAGAGGACCCCCAAGACAAAAACATCCTCCATGTTGAAGTGAGTATTACTAGGACCACACCCACTAGCGCCCTCTTCCTCACTGGTGGGTGCCCAAACAGGTGGCAATACTGTCTGCAGTACAGACAGGCTTTGCAAATAAGTCATCGTTGCCGTTCAGCCAGGGAATGGTGAGTCTGGTTCACCTGCATTGGCCCTGAACCAGCTTCTAACAGCTTAACTGTAACTAGTTCCTGAAGACATGTCAGTCAGTCAGTCCCTCCAGGGTTACTCTCTTTGATGCTGGTGACTCCAATTATCCACCCTTATTGCAAGGTCTATCAGCTCATCCAATGAACCAGGGAGCTCATGGCTGGTTAATTCATCTTTGATGTCTACTGCTAACCCATTGTAGTAGGCATTGAACTGGGCTTGCCGGTCCCATCCACTTGAAATTGACAGCATCTGGAAATGGATGGCGTAGTCCGACATAGACCAGCTTGCCTAGCAGAGCTGCTTCTCTGCCGTACTTTGAGTGGTCAAAGACCCGCTTCATCTCACCCGTAAACAGATTATAATTGGAGCAGAAAGGCGCACTGGAGTCCCAGGCAGCCGCCGCCCATTCTCTGGCAGAGCCGGTTAACAGTGTAATTACATATGCTACCCGGGAGTGCACTGTGGGGAAGGCAGATGGCTGCAGCTCAAAAATTAGGGAACACTACGATAAGAACAATCGATAGGTACCTGGATCCTTGTTGTACTGCCTGGGAGGAGAGAGGCGTGGTTTGCTGACTTAGGGGGGGACGGAGCGGCGAAACGAGTTAGGCGGAGACGTTGTACCTCAGAAAACAGCTATATCAAACTCGTGTGAAAGGATTCCACAGAATCCGCAACAGCTGTTAGCTCGGTCTGATGTCATCCCAGCAAAGTGTCCTACTCTCCTAGGATTTCTGTCAGGTGCTGGACACTAACCTGATCCACTGGGTCAATCCTAGAAGGTGGGATCTTCTGTGAGGGAAGTGGACAGTAGGAAGGACACTTGTGCAGAATCAGGTTCCCAAAAAGCCAGTTTATTAGGAGCAGCACAAATTCAGTCCAGGTCAGTTCCACAACAATCCAAACAGAATCCAAATTCAAAATTGATGGCGGTGGTCGGTGGACTGGCAAAGGTTGGGCGATGTGTGTAGTCAGTCAGCGGGCTAGGTGTGTCTCGTTGTCTGAGTACAGAAATGGAATCAGAAGAACCAGGCAGATAGGTATGACAGAATTCACTAGGGAAACGCTCTAACTCAAAGAAAAAACAAGAAGATCTTGCATCTGGCAGGTATGCAAGATGCATAGAAGTAAAAAAGCCAATTAGCAATTCTCGGTCACAGTTGGGAAGGGGCGTGACCCCAAACAAGATCCACCAGTGAGTTAAGGTGCAGGCAGAACGGGGTTTCCTTGACTGGGTGGTTTTTGCAAACCAGGTTTCCCTGGGAGGCGTGGTCGGGGTTATGTGGAGTCTCCATGTGATGTGACAGGGGTTCCTCCAGGCTGGGCCATAACAAATTGAGTAAGAATATTATAACCAGCGGTTGGGTTAAACCTGCCTTTGACTGACAGTGATTTTCAGATCTCAATTCTCCCATGACTGCAGTTCCACCTGAAATCTGCTGCCTCATAGGTGCATGATGGGACACTGAAGGTAACACCAAGGTCTCCTTCATGGAGACCATGTTCTCATCGATATAGGGGAGTCAGCAAGAAGGTATCCTCTGACCAATGAGCAGGCAAAACCATGGTGGTCTAGCATGTCACTGCTTCTCCCCCCACTTCACCCCAACAATGAATAGCCATGGCAACAAAACAAAACCCCCAAATCTGCTTTGACACAGATGAACAGGGTGGCTGGCAAGAGAAACACTCACAAAATACCACGATCCATTATTCCCCTGGCCGGGGGCTGTATTACCATTAATCTGGTCTGGATTCTGTCCACCACTTGTCTCTATATATAAGACCACGGTACTTTCATTTGTACCAAGCATCTTGCTGATTAACGTCAAATGACACTTTAATAGACTTTACTGTCACTTACCCTAAACCAGGGGCCCTCTGCGGTGGCTTCTCAGTGCCAGACTGGGCTAAAGACTGCCCAGTGTGGTCCCATGTTTGGTGGCTGTCCCCCAACGAACAAACCTGGGTTTCATTCTCCCAAGAGAGGCTAAGGAGCATCAAGTGACTCTACAACGAGGGCCCCCAGTGTTGCTGTGACTCATTCCTGCTTTCTGCATTAGACAGTGTGTGACCTTCGACCCAACTTTAACGAGGTGGGTCAAAGTAACAGATAGATTTCCAAGCATATTAAACTGGAAATCCACTAAAGTAAACAACCACTTAGGAAGGACCATCATTTTGCATAAATACAAATAGCTAAAGATACACAGAATAGTGATACTTTTGTTGTCTTTTCTCATATCCCATCTTGCAGCTGGGGATTAAGGGCCTTGCTCAGGGGCCCAACAATGGCATCAGTTTACAGGATTCAAACCAATGACCTTCTGATCACAGGTCCACAGAGTCACTCACTGTACTTAATGTTGAACATTTTTCAAAGAATAATATAGAAGGAGTAGGAAAAGGAGCAGGGAGACTCTGCAACCTCTGCTGTTACCATAAAACGCGTCCCACCTGAGAAACCCCTGGAAACATTTGTAATAAACACAGCCAATGCTCTCCAGTTCCACCGTCCATGTCTGTCTACAGCAGTCCTGCCACTCCAGACTAAAGGGCAGCAGACCTCCAACACACAGGGAGAACCTTTTCCACCCACTCCAGCTAACAACGTTAACGTTCTTAAAGGGAATAGGAAGAAAGGCGGACACAGCCGCTGGGAGCTGAATTGACCCCTTCTGCTTTGTTGTGTAACACGCTTTGACTCTCAATTTTCAGGGTGTCAAGGGGGTGTTGGCAACATGTCCCCCAGGCCACATTTAGTTCACTAACATCTCTCTGTGCTCCTGAGGATACCTCAGCTTTCAGGTTATTTTCAGAAATTTCCCACTTGGAGTCACAGGCCCCACTCCCCCCCCACCCCACCCCCATTCTAACATACCTAAACACGCACACACACTCACCCATACAAAGACTGCAAAATCAATCACAAGCAAATCCCCTGGGACCAGCAGGCCGTACGCCACCATCGTTAAAACAGACAGGACACTGAGAGACCATCTGCTCTGTCCTGCCTTTTAACCCTGCAACTGCCAGCTCCCTATACAACACGCGTTTGTAAAGCGAAGATGCCCCAACACACAAATACATACACACACGTGTGTGACAAAAGGCTTCGCTCATCACAACGGCCACACGGCAAAACAATCTGCTGTCCTCAGCGTGCGTAATATCCCACACACGTTCATCCTCCCAAACTGCTTCACAATCCTCCTGCAACTGACTATCAGACAAGCTTCCTGTCGCCACGACTACACACATTATGGCAGGTTATACAAATCTCTGCAGCCAAACTGTAGAAAGTGCGGCTGCGGGCCAAGCAAACGCTAGTCGGCGCCCCCTGGTGTGTGCTTATAAACGCACTGTCGTCCTGGCATTTGGACAAACCAGGCAGCTTGGCCTTTTCCAGTCGCCGCCAAGAGCTTGTTTTATTACGTCGTTACATCCCTCCAAGTGCATCTCGCGTGTTGTTTTTGGTTCCGTGGTTCCGACGCAGGCTCGAGAAAGAGGGCCTGATTTACTGGATAATTACTGCTGGCCGATTCTTATTATCCTTACCGCCGTCTGAACACCACTAAAAGGTGAGCATTAATTATGCAGGGAAGCCTGGGGAGATGACACGGCGGCGCACAGCCCCCAGTGAGGTTTTCCGCCACTATCACTCCCGACGTTGAGAGGTGGCGCCGCAGCTGGGGGGCGGGGAAGGGGGCAGTGTTCCCGCATCCATCAGCGATTAATTACTGCGAAAGCTTGCTATCTTTCACCTGCTAATTAATTGAAAGCCAGGCTGGAACGAAAAATCAGTAAAGGCGGGTGTCGGCGGAAAATGGTGACTCCGGAATGTTCCAGAAGGATAGTGCAGAGATCCAGTGATGCTCAGTGTTCGGTGAGTTATACCTGCCTTAAATACAACACATGTAGATATTGAAGATTCAGGCGTCTACAAAAATCACAACCATGTCATCAATCGCTTTAAAATGCCTAGAAAACACATAACTGGGGCCTCCACCACCAACAGTAGGCTTCCATGGACCTGGTCCAAGTGTCGAAATATCCCCTCTAGTCAAATCTGCTAGGTGCAGATGGCTACCAGGAGACAGAGAGCTGGTGTCAAGGACGGCCAGTGTAACCTGGTAGGATGCTGAGGACCAGGAGACCCTTGGAAGATGGGCTTGGGTCCAGATCCTCGGTGGCTCAGCTAAGCGGGCTCCCCCACCCCCGGCTATCACCAAGCCTCGTCGTCAGCCGCCGTTCCAACTACAGCGCTGGTCAGGAGTGCCGCTGGGAAAACAATCAAATGCGGCACTGACGGCCGCAGAGAGCCAGGTGTGTGACTCTCGTTCCGGAAAAAGGCGCGAAAAGGTCTGTCCCTTTATTTGTGCAAACATGAACTCATCCCAGTACCCTGGTAATGCATTTCGGGGAGGGGTGACATTTTAAAAGCAAATTTGATGCATTATAGATTTCACACCTGACTTGCCCAGAGGTCATTACATTGCCCATTTTTCATTCCCCATCTGAGTTTTCATGCTGTCATGTAAAGGCAAGTGTGCACTTATAGCGTCTATAGGGAATGTGTGTAATGGACCGTTCCACAGGTACAGGAGGGGGAGCTGCAACACGACACAAAATTACCCAAAATGCAATTCAAAAGGACTCCATGCAAAGAAAGGTGTCCATGACACTCAGCACCGGTTATGTAATATACATGACTCAGTGTTTTAGACTTCTATGTGTGTGTTACATCAAGCCCAGGTACTCAGCGTGCCGCTATCAGAAAATATGCAGCATATAATTAACAATTCAAGCCAGGACCACAGATTAAATTATATGTATCAAAAAAATCACTGTGAAGACTTACACAATGATTACAGAACACTTGAGCAGTATGGCTCATTGCTAGCTCCTCAATCAGCGATTACTTTGGCCTTACCCATGGGGACGCTCCTTCAGCACTGGGCAGACCTAATCACTGAGCCCATGCTCCCTGCCAAGAGGAGTGAGAGAACTTCTAAGGAGGCATAACACTTGGGAAGAACAAGATGTGCAACTACCCAGAGCTGCTCCCCTGACTTAGCAAAGTTGTAAACAAAAGGTATTTGTATCCGTACATTGCCGGTTCATATCCCAGGAGCGGAAATGGCCTTTAAGCCTGGTATTTAATAAAAATATCCACCTTTATAATTGGCTGTGAAAGTAAGCTGTAAGTTAGGTGGGATTACAGTACCGGCTAGGCAGGTGAATGGGGATGTGCAGACGCACTGCCTGGGGGTGAAGATGGGGGGAGTCGGGCTGTGAGCTCTGCAGGGGTCTCTCCACCGACTGGGGGAGCGCTGGCTAGAGACGGGCTTCCCTGCACACAGCCAGACCTCTCCGTCATTAACTAAAACAGAAGCTTCCAGAAGGCTGTAGATGCATTCCATTCTGTGTCCCGAGCCTGCTTCGGGGACAGAGTGCGTTCCAGCTGTCGCCAACGGTCGCCTTACTGAGCAAAGTTTTACTGAGTTTTACGAATGCAACCTGGGTTCAAAATCCACTCAGACATGCTGTCATCGCAATGGTCATTAACACGGTCCCAGGGGAGCCGTACCCTAATTGGAGGGGACTTGCCACGGGTGAGGGGCTGCTAATGACACCCGCTTTTGTGGGAGGGAGGGACCGCCAACCCTGCCAGCCCCCCCATTCCCATGAGTTATTTATTACCTTCAGATTATCTTAAAACTCTCATCGTGGTTAAAAATCTACAGTCTGCAGTGCTGTGTAATTATTCCATGGTGATCTCTGTACGTTTCGCCATGTTCTCCATATTCCTCCACTATAGCCTGTTCATTTCAGCACGTTCCTGAACATCATTCACACTCCAGTGTTATCACTGGTAGGTAAGGGCCTAACTTTGGATTAAACATTGGGGGGATTGAGGTCCCCACCCATTCATCATAACAATATGTTTATCTGGGGAGGTAGTCCCCCTCCATAATTTACACCCATGCCATTAGGTGACAGACACAAAGCCTGGGGCAGTGTTTGGTTCAGCTGGTTAAGGCACTGTGCCTATAACCGGAAGGTTGCCAGTGCAAATACCCCCTGTGTTATTTTTGGGGTTAAAGTTACCACAGTCCATTTTCAAAATGAGGTTAAATTCTATAGATTCTAGATATTTAGAACTGAAGAAGTAGAATACACAAGGGATACCATGCCCCATGAGCAAGGTCTTTAAACCTCAATTTCTCAAAAAATGCATGTTGCTTTCAAAATAATAAGCAAATATACGAGTGTTACGAGTGTCCACATGGTAGGCTGCAATCTTGCACCCAATAGGGTTACACTGAGCCTGTAGGGCCTCATATGCCCAGACCGACATGTCAGCACAGCAATTTGATCACTCCACATGAAACCATAGCCTTGGCTTACCCCTTCATACCAAGCTCTTACTCCATGCTCCTGGTCTTGCCTGCCAACGCCAGCTCACAGGTGTCTTCAGCTTTAGGAATGAAATCTTTCAAAAAGGATGCGGGGGTTCCTTAACGGGCACCAGAGGAGATTCTCAGCTGCCGGACTTCACTGTCCTTTAATCTTGAAAGGGAGCAGTTTCGTCATATTGCTTTTCCAAAAGGGAATTCTGACAGCACTCCCTGGATACAAATATCTGCGAATTTGGATTATGGTGACCGTCGAACCTAGTGAGATGGAAATGCAGGTTGATTCCATACTTGACCATCAATGTAACAGGGGGGATTTCTTGTGGGGAAAATCATAGAACACGTAGGTGTTCTGGCTCCAGGTAGGCCTACCCTGATCAAACCTCAACAACAAAAGGGAGAAATCATTAAACATCTATCAGGAATGATATCTGACCACAAGACCACTTAACCAATCTAATTTCTCTACATAAAAAAATCACTATTTTCATAGACAAATATTTTTGAATTTTTGGTCTACTGGAGAAGTGGACCAGAAGCCCACTAAATATTTAATAGTGCCGCCAAGCCCCAGGGGCATTGGGAATAATGAACGCCCTGCAGACTGAGGCGAAGCGAAAGTCCCACGTTGATATGCATGAAACAAACTGCTGTTCAGTCAATTAATGGTTTATTACATCAAACTTGGTACAATCTACTTTCACAACACTCTGATGTGGATCAAGCAATGTCATTTAAGTTAGTATGTCTCCATTTACTTCCATCCATTTTCTAAAACCACTTATCCTATTTGGGGGGGGGGGGTCTGGAGCCCACAGACACAAGGCAGGGAAGAACCCAGGATGGGGCACCAGCCCATCACAGGGTGCACGCACACACACAATTTGGTAACTCCAATTACCATCTTTTTGGACTATTGGGGGGGGGGGAAATCAGAGTACCTGTGAACATGCAAACTACACACACTTACCCTGGAACGGAGACTTAAACCCTGGTCCCAGTGGTATGAAACAAGTGCTAACCGCTGCACCACCATGCCACCCCACCTTTATGTACTTGTGAATGCTAATTATTGGTTGGGTAAATTGGTGTTTCTAAATTGCCCATAGTGAGTGATTCTGTGAGCCTTACAATGGATTGTCATCCCTGCATTTCCCAGGACAGATGCCACACTCACTGTGCCCTTCTTCTGCATAGCATGCACATTCACATTTATTTACTTATAAAACACTTTCATCTAGAGCAGTGTTTCCCAATCCGGTCCACTGGAAGCCACGGTCGGTCCATGGTTTTTCTCCCTCTGAGCTCCCTATCAGACAGTCCACAGTTTTTCTCCATCCCAGCTCCCAGAGCTGGGAGAGAGCAAAATCATAGACTGTCTGTGGGTCCCCGAGGACTGGATTGGGAAACACTGCTCTCAAGGGACGTAGAAGTGAGGCAGAGAGTACATTACAAGCGTAATTATTTAGAAGATGGATGACTGGGTGTCTTGGTAATAAAAGGTACAAAACTCATTCCTCACCCTTTTCCCTGACAACTAGACCCTGGCTTCATTTTCCCCACTGCTGCCGCACTGTTAGCTGTCTTTATATCACATGCTCTCTGACATTTAACAACTCACCATGTTCTGCTAAAAGTATTTATCCTTTTTGACCAGAAGAGGTCAGAGTAAAGTGTCATCTTCCTCCTGCAAAACATATCCACCGTGAATGTGCTTCTGTCTGACACGCTGGAGACCCACCAAACCTCAGGTATGAGATCTGTACCTGTTGGGCCGCACCATTCAGAGAGCAGGGCAGCCCATCTGGACGTGAATCCTGGCCCTCAGTGACAGTTAAGCAACCGTGCAAACGAGAGCTGTGTATATGGCCTCCTCCGCAGATGGGTAATGGAGGCACTCAGACAGAACCCATGCCATTTGTTTTATGGCCAACCGGCAAATTAAGACATGGGTCATGGAGTAAACTAAATTTTCCCGAGCTCCTACAGGACTTAGTGATTAAGGTCTACCCCTCCCCCACCCAGAAACAGCGAAACCTCCAAACTGCCCTCGGTATGTAAGGAGGGAATCATACTGAGATGGACCATCCTCCGTAAACAGGGTCAAAGGTCAGAGGGGATGGGTGGAACTACAACTGGCAGTCCGAACATTAATAGGAAGGCATGTAAATGACGCATACACACCAGGCAGCACTCTTGGGGACCGACAGAACGTCCTACAGAAGCTGACGTAACCGAGATCAGTGGCGGGTCGCTTCCGCTGTAATCGCTGCATGGTATCTGCTACGTTAATCACTGTGCGATTCCCTGTGTAAATCACTCCAAAAGCCATTTATAATTTTTATTACGGTTCCTGCCTATCGCCATGTCAACCGCCAGGCCAATCAAGCGCAGCCATCATCATGGGACCTGTTTACATTATGCTCACATGCCCAGGGGTGCCAATTAGCTAGACATGTGATCTGCCACGGTCTGAATCCTAGCACCTACAGTTGCTTAAGACATTCTTCACCCAGTACTGTGAGCCCACATAGTGATCCTAACAAATCCAAGGAGGTTTCAGTCCAGATGGGCAGGCTATACTATGTCTATACTAGAATGCTGTGTCATGTGACCATTGCTATGACATCAGTCAGTCTAAAAATAGGGTGTCTATCAGTCAAAGCCTTAAACATACAGTGTAATTCCAATGCGTCAGCCTGCCATTAACTGTCAATAAACGCAAAGGGCTCTTTTAGATGGAGACGCCATAACGAGAAATACAACCAGGCATAAATTCCACCCACCCCATAACCCTGCCCATAGCCCCACCCATAACCACACCCTCAGCATCAATCTGTGACGAGTAGACGTGTATGTAGCTTGTCTGTTTTGGCTCCTACTGGGGCTGGTGCTGCCACGAATTCAAAGCTCGCATACCAACGCTAATGGGAAAACACACTATTTTTTCCCAAATGTGCCAATTAATTTTACAAAGAAAAAAAAATAAGCAGAAACACAAGATCACTGCTGGCGGCCATTTAAGCGGCTGCTGCTTATAAGCACACGCATGCAAGCAGTGTTTTTTGCAGACACCAGAAATCAATTAAGCATTTAAAAATCATTAGAGAGTACAGATGCCACTCAACTAAATTACAATCTGTAATTTATAAGTGGAAATCAGACTACATTACTAGCTGTCATTTATAAGAGATAAGACTGATACAAAAGGTAAAACATTTTTTTTCTGAAATGAAAGTGGGCCAAAATTGAAAACATGTGTTGCCAAAATGCAACGTGAGCACAAAAGTCTGCAGGCATTTTCCTTCAAAGTGCTTAACGTTGTAGCTAAACTCCTGGCTAAATTTCGTGATCAATCTTTCATTCAGTCACACAGGCTGCTGAAGCTGCCAGGGAAAGATCTGGACAATTACAGACTCTTACAGACAGAATCACAGGGGCATTTTGATTGCAGCTCTCACATTTGTGTGTTTTTTTTTGGTTAGCTTATTTAGAAGGAAGTGTCACAAAAAGAGAGAAGTTAAACTTGCACGGGACCCTTTCTGCAGCTCATTTATTTGGGGGTCGGCCTGGCAGTCCCAGCAGAGTGCGAAAGCTGGAGCTTGATGACTAAGCGTGCGTTTCGTGAAGGGAAGCTGGCCGAGTGCTTAGGGAGGGTGGTGACTGGATGGTTCTAGTAAGTTCTAGCATATTCTTTTTATCACTGAAGAAGGTGCTGGGGGCAGATGTAATATTTCGTTTAAATACCCCTTAGAGTTTGTGGTGCTGTGCCAGCATGGCGCTGGTTTCCGGTCCATTTGAACTCCCAGCTTTGTCTGTATTCTGCTTACAAGTCAAGTCAAGTAGGTTAATTGTCATTTCAGCCATATACACAGTGAAACGAAACAACGTTCCTCCAGGACCATGATGCAATACAAAAACAAAACACACGAGACGGCACAAGTGCAAACAAAACAAAGTGGCAACTACAATGAACAAGAGTGAACAATGCAATAAGATACACTACAACACAGCACAATAAATGCAAGTACGCAGTACACAGTGCAGCCGACATCAACAAGAGAATGTAAACAGTACTTATTGGATGTGCAAGGTAAAAAATGTGCAAAAAACGCAAGTTTATAGCCGCAGCAAAAGTGCAAGAAATGCAGATATGAACGTGTGGACAATATGACAATGTAATGGCAAGGAAGAATCAACAGTGAAAAATGTATGTAAATAAGGGGAATGGTGTGGACTGAGTATGTGAGGGGACAGCAGTTTGGAAGAATCTTAACCAGTTCCGTTCTGGTTCTGGTTAAATCCTCCAAACATGGGGCCGGCACTGGGGCAGCATGGGTACAAATACAGGGATGACACCGGGGCAGCATGGGTACTAATACAGGGATGACACTGGGGCAGCAGGTGTACTAATACAGGGACGACACCGGGGCAGCATGGGTACAAATACAGGGATGACACTGGGGCAGCATAGGTACTAATACAGGGATGACACTGGGGCAGCATGGGTACAAATACAGGGACGACACCGGGGCGGCAGGTGTACTAATACAGGGACGACACCGGGGCGGCAGGTGTACTAATACAGGGACGACACCGGGGCAGCAGGTGTACTAATATAGGGACGACACCAGGGCAGCATGGGTACAAACGTCAAGCTAGCTGAAGACCAGGCAGAAACACACAGCAGCTCACAGCAGAGCAACACGAACAGCGACACCAGGCCAACACAGATGTCAGCCGGCTGCTGGTGGTGGACCATCTGGCTGCACTGTGAGGTGTCTGAGTCAGGGGGTGGGGGGGCAGCGGGTGCAGGGAGCCGCCTCCTCACTGCTAACTGGAGCCGCGCAGGCACGATAGATCCCACCTCCGTGGATCGCGACGCTTACCAGGTGCGGTAATTAAACATGGCACTTCGAACACCGTGTGATAATCACGGGCTGGCTGGCACAGTGTGGCAGGCCAGGAGGTCACCATGGGCTGGGGATCCAGAGAGCGAGAGGTGAGGCTCTCCTTAAGCTGGCGCCTGTGTATTCCCATCTGACCTGAGTAACACCTGTTTTTTTTTTTCCAAAACACACCTCTTTTCTTAGGGGGCGATTTTGCTCCCCCAAAGCTGTGTATTGACAGGTGTAATTAGTACCAGGGAGTGCAGTGAAAACAGAGGGAGTGTTCTCACATTTCTGATTCCCATTCTTACACAAACATACACACACACACACTCACACACAAACAGCCTGCCAGTGCCAGACAGTGAACAATGTTCTCACAGCAGGGAAGCAGATCAACACACATTGTTATGCTTTCAAAGTGTGCATACGCATCTTACACTGATCTGAAGAACTGACATCCCAGAAAGTGAACCAGGATATACCGCTATAGGACCAAATACGTGCCTTTTTATTACTCAAAGTAAAAACAGATCACAAAAGGCCGAATACAAACAGTTAGAAATTTTCTTCTGTGTAGAATCACTATATGCAGAACTGCTCAAATTGCACACTCTCAGTCCCATCCTCCACTCTTTGATCTCACAATATTACCCATTAGTACAGCTGGGTGCCTTACTAGAGCAGGTTTTGCTCAAGGCTACTGCAGCTGGGTGTCTCTTGGAACTTGACCCAGCAACCTCTACCTTACCAGTCCAAGCGTTTAATCACTACCTGTCTCCCCAGACATTTACGAGCCTCTTACCCGGCACAGGGGGAGCACTTGTGGCTAAACGGTGCCACACTGCCAAAAATGACCTGCGCTGACCTCCTGAACTGTGTCAAACTGAACCAGACCCCAAACACATGGGACATTTTCCTAAATCCAGGTCAGCTCCTTCCCAAAAGCTTTAATAACCAGCATCCCCCCTCCACTTTCCTTGGGGCTTCCACGGAAGTCTCCGCTCCTCTGGAATGTACAGATAACTCCATCAACATCGTCTGCGGAGTGCAGGTCTTGGGTAGAAGGGACTACGGGGGGGGGGGGGGGGGGGGGGATAAAAAACACCCAAACAGCAGGCCTGGGGGAGATTAAATATATTGAAAATGAGGCTTGCAGGGCCGAGAGCAGGGGCATTCCGGCAGGCGGCGTCGCCTAGCAACAGGCGCTTGACCACTCCATTGTGAAAGCACATGCTAAGCTGCTGCCCTCTCATTAGTGCCGTCCCTCTGCCGAGGTATTAAAAGATTAGGCCGCACAAAGGCAGACAATTTTGGTGACTTCTTGATATTTCTTTAAGCCGCAGTTCTGCAGATTCCGTGGGCGGGGCGGAGGTGGTGGGGGGAGGGCAGGGGCAGGGCCAGAGTCTGGATGCAAGGTGTACCAGAGCAAACACAAAGGGCTTCAACGCCTGTCAGCCAGCAGCGGTGTGTGTGCCAAAGACAAACCGCACTGTCTTAACAGGGGGAGAGGACAGCCAGGGGGGTTAGCGGGAGACCCCCGCAGTATCTTGGGCCACTCTTTAAAAAGGAACATTTCTGCATTTGAATATACTATTATACGGAAATATACCCAATGTATGGGGTGACAGCCTGTGTTTAAATCAGGATGGTACTGGGTTTAGAACCCGGATGTTTAGAACCCACATTCCCACATGTTGTGGGTTCAGGGCCCATGACACAAACAGCAAGTGACCTGCTGAAAATAAATGACCCTTCAGCTCCAGGGCACCCAAATTCCACAAGGGCAGTGAAAAGAGATGAGAGAACCCCCCCCCCCCCCGCATGGGAACACACCCCAACCCCAGTCACGACGGGGGGCAGGTTCAGCCCGAGTACAATAGAAAGCCCTAACTTTACTTTCAGCCTAAAATTAACTGTGAGCTGGATTTACCAACACAGCCAAGTGGGGAAAAAAAACACATTTAAGTATTACAGGAACCAGCATCTGAGTTCATCTGTGACATGACTGATGGTTCCTTAGAAACTCGAGGATGATTACAAATGCAGAGCTCCTGAAATAACTTCTATCCTGTAGAATAACATCTGAGTTTGAAAAGATAAAAGCTGCTAATCAATATTCTCCATCAGGCTTACAAAGGATCTGGTCGCTGAAAGATCGGCCTTGTACAGATAAATGCAAAAACAGATACAAAATTCTCAGTTGTGCGTGTAAGACTGAAACTACACTGATACCAACCCCATCTCTCCCTCTGTGTGTGTAAAACTCGGAAGTGTGACAGTGACCCACATACATAATTCTGCTCTGTGTGGGCCAGACCCAGCTGAACAAACTCTGAACTCAATTCACATCCTGTCAAAGGTCCTTCTCTCGAGCCCACTCTCTCTCTCTCTCTCTCTCTCTCTCTCTCACTCTCACTCACACACACACACAGAGCAAACAGATGAGATTCGAACAAAACAGCTTGTACAGAATATTCTAGCCAGATTTATGTCCAAATGGTTGATAAAGCAGAACGAATAAAAGTGTGGGGGCTGCAAAATGCTGGTTATCTTCCTCTTTTAATGACACGCAGCAAATTTATCATTGCACAGACAAGATGCCAAGACCAGCTCGCGTAGGATTTACAGGGAAGATGCAGCAGTCGACGGCTGCCCCTGATGAGTGTGATCCTCACATTTATGTCGTAAGGCTGAGTGTGACGGAGCAGAATTACATACGGAGGAGAGGAGAGGATACATAAAGCGTGTCGTGAAAAGCAAACAGCTCAGGCTATTTCTACGGCAGCATTAAAGCATGAGACTTGCCACAGCCCCTCAGGCTCCCATTCTGTCATCCTTATCCTCATTCTGAATCCCTGCTTTTTTCTTCTTTTAATGATCCCTTCATCTCACACCAGATGTCCAGCAGGTCACCAGGGATCCATCCAGGGCCTCATCTCACGCAGAGCAGGTTGCACGTTGGCCGTTCTCGCGCGGTTTCACGAGGAGCCCAGGCCACAGGCCCGCTTCAAGGGTAGCGTTAACTTTAGCACAGGTCACTATACTGCTCAGTTACCGTGACCAGTGAGGCTGCAGAAAACAGCTCTGAATGACGTGACATGACCACTGACCTGTGACTGAGAGCTTTGGCTCTAGAAGCAAAATATTCAGGTTACAAAGGGGTGGAAAATTTACGGAAACATTCCATTCCATGGAAAGTGAAGTTGGGGAATTTCCAAGTTGGAAACTTTCCATGGGATTCAATGGAAATATATGGGAATTAATGGGAAAATTCCCAGAATTTTGCAACGCTACAAAAATATATCTCCTGGGCACATTGTTCCTCATACGCCATTGAAGAGAATCTGGGGAGGTAAGTTAACAAGTACGCTGCTCTTACAGACTCCGATGCTGGGAAACGGGAGGTGCTTGATGAGGCTTTGGTGACATTTAACCTGCTTCAAAGGTGACAGAGGAGACAGGATGGTGCCAGGGGCGAGAGATGACAGGACCAGGAGCTCAAAGAAGAGCACGGCCGTGTTAATTACAAAGGGCCCATTCATCTGCAGAACATCCAGCAATTTTATACCCAATCCGCGGGGGGGGGGGGGCGGGCGGTAAGGACGTTTTTAACTGCCTAACGGCGTGAGAAAGA
>JAAGVU020000103.1:16235986-16248557 GCA_011763525.2 Mormyrus iriodes | reverse complement strand
GGCAGGAGGCTGCAAGGGGCAGGAACCTGTGATGAGGCAGGAGGCTGCAAGGGGCAGGAAGCTCTGATGAGGCAGGAGGCTGTGATGAGGCAGGAGGCTGTGAGGGGGCAGGAGGCTACAAGATGCAGGAGGCTGTGAGGGGGCAGGAGGCAGTGATGAGGCTGTGATGGGGCAATGATGTGGCAGAAGGCAGTAATGGGGCAATGATGCGGCAGAAGGCAGTGAAGGGGCAGAAGGCTGTGCTGGGGCAGGAGGCTGTGAGGGGGCAGGAGGCAGCATGGGGCAGGAAGCTGTGATGGGGCAGGAGGCTGCAAGGGGCAGGAACCTGTGATGAGGCAGGAGGCTGCAAGGGGCAGGAACCTGTGATGAGGCAGGAGGCTGCAAGGGGCAGGAAGCTCTGATGAGGCAGGAGGCTGCAAGGGGCAGGAGGCTGTGATGGGGCAGGAAGCTGTGATGAGGCAGGAGGCTGCAAGGGGCAGAAGGCTGTGATGAGGCAGGAGGCTGCAAGGGGCAGAAGGCTGTGATGAGGCAGGAGGCTGTGATGGGGCAGGAGGCTGCAAGGGGCAGGAAGTTGTGATGAGGCAGGAGGCTGCAAGGGGCAGGAGGCTGTGATGGGGCAGGAGGCTGCAAGGGGGCAGGAAGCTGCAAGGGGGCAGGAAGCTGCAAGATGCAGGAGGCTGTGAGAGGGCAGGAGGCTGTGAGAGGGCAGGAGGCTGTGATGGGGCTGTGATGGGGCAATGATGCGGCAGAAGGCAGTGAAGGGGCAGAAGGCTGTGCTGGGGTGGCCTCCTGAACATATCATGGTCACCCAGCAACTGCATCAACCTTGCAGTAACGAACTCAAAGGACAGACAACTCACTCTGCTTCTGTGCAGCAAGTCCCCTCCTTCACTAACGTAATGAGACAAGAATGAATGGTCTCTGCCCTCACCTGTGGGCATTTGGGGCTGGACAAGCGACAGTCATCTGCTCAGTGCTCAGTTTATGGTGGAGTCTCTGTGATGCAGTCATGATTATGATTTGAGGCATCAAATGAAGTAAAGGCAGATTCTTTCATGTTATGGATAAAAGCTGACAGGGTTGAACGAGCTCCAGGGTGATGGATGTCAGTCATAACAGGATTTATAGCCCCACCTCCTGACTTTTATTGGTCGTTACCACACCTGGGTAAGGTACAGCTCAGGTTTGGTGGAAGTCAAGAGGACAACCTGTGTGAACCTGCGGAGGAGCGAAAGGGTCTCATACCACACAAATAGTACAAACAGACAGCAGTTGCTTACAAGAATTATAAAGAGAGTGCTGCCTCAGGCTCGCATGACACTTCCATTCAGCTTTGGTTTTTGGTAAAATCATCAAAAGGAACATTTAATGAATAACCTCGCTCAGTTTAAATAGTGTAAATTGTTGTTGAACATAAGCATAAATGTCTGGTTTTGGCCATACCGTAAAAGTTCATGTGTCACACAACACCGGAGGGCTGAGGCCTGTGCAGCTCAGCATGTAAGGAAAGTATAGATGGGCACACACACAGGAAGTGAGCTCTTCTTTATCATAGATAGATAGCTAGATAGATAGATAGACAGATAGATAGACAGATAGATAGATAGACAGACAGATAGATAAACAGATAGATAGATTAATAGACAGACAGACAGACAGACAGACAGATAGATAGACAGATAGATAGATAGATAGATAGATAGATAGATAGAATATGTAATATTGGTGGAGAATTCACACAGTTTCATTGTACAATGACAATAAAGATATTCTATTCAATTTTGTTCTTCTAAAGTGACACTGAGGGTAGACAGGTCACACTTATGGCCCTGTTACACAATTTAGTAAATACTTAAAAAAATACCTCAGTAAACGGTGCAAAAATGTGGAAAACCTCCAGTTTGTAAACCTGTGCAAATATGAGGCAATGACACAATAAAAATGATCAAATTTTAACTAAAAGATGGCTAGGTTGCTCGTGCTTGGAATGTACAGCAGTCACAACTACACCACAAAAGCCTGAAAAAAAACTTTTTTTCCCCTCACTGGATCTATTAAATTGTTCATAATGTTAAATGTTGTCCAAAATGGTGACAATAGAGTCATGTCATTTAAATAACAGTGCATTTCAGGTGACAGAGTTCCTTTTTTGTGTAAAATGTGGACAGCACCTTATGGTGAAATTACCACATCCTGGGTCTGATAGGGCTGCTTTCTTGACCCGTCCCCCCCACCCCCACCCCCCCATTGCTACTTTGACACCTTTATTGCTGAACATCATTCACACACAGGAAGTTCCGATATCCTGACCTTCAAGACAGAGCAGAGATATGCACAAATTCTCAAGAGGCATTTCCTGCAACTAAATTATGGAGAGGCTCCACAGTTATTGTTTTGGCCAGTCTTATAACCCAATATCTTGCATTTCTTATCATCAATATTATATATGACCAGTGCTTAGAAAAAAGCATTTCTTTTGCAATTTTACTTTTATCTGATTAGTTGTAATAAACCATATAACAAAAAAATGTGTGAAGGTATTTAGATGATGCTGTTATATTTCCCTGCAGTAGCTGCAGGATTCAGAGGTGTGTTAGCCAGCTCAGGGTTACCACACACCATGTTTCTCTCTTGTATGTAATCTATTACACCCTGAGAAACAAGCAGCGGCGCCCCCTAGCTGTAGGTGAGCCTCTGCCCGCCGAGAGTGTGGGACGAACAGATGGTCGGCGTGGCACCAAAAAAAAAGAAATACATCTGAACAGACGGAGGGAAAAGATGAATGGCACATGAGAACCAGCTTCCAGCAAGAAGTTCCGGCCAACAACAATCAGCTCTCTCGCTCTCTGCAGAAGATAAGATAGCTATGACAAAGAGGGCAGGCGTGAGACACCTGGAACAGGAGAGGGTCCTATAAGGTCCTAAGGGAACAACAATCACTACATTACATTTATTTAACAGACGTTTTTATCCAAAGCGACATACATTTTTTAGAAAGCAGGATCAGCCAGTCCATGGAGCATTTGAGGGTTAAGGGCCTTACTCAGGGGTCCAATAGTGAAATCACCCTGCTGACCCTGGGAATTGAACAGATGACCTTCTGATCACAGACACAGGGGCCTAACCCACTGAGCCACATAGCATCCCCTAACTGAAGGCAAGCATTATCCTAGTGCATCCATCACAACAGAGCTCTGCTCTGGATTTCTGTATTTAAATTGGGGGAAAGTACAAAAACTTCACAGACGAAACTTGGCAAACCAAAGCTTTTGTGTTACCACCAACATATAAATACTGACCAATCATCATTCTATCCATCACACATAATCCCTTCTCCAGTACAGGGCTGCAGTGAGGCACAAGGCAGGAGACACCCTGGACAGGATGCCAGTCCATCACAGGGCACAATAACAGACAATAACCAATGCATGTTTTTTTGGATTGCAGAAGGAAACCAACACAAATGGGGGAGAACACACAAATGGCACCCACAGAGAGTCTGGGGTGGGAATCAAACCCAAAACCATACAGGTGTGAAGCCACAGCACTACCCACTGCCAATTACAACCATATAAACATTGTATAAATATAATATGAAAAGTCTTTTATTTTAGATGAGAGGAAACAGTAGATCATCTATTTTCAGTAGCTGCTAGAATTAAGTCATATAAGATAATATTAAAGATTGGAATAAGATGCGGAACAACTTGTGTGGACTACAGCCAGGGATCAGAATGGTATGCAAAAGGCCATGATGGGCCAGATGAAGTCCTCTACTAACAATTACCAAAGGGTGACCCAGTGTTCACAGCATTTCATTGGTCGAGAGTGCACACAGGTCACCTGTTCGTCATTAGCTAAAGTCATTAACAGGTGTTGTTTGTCTGAAATTTCTGAAAAAAAGGGAATTTGTAGAAGTGAAAGGAAAACTTTTAGTGGGACTGACCAGCCATCAACTTTTCAGAACCACTCATCCAGATCAAGATTGTGGTGAGCCCGGGGCAGCTGGGCACACCCAGGACAGGATGCCTATACATCACAGAGAATAGGCTCTCACACAAATACTATAGACAATTTAGAAATACAAATCTTAGTTTTGAACCGTGAGTGTAAACTTTTCTGCACATAATCCACTCAAACCCCAAAGAGAGAGAAATGGTGACAGCCCAAGAGGTGTGAGGCCTGTACCCCACCCAGTCACACCAGTGAGTGACAATGAGAAGTTAAGGACCCCAGTGTAGCACAAACCACTAATCAACAGAACCATGACCCACATGACTTAACCACCAGCAGAGGTGTGTCTAAGCTCAGTGATGCTATTATTCTCCAGCTCTGCTGATTTGGCATATTGCAGTGTCAGTCATATTTAATCAGGTGACTACTCCCCACCAGCCAATGGAAGAGCAGTAACATTAGAGTCATGTCACATGGTCTTACAGTCAAGTCCATAATAGGCTGGAATTAACCAGCTACATGTCATAATAAAAACACTGAATACTACGAACAGTCCAGAACTGAGAGCATGGGCCTAGCAGAATTATCTACCCAGGGCATGCTGGATAATTAGTTTGGCACATGATAATAATTTAAGTAACATGGTAATAAGAGTTGAAGACTGCTGGTTGTCCAGATATGTGGCTTTTGAAATGGTAAAATTTTGGCTGTTGATTTACTTCCGGGTGATCTTACCACCGATTAAAAAAATATAAACATCTAATGCAGTACAGTTCTAGACATTTGATTATGGGAATTTAAAAATAAACAGATATAAATTAATGATAATAAATTAAAATTGCTCTCTATCTTTTGCATATTCTGAGGCATACAGTTTGATGATAACTGTGAGCTGAGCTGAGTCCTAGTGACTTTACAACTGTTAAAGTCTCCTCCAAACTTTCAAATACAAAGAAATACTAAGAAATATTTGCCAAATGTTCTTACAAAGAGGAAAGAAGAATCTACTATGCTATACAATGGCAGATGTTAGGTCAGCATTTAAAAAGGAGCAAAAAGGTAATTTTTTGTAATTTTGTCTTTTATGGGTTGAATGCATTATTCAAAGATCAAACGAAATACATTTAATCTATGCTGCAGAATTAAGGGTTAAATAAGTCTTTGAGGCAGCACCCCTCAATCACACTCATCCATTCACTGGTAAAAAAAAAAGCCCTTTCATCTTCACCTCGTCTTCAACTGACTTAAATGCACAGATTACGGTGTCATTATTTCAATAAAGTTCACAGGATGCCTTTGTGACGCACTCGTTTCTTTTTCAGCCCAGTGCTCTCCCTTCATAATAAGAGTCATATTAAACTGACGTATTAAATGCATATCCACGGGTTCAGCACGCATTCCATGCATGCACTGCTGGACCACTACGTATACTTCTGCTTTTCCGTCCGCCTTTATGATAACTAGTTGCCAGTTTTTTTTTCCATTCTAGCTCAAAATTACCTGCCACATTAGCACTGTTCATGTAACTTGGAACACCAAAGCTTTGTTTACCAGTAGCACCGAAATGTAAGATTTCCTTTGTATAGCTGGGACCATAAGATGCATTTTTGTTGCCATTAGAGGCATATACTATTTTATTTCATTTTAACTGAAAAAACATCAACATTTTAAGATTCATAGCAATTATTATACAGTCTAATTACAATTTGATTTAAAGCCTCACCAAACTTCAAAAACATCTAGAAACTGTCATCATTTAGTAATAAGTGTTGAAGTGGATAAAAATCTCACAGCAAAATGAATCTGACCCTAAATGCTGAATATTTGTGTAATGTATACGTTTGTCATTACCAGCTAAACTGATAAAATCTATTAACCAAATACACACTAACAGGTAGCGAAACTTAATTATTTTGCGAAGATCGAGATACATTTTGTGCTAATTACCCTGTAAATGCTTTTAAATCCTTCAAGTAGTTTAACTTTTTAAAACGAACTGTACCTTTAAAACGTTTGCTATGCAGGTTGGCATGACAACAGTCGTGATACGTTTGGATAGTTTACGAGACGTATTTACGTCATCGCTTTTAACGTCTTTTTTTTAATTAAAAAACACCCGGAGTAATAATTATCAGTCTGCGAAGTTAGTTAGATAATTGTTACTTTGTGTCCTAATAACAGAACGTACAATAATTAAAAAATAACGTAATAAAAAATTACCCTTTGACCTTTTCTGTTACGTAACGTTTTATCCGTAAAGATGTCTGCGAGTCAGTAGGTGTATAAGTGACTAGTTTTATTTTTCTTTCTTTGGTTTATTTTTTATTTTTATTTTTGATCTAACAGCATATTAAATGGATATTGAACATTTGCCATGAAACTCCGAACTCATCATGACAGGTACTCGAACTGCGTTTATTTCGTTAGCTTTGGACAAACTATAAACGCTACATACCAGCCAGGTGTCATTTTTTACAAACATCACTACTAGTTTGATACAGTTTATGCATCGTAAACAAATCTTAGTTATAACTAGTCGCTATATAAAAAGTGGCCCGACAGCTGATACCATCACAGGAGTATATAGTTAACTAACTACTTAACGTTAGCTAGATCCGGTCTAAAAGGTCGGCTTGATAATGTGATTTATGCAATTTTAAGTTTGATAATCGATACAACATAACCGCTGAGGCAATGGACCCTCTCCGACTGTATATCTAAATGTTACACCAACTAGCGTTGTAGTGATTCCTGTGGCAAGGGGGGGAAGCAACTGGTGCTAAAACGGAAACGACTAATTAGTCTTAAAAACATGAGTCTGGTCTTTCCATGATGTTGCATTTCAGTTATATTTTCATTGCAACCCCTGGTAAGTCTATAGAAAATTGTATAATTAAAAGTAAATGTGTAGTGGCACTGTTATAATTTATTTCTTTACGTGTTTTAGGAGTTATTCTGCAGAGTCCAGAATATTGTTGAAACCAAAAGAATCACCATCTGTAATGCAGACCAACCCAAACGAGCTTCACCCTCAAGTAGGCACAAACTTACCCAGCTTATCCCTAACCTTGCAACCCGAGTTGCTGACAAGGACGCCTGCAGCAGCGGGTGCTGGAGAGGAGGTCCGGGTGTCTGTATGCGGATCCTCCGGGGAGGCTAGTGGCCGACCAGCATCCAGGAGGCCAAGGGCCGGAGCGCACGGCCACACCCACTCCCATTTACATCCTCATACACATGAGCACCCCCATTCCCACGGCGAGCCTGAGCCTGACCCAGGAGATGCTGATTCGGAGACCGGAGAGCCAAGCACATCCTTCTCTGAACTGCGTTACCTCTTTCGATGGCTCCAGAAAAGTCTTCCTTTTATCGTGATCCTTTGTGCCAAAATAATTATCCAGCATGCCCAGGGTAGGTTACTCTGCCAGGACCCTGCTTTCAGTTCTGGACTGTTCACAGTATTCAGTGTTCCAATTAAGACATGTTGCAACTGGCAAATTCCATTGTTAAATTACCAGCTTGACAAAAGAAAATCCAAGCCTGGTCAAGCTTGGAATACCAGGTTTCACCCCAAAAGAAAAAAAAAAACGGAACCAGTTGACTCCTTGGACCATTACGCCCCACCCCCGTCCTAACTGTTTTGTGTTAGACTGGACTCAAACAGGACAGCTATACTTTCAACTTGCTTAATTATCAAAATGTGAATATTTGTGTAGGATTACACTTTGCATGGTGTTACAGGTATTAGTTGCTTATTGTTTAAATCTGGAGAACTATGGCATTGTATTCACATGTATATAATTTTAAAAATTCTAAGTATCATATATAAAGAAATGCATATTAAAAGTGCATGGGAGCATACAACAGGCCTGTTTTTTGCATTATTAATTTGCAGTTTTATGTATATGTGACATTTGAGTTATCATATGGTTTCTTGTAGGTTTAGCAGTTGGAGCTGGCCTGTTTACAACCTTCCTTTATGCAAACAAAAGCATCCAAAAGCAGGTTTTCCTGCAGGTAAGTTATTGTTTGTGAACGTCACCCAGCGTGTTCCAAAGCTTCCCAGAAAACCCAACGCATTGCCTGGTCTCATTTCAGGGCCAGCGCTCCAAGCTTCACTGCCTGTGGCTTCTGCTGTTCATTATGTCCTCCACACTCCTCCTCTACTACACGTTCCACACAGAGACTCTTTATTACAGGTGAGAATAATCAGAAGCTCTACAGCAGAGGTCCCTGAATGTAGACCTGGCAGGATTTCATTGCCAATATGCACCCCACCGATGTACCTTTCTCATTTATTTATTACTAGACATCCATTGTACCAGCCTATGCACTGGACAGCCAGGAGCAGATTTGGGCACCCCGTCATCATTTGTAGAACTGAACGAACAGCTCAGTCACTTCCCCTGTATAACTTCTCCTTTCCCCTTTTATTACAGCCTCATCTTGGTGAATCCTAGTGTTGAGTCCCTGGGCTTCTGGGAAGTGGTGTGGATTGTGGGTGTGACCAACTTCATATTGAAGTTCATTTTTATGGGAGTGAAGTGCCTTATTCTTCTACTGCCTGTTCCTCTCGTGGCTTCAAAGACGAGGGTAAGGCTGCTATCTCTGTCCACTCAAAGTTTTTGACACTTTGCTTGGTGATCAGTATTAGACCTATAGTTGAGGTTTCTCTTGCTTTGTTCTTTAGGGCCGATGGTACATGCTCTTAGAAGAAATTGGTCAGGTTTACCAGACGATAGCTCCGATGCCGGTGTGGTTCCGCTATTTGGTCACTTACCAGGAGGCAGATGGCTCCCCTGCCCTGACACTCGGTATCCTTTTAGCTTTGGTCTACCTCATACTGAAGGTAAGACTGAATTAAATCACTTGTGACTTAATCATAAACTTGGCGATAGTTAGGATAGTTCACAGAAGCGTAATTTCTGAAGCTTTTTATATTTCCCACTGTAGTCTAACAGCCCTGCAGGATATAACTTCAACTATAGCCCTGACAGATTCTGTTTGTTCATCAATAAAAGTTCAGAATCAGACGTACGTGTGACAGCTATGCTACTTTCCCACAGCTTCTGGGACTGTATGGACATTGGGGGTCTGTTCAGAAAACTATCCGGATATTTCTCAGCAGTCAGGTACCACAGTCATGGTTGAATACATAATGGTAATCTTGTGTAATTGGTTAAAATTTAAAAGTATTTATATTTTGAATTGCACACTCATGGAATGGGAAAAAACAATTTGAGATGCCAGATAACTGAAGGCTGAGCACAGGGTCAGCCAAGCTTCACTCCCCTGTTTACATGTGTGTGTGTGTGTCTCTCAAAGGAGAGCCAGATAGGATATGTGAGAACAAAAGAATTCCAATGCCCTTGTACTCATCCTTTAGCAAAAGGCAAATAAAGCATCATTTACATGCATGACTAACTTGGACTGTGCCTTCTTGGAAACTGAACATGTTCTGTTTTTTGCAGAATAATGGAGTTGCTGCCACCAAAAGCCAGTGCTTCGAAGCCGGAGACATCTGCTCCATCTGCAAGGCCGCTTTCAGAGAACCCCAAGCCCTGCTGTGTCAGGTAAGGCCCATGTCAGTGGGTGGAGCTCCAGGCATAGCCGGAGAAAGGCTTTACATATAAAAGAATTAAAATTAAATTGCTCATCGGTTCCCATATAGAATGTGAAATGGATACCTACCCCTTTCTCCTAAAGCACATCTTCTGTGACGAGTGCATTGCGCTTTGGCTCAACCGTGAGAAGACTTGTCCGCTCTGCCGCACTGTGATTACGGACAAAGTCCACAAGTGGCAGGATGGAGCCACATCTCCCCACCTGCAGGTTTACTGAGAGATCAAGTGAGGGTGGGGCTTTTCTTTCAGTGGGTGAATATGATCAGACATCGTACTTTGTGTTGGACGAGTTGGCTTATTTTACCACTTTGCTAATTTTTATTAATATGTTGTCATATATCGTCAACTGCAGTGGTCCTTGGTTAAACCTATATTGTACCGTGTTGGCATATGATGTCCAGAACACAAATCATCACACCCCATTACAAGGAACTCCTTCTGTATCTTTTACCACTTTGCAATCAGTTTTGCTTGTAGGAGTCTGTTTGCCCTGTTTGATGACTGTTCCTCATGAACATTCTTCCTGATGTTTGGAAGGGCCTTAAAGATACCAGGCCTCCATAAATCTGGTAAATCCTGGAGAATCTACTTGTGTTAGAAGGTAGAACACGTGTTACTATTTTGACTGCAGGATTAATATTACTCTATAATAAAAGAATATTTGAGGTATTTTAATGGTCTCATGCTTCAATTATGCCTCAGTTAAGCTTGTGTACCGGTGGGATGGGGGAGGGGGTGACTGATTTGCTCAGTTTCTCTGATTTGTGTTTGAGCAATACTGTGTGCTAGGTGCTACTTCTTAAGGGACTAAAAACTAGCCCTCCCCTTTTACAAGTACAGACACCTCAGAATACAGATGTCATACGATGTCCATTATGTCTTAAAGACCGTGATGCATTTTGAGAGTTTCTGCAGGATTTCAGCCTGATGCAATCACCTACATGTAACGGCCTCTCAATCTTTGTCTATTCATTGTTTCATGGGATGCAGATTTTGTTTTCTTTCAGAGCTTTAAGCAGATTTTCAGGATTTAAGAAATATGCAAGTTACATACTGGTATGTATAAAAAATCGGAATCCACACATTCAGAAACTGTTTCTGAAGTGCTGCAGTTATATTCTTTTAAGTAATAAATGAACCAAAGACTGGGGAATGTATCTGTGTTGTTACAGTGATTCTTTCTGTTGAAGTGTCTCTCTCGTTTTGCATCACTCAATAAAATGCTGGGGTGTCTGTCTGGTGTGATTATTTTTTTTTAAAGTGAGAGAGGCTTGAAAGCAGAGCACACACCCTCCTGCCAGGTAGTAATGAACAGACTTTAATTCCATTCAACTATTTACAGCCAATGACTTTTAAAATCAAGGCCAAAGGTCAAACTCCACATGAAATGCATTTGTACTACTGTCCAACCTGCTCATAATCTGATATTCAAAACATAAAAAACTCCACAGCATTTACAGGTAGTTACCCCCCCCCCAAAGAGAACTTGTTTCAAAATTTTACATTATGACTCATCCTGTCCAACTGAGCAATCCCTCTATATATTACATAGCTCAATAAAGGTAGTTTGTGTGACTAAGCTATAGTGTACGAAGAACAAGTCATTCTCAAAATCGATGATTTAAAAACAACTAGCTATTGAATTTATACATAATATCATGACTCCATTGGATTATACAGGTGCTTGAAAGAGAAATGGGAGCGTACAAGGAGTGGTGTATAGTTTCAAAAGCAAACCCATGAAATATGCAAGAGCTTTTCAGAACAAGACATTCTTTATGCATGAGGAAAGATGCATTAGGGGACCTTTACTACTGAATAATAGGAAAAAGATATAAAAAAACACACACACACAATCTAAACTTCATACAAATAAAAAAAAAAGTTATTACTTATTCAGCACTAAAAATAAAATGCAAAATATTCTATGGGACTGTAATAACCAAATGCACATGTTTCTCCAGAAGAGACTCATTTTGGTCATTATTACACAGCTGGCGCTTGGAGGCAACGCAGGTCCCTGGTTTTTGGGTTGATGTTCCAGCTCCAGATCATAAATGACCTTTCCTGTTATAAGCACAAGGAGGCACATACAGAACGTTACGATCTAAAATTACATGAGGATAATGGATGTTTTTCCAGATGATAAAGATTATGTACATCTTTGAAATTCAAAGAGAAAAAAAATCAACAGCTGTTTAAAAACACTGCTGTATTATTCCTCAAGTGTCAGAAATCTCTTTTCCTAGCAGAGAAATCCATGCCCTCCCTCCCAATAATCCCATAGGTTTAATTAAATGTATTTCTTTAAAAAAAATAAAATAAAAAATAAGGCAAGCCCAGCGATTACTACTTACTAAGACAACCATAAAATGAAACCACAGCTTTTAACACCTAGTTAAGTTCAACACTGAATAAAGGACATCATAAAGCACTTGGGGGAAAACGTTTACAGATGCTGTGCCGGTAAACAAAGCGAGAATTTCTCCCTCCTGAACATAGCACTCCACTGACCGCCAGTACACAAGCTGTATATGTATTTATAGGTATTTTGAAAAGGCACAGACTTACCATTTTTTTGCATCAACAGTTGAAACCACTTCACACTTCCATCAACTGAAGGGAATTTGGAACAGGAACTCAAAGTACAAATCCATATACACACACATGTATACATATACCCAGCACAAGATCATGAGCTCCGGCCATTTCTGATACCTGCGACTAACAGATCCATGAATGTTTTGGTCTTCATACAACAGGTCCTTTGTCCTTTCACCTAGCTACACAGTCCTGCTTTTTTGTCAAGTCCGTATCCACTCTCTGAAATACTTAGGTACCAAACAGGCCCTACTACGGTACAAGATGGGGAGAGGGTAACTGGCTTCAGCTAAATAATAAAGCTTCAATATATTAAGCGAAGAAATTATCCCTAACTTATTATAAAATAGAAAAACTAATGTGGGGAAGGAAAAATTTTTATATTTTTTATATAT
>JAAGVU020000103.1:16214168-16235886 GCA_011763525.2 Mormyrus iriodes | reverse complement strand
TTAGTGGAGAAAGTCAAATCCATATAAATAAATATGTCATTTGCATAGTGACTTTGATGCAGAACACAGAAAAAACTGAATGGCACTTGAATAAATTATGCACATTGTTAAAAAGACTCACAGTAAATAAGGAATAACAAAAAAGTGATGTTAAAGAGCCTTGAACTGAGGAAAAGTTGAGTGATAGTTAAGGGCACCACTGCCACCTACTGGACGGTATCCACAAATGACAAAACATTAGCTAGAGAAACATTATGTTTTGAAACCTCAGTTCAGTATTTATTCAAACACAGCAGAGGCAGCAGCGGCTGACACTCTGATGCAGGCCTTCAAGATCACAATGTGTTTCTGCATAGTGGAGTCCACAGCTCCGATACGCTGGACAAACAGCATTACGGAATGAGAATCGAGCAGAATCAGCAGTGCCAGAAGCCGAGCGGCCTTCTCTCCATGCCTTCTGACCTCACTGTGTCATCTTTCATAAAGAGCCTCCTTGTCAGCAAACCAGCTTTTCCAAGACCAGACTCCAAGCTGGAAGCTCCTAACCAGTAGAGACTCCTCTCATCTGACAACCTCACACCTGCTTCTCAGGAAGATCAGACCAGTTCTGAGCATCCAAACAGTAGTTTGTGTCACCTACTGTGGACTCCAGGTGCCTGAAAAGCCCAAGCCCATTGTGGGGGGGAAAAAAACCCAACACTGCTCCAAAATCAGGAAGCCAGGGACAATCTCTCTATCCATAAAACGGGGGGAAAAGAGTTGGGGGAGGGGTGTAGAAGCAGCTGAATGTCTGGCTAAACAATGAGGTACTAACAGGTACTTGTCAACGCAGGTTAACTGTAACTCACATGCTGTCCTAAAACCGTAAGATCCATGCCTATGACCTTCTGGACATTCACTGGTGCTCTACTTCACAGCTAAGCCGCTTCTCTGAGAGGTCAGATAGGGCTGATTATATTATACAGGATGGATAAGTCATTCTTTTCTTGTAATAATTCTGATGCATGAATGCTAAGGGATTTTTAAAAATTTCAAAGGAAGCATCCAGGTGCAACAGAGAAGAGACCAAATATCAAATAAAAGTCATCGTGTTTATTCAGCGTCAACACAACATGGAGCCCTGACCTCTCTGTCGCGGTCATGGCACACGACACAGGAGCCGCTCATGACTTGGATGCCAATCACGGCGCCAACAAGCAGCTGGGACACTTCACCCCGCCACGTGGATCCCACCCAGAGGTCCGGTTCTCAATAAGTCTGCCGATTATGGACGAGCGGGTTATGGCTTTACTCCTCTGGCTCAGTTTAGAAAACAGATAAAGCCTCAGTGACAGCGAAGTGTTTAAGACATCCTGTAATGGACATGGAGGTCACAACATGGTTTAGTAAAGCATCAGTCATATCTCAGGTGTACATTATAAAATAATAACCATTAAAAAAAAATAAAAAAAAATACTTCACCTAGCTGGGATTTGATACATGGGATGGACAGTTAACACTATGTGTAAGGCGGCGATTAAGGATTGGCCTCACATCAAACCATGATTTTAATCACAGAAAGATAAGCAAAAGGCAGCCGTAATTTCAGCAGAAAAAATGACCTTGGAAGATCAGCCTATTTTTTTCATATACAGTAAACTTGCTCACGGATTGATTCAAGTTCTTAACCTGTATGTGGATCCTGGCACTCGAGAAAAAAAAGGAAAGAGCGAGAGAGAGAGAGAGAGAGAGAGAGAGAGAGAGAGAGAGAAAGCGCCGAACTGTCTGTAGGGTGCTTGTCAGTCATACTCAAAGGCTTTAAAATCCTCGATGTCATCGATATTTCCTCAAGCGATTCAGAATGGCTGCCGCAAGCCTGTGACATCCTCACAGCCGTCTGCTACATTTGGTATTGGACAAGTGGTGGAGCGCCGTTTCACCGCACCATTCAGCCAGCGAGTTTTTATATATTTGCCAAAATACACCCTCAAATTGGATCTGACAAGCAACTGAAAAAGTGAAGATAAACCAAGGCCGCAAGGATCTTATTGGGCCAACCACACTCACACCCACATCATTTAAATGGAAAGATATTAAATCTAATTTGGTTTTTTTTATTGTAGTGTTTATATACTGATCTAGTATTTTATAGGACGTTAGCGGCAGCTTGCAGCAAACCCATCAGATGCATCACATATTTGCATTGTAGAATCCCAACTGATCCTTAAATTATAATACATTTGTTCAATGATTTGTCCTTTCATTCTCAAAAGGAAAAAAATAATAAACAGGAAAGCAATACAGCATCTAAAGTAATACTGTACAAAAGAATTCCAACATTCCATGGGTGTTCGCACGCCGGAGATGACTCTGCCAAGGCAGGCATCTCTTTTGTTTTCCTCCCTCATTCATTTCATTTTCCTGATGAGCCAGAATTATGTAAAAATCAAAAATCATAAAATAAAAATGAATATAATCAGAGTAAGGCCCAGCTCAAATCTGTCAGGCCAACCCAGGGGAAGATGAAAAATGCCTGTCTCCGCATGGAGGTGGAGTCACACTCGCCACGGCAACAGGGGGGCGGCTGCATGATCAGGCTGGTGGTGAGAAGATGTGTCCATATATTTTCTCGTGTCCGTTTAAAAAGAAAAAGGAAAGGGGGAGGGGGCAAGCTGAGCGTCAAAGATTCATCCTCAGATGCTCAGGCCTCTTGGAGATCATAGGGTAGGCCTGCTTCTTGAAGGGCCCAGGGTTGGTGCCGGCTGGCTGCCGGATGGGTAGGGGAGCTGAGGCCTCTGCGCTGGCCGTCACGTCCATCTGCTCCACCGTGGACACCTCCATGGCCAGCTCTGTGGGGGATTGGAGGGATGGGGCCACAGGCAGCGGCGGGCCCCGGGGCCAGCAATCTCCTCCAGCAAACTTCACAGGGCTGAGGGTGGGGGTTGGTGGGAAGTGATATTAGTGGCGGCAAGGGGGGGACTGCATGGAGAACCTAGTACCATTTCTGCCATAACTTACATGTGTTCATATCCAAAAAAGGACTTTGTGAACTCCTGAGCTAAACATCACTCACCAATTTCAGAGTCTCTTAAAACAGAAGTCATAATCAAAACCAGATTAATTAGAGCTTTTCATCGTAAAAACCACCAAGCTAAAATAACCACGAGAAAGACCAACTAACTATATGTGGAAACGAAAACAGCCTGGGGGTGAAGGTGGGGCAATACCTCACAGGCGTTCTTGGGCTTCCCAGAAACCGCCGAGGTGATCGAACTTTTGGCTCAAAGGAGAACTTCTCCTTGACATTCTCCAACACAGATGGGGCCACGTACGTAAAACCCTGTGGGAACAAGGGAGGAGGAGATCAGGGATGTGACTGCATGATAAAAAGCAGGAAAAGGCTAAATGGGGAGGATGAGAGACAGAGCATACAGAAAGGCCACAGCAATCAAACACCATACCAGGAAGACTTGATTGGCACTCTCACTAAGCGTCGAATCATCCGGACTGTCCACTGGCGTCTGGCTTGTGAACTTGGAGTCGAACTGGCTCACGTCATCGGCGGATTGCTGTGAGAACACGGCAGGATGTGGTGAGCCACTGAGCCGCCCCGGCGCTGATGTTCCAGAAAGGTCTATTGCAACAGAGCTTACCAGGAAGGGTTTGAAAGGAGGCTCCACCTTGCGGGCAAGGAGCTCTTCCCAGTTGATGTGTCGGAAGAAAGGATGAGCCTGCGGAAGAGAGGAAGACCGGTGACAGACAGCTCCCTGGAGCCAAGGCCGTGCCCGGCATCATGTGACATACCTGCACTTCGGCGGCATCTCCTGGTCCAGCCCCCAGGCGTGACGAGGCGTTCCTTTTGAGCAGCTACAAGAAAGATAAAGCCCAACGTTCAGACCCTCCAGTACTGGCCCACATTACGGCCGGACACCTCTCCAGGGATGGGACCGAGGAAGCCGCACCTTTTTGAGAAGGTCCCTGGCTTCTTGTGTGAGGTAGGGTGGAAGGTTCAGTTTGCACTTCAGAATTTTATCTATGGTTTTCTTCCGGTTCTCGCCAGTGAAGGGTGGCTGGGAACAACAAAAGTCAAGAACATCATTAGTAGTCAGAACACCAGTAGTTAAGGCTATGCAGTATATGCAATTCAATTTCATTTGTAGAGCATTTTAAATGAGTCCCAATCCATACTGTCATATCGTCTCATTCATAATGAAAGATTCTAGAAGATTCAGGAAGCCGAAATGGAGGCCTGAAAGCAGATAGCCTTTCAGAGGCCTATGGAGGAAACCGGACTCACCGCGCCGGTCAACATATCGTACATAAGAGCTCCCAAACTCCACCAGTCCACGGCGCGGTTGTGGCCGCTTCTCATCAGGATTTCGGGGGCCCTGGGGCAGAACATCACAAACGCTGAACACAGTACACCTCAGGAGTCAGGCACAGAAGCGCCACACTGTCCCCACCCCCACCAGCATGGGGTAGACCAAAGCCACAACCACACAGGAAGTACACAGGAAACAAGAAGTGACGTACACATCCACTCCACCTACATATATTCTATGGTACCACAGAACGTGTGAGTGACGGTGTCGTCGTGGATCGATTCTTTACACAGGCCGAAATCGGTCAGCTTCACGTGACCTGTAATTAAAAACACAAAAGACTGAAACTGTGTTTAGGGGTATAGAAGAACTAAAATATATATATATATATATTTTAAACACAACAATGCTTGGCGGATGATCCTGTTTTGAGGACTGGACCCCCAGTGTGCCTGGCTAAATTTCATAATAATTACACATAATTATTAATTAATGTGAGAAAATACATATAACAATCACAGTCTAGTCCCTACCGCATTTAGTGTGACTATACCCCTCAACATCTTTAATTACCATGGTTGTTAAGCATGATGTTTTCCGGTTTGAGGTCCCTGTAGATGATCCCTTTTTGATGCAAGTGCCCCAGAGCCATGGAGATCTCTGCTAGATAAAAGCTGAAAGGAAAAGCAAATTAACCCCAGCCATTCATGACAAGATGGCTGTTGCCATGCATATCGGTTGTCAGCCCTAACCAGAACACCCTCTAACAAACCAGGCAATTATAATCAGTGTTTACCAGCACAATGACAGCTTGTATTCAAATGCATTATAAACTAAAAATCCCAAAGCTATTAAAATACTCAATGTTTAAAGCTACAAAGACATTTCACTTGACAACATCCTGGCATTAAGTGAGCACCTGATTCAGGATTCTCTGGTCAGACTCTGTCGTCATGGAAACACTGCACTCACTGCAGGTGTGTTTCCACACCATCACGGCCAAGGGCCGGAGATCACAGTACTTATCATTAGTGTTCCGGGCATTTCTCAGCATGTTAAGCAGACCACATGCTACGTAGCTACATACCAGGCTGTGTCCTCCATGAAAATCCCTTCTCTCTCTAGTTGCATAAATAGCTCTCCCCCTGTAAGTGGTGATATGGAGTCTTAGCACCCAGAAGAGTAACACAAGCTTGAACACCAGAGAGAGACACTTTAAAAAAGCTTCAAACTCCTCGGTACAGCACCTCCTTCATTAACAGGTTCAAAGTGCACATTAACTACTCAATCACCAGGGCCCTACAAGCTCGATGTGTGAATTTCAATACTAAGTTTAGGCTGTTAACCGGAAATGCTCTAGGCTTTGCTGGGATTGTACTGGTTATTTTAAAGGTAAAGCTTGGCTTGAGTTCCAAGATGTAAGGTGGACCATGGGATTCTCCGGAAGGACTGGGTGTTTGGGTGTAAGAGTTAAAAAATCCACCTTCATCAATTCATTTGTGATTGGTCAGCATTTACCCAGCCTTGGGGTGAGCTAAGTTTGTAATTGCATAAGCGGAGCCAACTCAAGAGCCAGGACTAAGTAAAGCAAAGGCTCAATAACAGAGTACCTACACTATATGAACAAAATTATTGGGACACCTGAGCATTACACCTACAGGAACTTTTAGGACATCCCATTCTAAACCCATAGGCATCAACATGGAGTTGATCCCCCCCCTTTGTAGCCATAACAGCTGCCACTCATTTGGGAAGTCTTTCCACAAGATTTTGGAGTGTCTCTATGGGAATTTTTGACCATTTATCCAGAAGAGCATTTGTGAGGTCAGGCACTGATATTATCAATCAATCAATTTTATTCTTATATAGCACCTTTCACGACAGTCGCCCCAAAGCGCTTTACATGACATTAAGAGATAAGAAAAAGGGAAAGGACAAATTGACGTGATATTACACATGAAGGCCTGGCTCGCAATCTCCGTTCTAGTCTAGGCTCTGGGTAGGCCAGTCAAGTTTTTCCACCCCAGACCATCCAACCATGTCTTTATGGACCATTCTTTGTGCACTGGGGCACAATCATGCTGGAACAGAAAAGAGCCTTCCACAAACTATTTCCACAAAGTTGGAAGCACAGAATTATCCAAAATGTCTTGGTATGCTGAAGAATTAAGAGTTTCCTTCACTGGAACTAAGGGGCCTAGCTCAACCCCTGAAAAACAACTCCATACCATTATCCTTCTTGACCAAACTTTACAGTTGGCACAATGCAGTCAGAAAGGTAATGTTCTCCTGGAATCTGCCAAACCCAAACTTGTCCATCAGACTGCCAGAGAGAAGCATGATTTGTCACTCCACAGAATGTTTCTACTGCTGCAGAGTCCAGTGGTGCCATCCTTTACACCACTCAATCCAATGCTTGGCATTGCGCTTGGTGATGTGAGGCTTGCAAGCAGCTGCTCGGCCATGGAAGCCCATTCTATGAAGCTCCCGATGCACAGTTTTTGTGCTGAGGTGAATGCCAGAGGAAGTTTGGAGCTCTGCAGTTATTCAGTCGGAGTGCTGACGACTTTCACACACTATGCGTCTCAGCACTCGAAGACCTCGCTCTATTCCTTTATGTGGCCTGCCACTTTGTAGCTGAGTTTCTGTTGTTCCTAAACGTTTCCACTTTGCAATAAAATCACTTACAGTTGTTTGTGAAATATGTAGCAGGAAAGAAATTATATGAACTTCCTTATTGTACAGATGGCATCCTATGACAGTACCACGCTTGAATTCACTGAGCTCTTCAGAATGGCCCATTCATTCACAAATGTTTGTAAACCTGACTGCATGGCTATAGGTGCTTGATTTTATACACCTGTGGCAAAGGGTCTGAAACGAAACACTTGAATTCAATGATTAAGAGGTATGTCCCAATACCTTTATCCAATGAGTGTATGTGAACCTGCAAAATGGTTTAATGCTTCATTTAATCTTGTGTTGCTGGTTAGCGTCCTGAGGCTCATTTAGCTTTTGGCTTTTCATGCCAATCCTACGACGCTGAACCATGTGACCCAGGTCAGGCACGGCTCTGCTCACCGCTGAGGTACTCCAGGATGAGGTACAGCTTGCCCCCGGTCTGGAAGGCGTAAATGAGATCGACGATGAATGGGTGCTTGACCTCCTCCAAGATGTTGCGCTCAGCTTTGGTGTGTGCTGTGTCCTTCGCATTGCGGACGATCATTGCCTGCGTGCCGTGAACACACACAGTTAAAACTCCACATGAGCCAGCCAGGATTGTGTGACACAGTGAGGACACATCATGTAGACTCAGCAGACCACCAACGTCACCAAGGCCTTTTAATCGGGAAATGGCTTCCGAGTCCCGGTAAGTTTCAGTGATACTCATCTCTCCACTCATCTCACTGGGAACTTATAAAAATTGTATCTGATTGGAGCTTAGTCACATTTAAAATGAAAAGAATAAAAAAAAATTTAGGTTTAGCATTCCAAGAATACAGTATGTCTCAGACAGCAAGAACAATGCCACACAGCATCCTCTGACCCAAAAAGCAATGAGTAAAATATAGAGCTGGGTGATATGCCCTAAAAATGATTACAATATTTTCAGAAATTTTCACAATATTAATAATTATCCCAATATTCTAAAATCCATATTCAGAAAATGGTAAAATGTGATAGGTGGTTTTGAGTTTTTCTGATGACAACAATGACAAAATTGTTAAGGAGCATGTGACAGGTAAGGAGCATGCGCTGATTACAGCACGTTGCCGCACCCACAACATAACAAACCACCTCAGGGATGAGAACCTAAGTGCAGCCATGCGGTGGGTGATACCTCAGCACCACACTAGTCCGAATGGACCAGTTCGAGTTTTTTCCGGTGGCTGGAGTACCAATCCTGCCACCAACCCCCAAATTTCCCTGTAAGTTGGAGAACCTCCTTGCAGGGCTGGATGTACATTAATGTCATACCCAGGATGAAGCATTTGCAGGTTAAGGGCCTTGCTCAAGGGCCCGAATATTGAGATATAGCCTAGACACTTGTTTTCTTGCATAATTGACAGTTATAATGCTTTTTTTTTTTTACATAAATATGATCCTACTGGTCACATGATAAATTATACCAACAACAGATTCATACCTTGATACAATTTGTGTAAAAAAAAAAGTGCATTATAACTGTCAATTATGCAACAGAACAAGTGTCTAGGCTATATCACAATATTCATAAGGTTCAAACTGATTATGATATGAATGTTTATAACCACAATACAGTATCTTATAGATATATCGCCCAGCCCACGTAAAATGTGTGACAAGAAACTCCACCACACTGGCAAATAAAACATGTCAAATACAGAAACAAAACAAATCGCGACATATCATAAAGTAAACCCAGTGCTTCTGAAAATCAGATTCTGGCAAGACTTGAGTGCTTTGCTTGGCATTCCTTTATAACCAAGTCAAATCTCTATCATCAGTTCTAAACAGGCTGACAGCTCTGCATCGTAAATACACAGGCAAACAGACAGATCTATTTCCATGTACACTTATCAGTGTATCCCAACTTTGGTGGTACAAATGAGATGACAGAAGCCATCACATAAAAGACTGATGTCCTAATGTTTCCGAAAAAACAAAGTCTTCTGAGCTGGTCGAGTCTCTCTGCACATGTTAACTACAGGTCCTCATAAAACATTCAGTCCCTTTTAATTACACTGAGCAGGAATCCTACTATGCATAACGTCCCACACAAGAGCCTATGGATTAGACCACCTATGTTTTTGAAACATCCCACATGGAAGCCTATGGATTAGACCACCTATGTTTTTGAAACATCCCACATGGAAGCCTATGGATTAGGCCACCTATGTTTTTGAAACATCCCACATGGAAGCCTATGGATTAGACCACCTACGTTTTTAAACATCCCAAAGAGGATCCTATGGAATAGACCACCTATGTTTTTAAAACAATAGTACCATCAAGGTACTAAAGCCCCACCTCACAATCATTTCATACTCTACCTTTTTAAGGACCTTCATAGCAAATATTTTTCCTGATGTAGCTCCGGACACCTTTCTAACTTGGAACACCTACAGAAGAAATAGAAAGTACTGAAGGCATTTATAATTTCCTCTTCAATTCATATTTCATTTAAGCAATCATTCCATTCATACTATTTCAGATGTATATCTTAAGCTGTGATTTAACTATTAACAAAACTCTGAAACTGACCTTAACTTGTTTGTGTCCATATACAGATTGTGATTATATTACCTTTCCATATCCACCTTTTCCCAAGACCCGAAGCAGTTCAAAACACTCTGGACGAATTTGCTCTGTTCCTTTATTGACACTGTCTTCTGAGATTTCAAACTTTTCACAGCCATCCATATTACTATGAGAGAAACATAAACACACAATCAGGCAGTACAGGTAACTTAAGACCGGTACTTTACACTGTGAATTACATTAAAATAAACTTCAAAAGTCCAGCTCCCATCTGACACTCTAGAACAAAGAAAAACCAAAGAGGCAGTGAATGAATGGGCATGTGGCAATACACTGATAAGATATGACCACAAGAAATCAAACACAAGGGTCCCAAAGTGACAGTTACATAATAAGACCATTTCTTGATGCACTTGAGATTGAATATCACTGAGACTCACAATTCAAAACTGTTGCACTGATCCATGAACTCACTGTTCTGGGCCTGCAATGCAAAAAAACAATTAGACATTAATCCTGATGAACATGTTGATGAGTGTGGTCACCATGCCAGACACATGCTCTAGTCAGACACGGGTCAGACTTTCACACTAAAAGCCAAATCAGTGATCTCCTGCGTTACAGAAGCGCGTTTCACACAAGCCCTGCCCCCAAAACCGAGCCAAACCCACTTAGCATCACATTAGCACTGTAAGCAATTAGTAACAATGTTCCCCTTGTGTTAAAATTCTTAATTTCCTTTCCTATTTTAAGTCTTGCATGCAAAATCATACAAAGTGCTATGTGTACAGAACATCCTGTTTCTGGCTGATATCAACATTTATTCACATGTTTTGTACTTCTGAGGAGTTTGGTATCGCTGAAATACTACTTTCAACTAGGGCTGCAAGATATCACATCGCGGTGTACTCGCGATTATAAGGCGCCTTCGCAATAAGCACCAGGGCTTTCGATGACGGGTTTATAAAATATTAATAAGATGCGTATTGTGACGCCCAAAAGTTAGTGATCTGTATAAATTCGGCTTATTCTTTTGTTTATTAAATTCGGTTAGTGTAGCATGCCAAATTCTACTGTTTTGGTAAATCATGTGTTTGTGTTGTGGCGTCACTTTTTGCAATTTAAATTCCCACGCGTTTATTAAAGACAAGGATATGCGGAATTTATTCCGATTACGAATACTTTAGGCATCCGACTTAACTGTTTACCTAATTGGGGGCGTAAGTAAACGCCCGTATAGGACCGAAAAGCCGGCATCCGTGAAATGTTTCACCCATCATCTAAAGCCCTGGTGCTTATTGCGCATGCGCCATAAAATCACGAGTACATCGCGATGTGATATCGTGCAGCCCTACTTTCAACAATTTCTCTGACTTTCAGAGGTAGGTATGACGTACGGTCACCTTGAAGACACTGAAAAACTGCACCCAGGGGAAAAATATCCAGTATTTACAGTGTCAAACAACCTTGATTTATAATTACACTTAAGTTTATTAGCTTATCTGCCATGTTAAAAATAACTCTGCTCATATTTAATGTATAAACTGAGGGGCGCCATTATAACATACAAAAGAAACACTAACTATCTGATCTTAAAGGTGAGCAATGCAGACTAAATCCAAACCTACTCTTTATGCTATTGGAAACAAGCTTCAAAGCTGTCCATCATGTTAAGGAAAAAGCGGTCTACATTAAATAGTGCCTCGCCTTCCAATAATCTTAAGTACATCACAGTTTCATACAATTCCCAGTGCATATTTCACAATCGATGAGGCTAATCTTTGTATAATCATAACACCAAGTGCTCACTGTGACACGAAGTTATAAAGCAAAACAGGGCAGAGGTGAGCTGTGTTTTGGTCAAAACCTCACAGTTTAAGTGGTTTTAAATGTTGTTTAAGGAAGTTTAAAATCGAATTTTTTTTTTAGAAATGCCAGTAAAAACATCAATGCACACATTTACGATGAATTTTAAAACAATTATTGTATAATTTTAACTTTCCATAAATTGCCAGACTCCTCCAAAACTCTTCCATTAAGTGTTTTGTTAGTTTTCATCAGTTTCCATTGAACATAAGTGAGCAAAACAAAAATAGTGTATATTGGGGTGAATTCCTCTACAAGTATTTTTTATGACATTTAATTAACCAGTTTGTTTCATGCAGGGTCTAACGTAAACAGTCCAGCTCTTTTACAGTTTCTCCAACCTTTTACATTTTAAACAAGCCCTGGATAGCTTATTATTACCAATGAAGTAGAATTCATTTCTTGTCTTTAGCCAAGGATAGATTCAGTTTTTATAAGGATTGTAGCAGGTTACAGCAATACAAGTCAGATATTCCCAAAAAATAAAGTCGATACTTGGTCTCAAGAACAAATATTAATGCCAAAAAAGCTCCTGTCTAGTTTCATATATATACACACATATATACTTATTTATATATGTATTTAAACCAGAGTGTGGACAGGCATCTATTTTCAGCAACATTCAGCAGAGGATTGTGTTTACTTATGTGATGTTTCTGTGTTTGCCCTCATGTTATAAGGGAACCAAACAACCAGTGACTGCGCACACGAATGGAGGCTCAGACTGTGGTTGCGAAGAGCAGACGTGGAACCTATTGCGAGTCCCCCTCTGCACCGGGACGGGCCTGCGGGCTCACCTATGATCACCAAAAAGCGAAAGTATAACCGCAGAGCATAAGTTCTACGGTACTCCATCAGCAAACGCGCACGACCGCCGAGGAGAGCCGAGAAGAGACGGTGAGAGCCGAGGCGCTAAGCAGCTGCAGAACCGCTGTCACCGCCGCAAACGTTTTGACAGTCTGTTGGGCACTAAAAGGCGGTTAAAGAGCGCCCGGGCCTCGCAGTGGCAGACCTCTTCCGCCGCTGTCACGAATCGGGCCTGTAGCTTTCTACTGCAGTGACAATGTGCCGTGTCGCCCGCACCGCCGGGCCTGCCCTACCTGCACAAAGCTGCACCGAAAATACAGCACATACGGCCGGCTACTCACCCCCTCTTCAATCTCGTCATCAGAGACGTTCTCCTCCGGCTGGTCCAAGTCGATGTCGAACACGCCAGCCATGGCCTCGGTCCCTCTTCTTTGCGTTCTCAGTCCGAAAGAAAAGGTATCGCAAGGCGCCTCATGGAAACACACTCTCGGCCGCCATAACCGGCTACGGCACCGCGCATGCGTATACTGCCGCCAAGTGAACGAAGAAAGCGGCGAAAGCACGCTGTCCCATGCGCATGCGTGCGCTTCTGCTAAGACGCGAGGTTGACGCGGGAACGGCTGGGTTAGCGCGCGTTCGCTATGTGGCACGCGCGCGCCGGGTTCGAGCTTATTGCTTATGTGGTTTTTGGCGTCCGAGAGATGACACCTTTCTTCCTAATAAACGAAACATATATGTGGAATACTTAGACACGAGCGGTGTGCGTCATTGGAAAAAAGCCTACCACGTAATTTAATGAATTATTCTTCGAGAAAAGACCTTTGCATTAATTATGCAATTAACTGTAGTACAATCTAGTTTTTAAATTGTAGACTTCATAATAGTTTGACGTTTTAACCTTTCTGATTACCGAATCCCCCCCTCATTTTCACGTAGATATTCTAAAACCATTAGCTGCTATCGAGTACTATTTACACCCCCCTCCCCACCAGGTCACATTAACAGTCCAAAAAAGGTTTGACTCGCACTGCAGAACTAACAGTGTTACGTATTATGGATTGCGGTAAACATTAAACAAATCATTTACTTGTCGTTTCATTTTAAAAGTACTTATTACAAACAAAAACCAAGACGCGACCTACGAGAACTGTAACTGCAAACACTTGCACTTCCTAATGTGCTTCCACATAAAATTACTTACATGTTCCAATGTAGGCTAATTTAAGGTGCTGAGTGCTAATTTTTCAAATTAAATATTGCCATTCCTTAGTCATTATAGGTACAGTTTTTATAATCCTTTGAATACGTTATTTGATGTGTTTAGATAATTTTAAAAAGCTGTTCTTGGGGATGTCACACTTAGTGATTTAGACAATTACATTTATCAAAATATAACTGATCGCCGCATATGTCAGCTGTCCGTGTGTATTCCAGAATTTATACACTAGGCAGCAACTGCTTCCTGTGCCCGGCATTATCTGCATATGACAGCCCAGTGTGACATCAAGCTAAAGTTATTAGCAAGGCCAGCGCAACAGCTGCGCATCCAGGGCGAAGGGAGGTGCGGAGATCGGTTCGGACTTGTGTCGGAGGTAGAGCTCCGGGAACAACTGCTTGAAGGCTGTGGTGTCACCTAGCGCGACTGGGGTCCCCGAGACAGGATCTTACGAAGTTTAAACTTTCCACGTGGTTGCCAAGTCCCTGAGACCTGAACCATCGGACGCTGCAAACTTGTCCGTTTTGGAGAGACCTGCGAGCTGGATCCAGCGTCACGCATTGTGCACTATTTGAAACCATCTCGTGTATACTCTTTCGGACCCTGAGGGCTTTGCGTGCGTCAGAGCACTCTTTCATTACACTGCATAGATGCAGTCATTTATAACCTCTGATCAGAATTCAGTGCGATTAAAAAAATCTAACACAAGTTAAAAAAGGAACAGTAATGCTAGATGTGGGAGGGCGTGGATGTTTCAGTTAGTAATTCTGTAAATGAAGCTTGCCCTGACGGGGGATTTCCCAGTTTCTTTGTTTTAGACAGACGGTTATTTCACATGATGCTTGCACACCTGCCCCTTATAGCCTAAAGACGTCAATAAAATTGTCCGGCAAAAGCGGTTGGTAAGGCTATAGGGAAGCAAACTGGACGATTATAAAAAAAAGAACTGGATGAGCATTTGAAAACATAACATCTACACTAACATTTTAAATGTATAGTGTAGATGTTTATAACCGATATACATCTACTTAGAATGATTCCTTATAGGTACCAAGTTTGGCCACTGAGGGGCAGCATTGTTTAACGTTGCACTTGCCTTAAAGGTCAGCTCAAGAGGCCCGTATTATGAAATCCAGTTTAACAAGACGACAAAAATATTTTTGTTCTAATCCATTCTGGCTGACAAGACGAGAAGTATTCTCTAAAGGGGGATCCAGCATTCTTCCTGCTGGATTCCATCACCAGTGACACCGATGGTGTTTGATACTGTGGATTTCCCCCACCTGATATATAGGCAGCCACTCGATCTGCAAGATAAGAGGCGACGACGCGATACCCGCCACAGGTATCCTTAGACAGGAACCACATCTCTGCCGCAGGCGCGCCAAACAAGCTGCCATATTCCACTGTCGCGGACATAACGCGGATTACGTCCGTCGCCATACCGACACGAACTTCCCCAGTAACCACGAGCCAGATCTGCTTCTCTATTCAGCTTGCTCACACCGAGTCAGGACGGGATCGTAGGCACAGGCATTTCCGCTAATGCTCGGCATGCGCTGAAAATGATTCATTCATCTACTTTTACAATAAACTTTCACTACGGTGGCCTCCTTCGAAGTACTGATGTGACCAGGGCGTGATTTCAGGGGCCATTCTCAGCAAATATACTCACGATAATCGGTGCCTTAGTCACGCTAAAAATTGTGTGTCATTCACACAGAACGCTGGCAAAATGGCCTCAGGTGGAAGCCGCGGGTTTAAATTTGCATTCAGTTCATGATTCAGTTGTCTCGCCACTTCCTGAGTACCTTGCGTACCCAAGCGGTGGAGCCGGGGTTGGGAGTGTTCCTCAATTTCTCGGAGATTTGGGAGGAGCTGGTCCCTACTGAGATAAACCTCAGGCTTTAGGAGAAACGTAGGCCGGTCTCACATTCAGCTGTACGCGGCAGCAAACAGGTCAACACTCATTAATGCACCAAAGGGAGATGACTTTCCCTTCATTTCTCCATCTGTAGGCCTTATGCCAAAGCGGGGGCTCTGAGCTAGATGAATAAATCATGCGGGGGGGTTCTCTCGTGTGAGTAAGTACATTTACTTGCAAATGACTTCATAGGGTACTTTCCAGATACTATTTTTTTGACCCAATAAGCTTGTTTACCACTGCTCCCGACTGCAGCATCAGAAAATGCATTCCTCTGCTAAAGCGATTGGTGCTTTGCAAGTGATTTCGTGTGCGATTTTGAGGAAACGTATTTGCTGTACCCCGATTTTAAAAGAAAAAAAACTTCCAGCACTGGCGGCCGACGGAGCACAGGCTGTGCCAGGTGTAGAACCAGGTGTGGCCTCTGCACTCCCCTGGGAAGACAGCATGAGATGATCTGCACGGCGCTGGCAGCTGACGATAAGGGACAGGCTTTCGCAATCTGCAGATGAGCATCTTTACAAGGAATTTTCTAGGGAAGCGCTCCAAAATAAATAAATTTAATATAAAAATAAACATAGAAAGGACGCGAGAAGGGAGACATAGAAAGCAGATGGGGTCCAGCACTAGTGTTACTACTGTTTACGCACCTCTCTTATGGGGCGAAAATCTGAACTCGCGATGCACGGATTGTAGGGGTCCAGGGGCCGATGGGTTTCTTGTTTTTTCCTCAGTTGTCCATATAAGATGCTTTATATAAGTGTTGAACCAGTTAGTTTCCTCGCTTGGTGTTAACGCGTGATCTTAAAACGCGACCCCTACAATCCGCACAATTGTGCGCCCTGACGCCGGGAGTCTCCAGAGCGCCGCGCCTTTTGCAGCAGCTGAAGAGTCTGTGTCATGAATCCGGAGCGATGAGTCCACCCTGACTTTGCACTGTCTGGCTGTTGAATGCGTCTTCGCTCCGTAAGCTCTGCCAAACCTTCAGGGTTTGCCCGGTGGATCCTTGTGTACTTATATCAGTCCTGTATGTTCCAGTTCCCGACGGGGTTTGTTACCAGTTTCAGCTATTATGGATCGGCTAACAAATCGAAATAAAATCTACATGGATGCAAGTTCTGGGAAATGTGTTTAAAACACTGTATGGTTAATGTTTTTCAGTGACGGTTTCCATCATTTTACGATTGATGAGGAGTTTAGCTATATGAATTCTTTATAAAACTTAACACGAAGCGTGGCGTGAACACTTTTAGATATACCACTTTAATCGTGAATATTCATGAACAAGACAAACGTTTGGTTCAGCCTTAGGATCTTGTTTTCAGTAACTGCACTATACATTTGGGGTGTGTTTTGTACTATAAAGGTAATTACGTAAGCTCAGGTGATAAATCTAACTGGATAACATGCAGCTAAAATAAACATGAGTTTATATTTGAGTCTAAAGCAATGAGAAACAATATACTCTGGGGGAAAATGGAAATCTATACATGTTTATTTTAAACGGGAAAAGAGTGTTCAATATATTATAAACGCATTTATGACATTACGCTTAGGACAAAACGTCCTGTTAGTTGTGTAATCATTGTACCTAGTGACATCGACAAAATTTGCCTAGCATCCTAGCTGGTACTTCAGAAAAAGCCCCCAACAAATTCTAAGCAAAAAGTTGTAGATTTAAAAGAAAAGTTTTTCCGCTATCCCCACAGAATTTTCTCTGTGACATGAACCATTTGTAGAAACGGCTATTAGTTTTGGCACCTGGTGGGTTAACTCCAAAATTTGCTCTTGTTAGTCATTTTCTTGCGACAGCCTTCTTCCTGTACCCATCCCTTGTCAACGAACCGAGGAAACTCACCGCAGGAGACGGGCGAGTTGGGCAACTGCGGCCGTAACGGCTGTCATATGGCCGTCGCTCCACGCTGACCAAAGCAAAGCCCAGCAGGAACGGACACGTTACCACGCCCCCCAACACACACACAAGGCACACACTATGAAGGAGAAAGGGGAAAAAAAAACTCATGCAAGATGAGGATGGCACTGTGCCTGTGATCAGACAATCACCAGTTCAAATCCCAGAACTAGAAGAGTGATTTCACCCCTGAGGAATGCCCTTAACGCTCCAGGGACTGGCTGACCCTGCCTTTTGAAAAATACACCTTGATTTGGATAAAGGCGTCCGCTAAATAGGTGTGGTTTCTGACCATGTCCATGACAGAAGCCTGCTTAAGTATCGTCTTGGCGATAAGAATTAACCATTGAGAGGATGACTGAAGTTGAGAGTGAACTATAATTACGTGGGACTAACTAAAAATTTAGTGCTTTAATGGTGTGAAGTCCATGTAAAGGGAGGCAAAAGCTGATGCTTAAACAGCACGTGACACAGTAGCTAAAAGCTTGAAGTTGTAACGTTAAAAACAACATACACCCAGGCTCACTATAGCGGACAAAGCTGTTCCTCAGCCACCTACCAGTAGCAGCACAACATTAGCACCAGGCTAATTATTATAATTAAAAAAATTACATGTCCTGCATTGTTCAGAAGCAGCGTCTGACTGCCGCCCGCCTCAGCAGCCAGCGTGCAGGCGCTTGGCATGCGCACGCGCGGCGGTCGTCTCGCGGGTGGAAGCTCTCCTGCAGAGGCAGGGCAAATCACAACGGCTTTTTAACCCATTCACGATCCGCCAACCACCCGTCACGTGATACGGATCCGCGGGAGGGATCGGAATTCTCTGCACCTTACGCAAGTCGGCGCGTCATCTTTCGAATACGCGGGCTCAGTGCGTCAAAGTTCCTCGTGAAACGAAGCAGTCAGTCCTAACGTGGACTGCTTATGTAAAAGTTTATTTATTAAGTTTTTTGGAGGAAACAGTGGGAAACCAGCTAATCAATGGTTATAACCGTAGACTTACCTAGGTGTGCTCATACTTACATAAACCGTGTGATTACGTAAGAATTTAATTCAGACAAACATTTCAGATTTGTGACCTATAACCAACATATCAGTCACAATACTAGAAGTGCTTAAAACATCTTATTTTTAAGCACTGTTATTCTTTTATAACAGCCTTTCCAGAACAGCCAACTAAATCTGCTTGCAAAAAATAGGAAAAAAATATAAGTAACCCAATAAGCCCTATATCCTTCCTTCATCCATGCTGGTTAAGAAGAATGGAAGAATTCCAAGAGTTCTGTAAAAAAAAAAAAAACACACAAACAAGGGGCTTCAAAGGTTAGGAGATACTTTATTTTAGGAAAAGAAATAATAGTACCATATGTGCAGACAGTTTTGGAAATTATCGAGAAGAAACGTCTTTGTGGAACAGGATGTCCTGGGGGCAGCAGAAAAATTTTACAAAACAGACCATTCTGAAGTCACATTTTTTTTGGGGGGGGGGGGTTAAAAAGCTCAGAATTTGCCAGAAAACATTCAATTCATCATCATGTGCTCCCGTAAACGGATTTTAAATAAAAAGTGCGACAGCATGTAGGACTTGAACTATGACACGTTAGTGTAAGAGCGAAAGCGGCACAGTAAGAAAAGCGGGAAGTGTGGAAAGTGCACTGCATGCAGCTGGCGCACACCACCCTGCGCGAGCGCCGTGTCACAATAGCTGTGTCGCAATAAGGTGTGCGTTCCTGATTCGCAGGAAATTCTCGCAGCCGGAGCCAAGCTCCTGGAACAGATAAGCCCACTTTACAGGAAGGGAATGACAGTGTAGGGAAGAGGCGAGACGGAGGATCTGCCCTGCTGCCACTGTCGCTGTTGCGATGAAATGCAGACACACAATGAAAAAGATGGCGAGAAGCACTGAAAATACAAACCAATAAAGAGCTGGTGGCTTTGTATTATTTCAGTGTTTGATTTGGGGGGGGGACACGACTTACAGTTGACACACTCAGAAATGGGAACTCATGTAACAACTATACATGGAAGACAAAAAAAAACAAAATTAAAGAAAAAAAAAAAAACAGGATGCTTGGTCAGATGAAGGGGCCCAAAATGTCAGACAGCCTACAGACTGTTGTCGCCATGTGATGTAACAGCCAACACCAGTCTGATAAGCTATCTGACAGGACGGGAGAGAAATGAACACGTCTGAGGGAGGGAGCACAGGGCTCAGGGCCGACGCAGACCCCAAAAGAAGAACCTGACTGTACTTACCAGCTCAGAGGGGGGCCAACCCGCAGATCTTCGGGGGGGGGCAACTCCACACAGGGTCATAAGAAAGACAGCAAAAAAAAATCTGAAAGCGCGGTTTTGCTGGGAGCGAGCAGGAGGGAGGGAGGCATTAGTGGCGTGCCGATCGCAGCGAGGCATGCACTGGCAGCCGAGTGCACGGAGTGCGCGGCGAGGTCATGCCAGGTGACGGCCCAGCCGGCTCCCATAGCCGGCCTCCCAGCCGACACTGCAGCGCAGCGGTGGCGTTACACGTATAAACATCTCGCGAGCAATTAAACAGAGGGAGGGGCACGGGATCCGCTCACAGCCAAACTGACATTCCCTGCAGGCAACACGAGAAATTAAAAAGCAAACTATTTAGGGAACCACATGTAAAAGACGTCTCGATGCCTCATTCTCCAGAAAATTCAAATGAAACACAAACCAGAGTGCGCAACCCGAACTTAGAACGGTAAAGAATTTTTATGTCACATTTACCATTTGGTCAAAACTACTCAGGGTGACCCATTCTACCCAAACCTCTTCATTTGTAAGTGAAAAACAGCACCAGTGGCTCCTATCCTGAAAAAAGAAAAGTAGCTCTGTGTTCCCTGTCAGTCAGGCATTGGAGAAATCCACCAGCCGCTAAACAGCACAGAGCACTGACCTCTTGGAGGAACTCAAGCAGATCTCAGTCCGAGTGAAACTTTGACACCAAGCTTTAGGACTTACTAGTCGGGGGGGGGGGGGGGGAAAGAAGCAGAGAAGACAGAGGAGCTGCAGAATGATTCATGGCGGCTTTATAAAGTGTGGTAGGTCAGTCTAAGCGTACAGAGTAAAAATGACACGGACAGCAGTATTTACACATTCAAATGAAATCATTTTCTCCCAAAATTGATTTCCACACAATTAAGAAATTAATGTGTATACTGTTAACCTGAAGTAATTATTTACATGATGTGCAATCAGTTCAAATACCATGTCAATCCATTTAGATATTGCTGTCCTTATTTAACAATGTGAAAAATAGTACTGATAAATAACGTAAAACAATTAAAAATAAAGCCCTGAACGTAAGTCCTTAGTATCACAGTTACATGACCTTACACTCAGAAAAACTAAACCCATTAGGCTCATCTGTACAAGCAGACACCAGTTAAATAAATCAAGTAAACAGTGCGAGTGCTGTTCACTGCACTGGCAGCCGGGTCCTGCCGGGTCGCATGAGGACTCGTAGCGACGCATGCTAGCCACAGACGCATGCCGTCCAACTGCCGCTCAAAGTCTGAAATGGGTTTTATATCATCTTTGAACTGCACAGCCTCCGGGTTACCCCGTCAATAAAGTCAAGCGGTCGGCACATCGAAAGACATTCTGCAATAAATTATGTTCAATGGCGAGGGAGTAAGAAGGGGAGAAAACAGCGGTAACCTACTGTAAACACAGAGCTCTAGTAATGAAAATATAAAAACGCCAATGACTGTGAAAAGAACGCAGCTTAGCTATCAGTTAAATCACTTGGTTTTCTCTGAGTATTTCTTGTTCTGCATTCTCTTGGCGTAGCTCTGTGCCATGGAGTTAACGATGGAGCATACGAAATAGCAGACCATGATGATCACCACCTTCTCGAACACCCAGGACAGCCAGTTCTCCCCCTGCCAAAAGAGAAACAAAAGACACGACCGGTTAGGGCAGGTGGGCCCCAGGGACGGACGCGACCCATTACTCCAGGACAGTCACATGATGCAGCAGGCGCTGAAGTGCTCCTCGCCTGAAATCTCATACATTTTGTAACGCTGTCATTTTAGAAGGGCCCCTCCCGTGCCCCCACCCTGCACTAACGCCACCACCCACACTCAACCGATATCACTCATTCAGTATTATTGCTTTTTCTTAAGGAGAGATGAATTGCCAAATTTTTACAGTAAATACTGTGTGGCGAGCGGCCCCACTGGTGGTGGGGCCTGGCTTCCCCTGGTTGGTCACGCTTCCCTGACACACGTCTCTTTTGTTCCTGCTCCCGAGGGGGAGGGGGAGCCGTGTTACTGGCAGACGCACCTGAGCCCTCTGCCTCCCGACACACCACTTGGGGGGGGGGGGGGGGGGGAGGAGGCCCTGTCCCCCCAGCCCGCCCGGGCCCCCCCAAGCTGCCCGCCGGCTGACCCCCCCCGCGCCCCCCCCCGCCCCGTCCCCGGGGGGTT
>JAAGVU020000103.1:16204044-16214068 GCA_011763525.2 Mormyrus iriodes | reverse complement strand
CCCCCCCCCCCCCCCCCCCCCCCCCCCAAAAAGGGGCCCACCCCCCCCCCCCCCCCCCACCCCCCCCTGGGGGGGGGGGGGGGGGGGGAAGGAGTCACTGTCTCACTAGACCGCGCGTGACTCAGCAAGCTTGCCGGCAGCTGAGCTCAGCCGCGACCCAGCCCGGCCCGTCTCAGTGGGGTTCCCGTCCCCCGCAGCACACAATCCCATCCCGTCCGAGCCGCTCGTCACAGTGACCACGGAAACAAAGCGGCCAGTCATCCCGACAGAAAGGTGGTGAGGAACCGGGGGGTGCTGCTTACCGCTGGGGTGCCCTCGCCGGCTCGGTGGTGCAGCTTGGCCCGCTGAGATTCCAGGTAATCGCTGAAGGGCTTCTGGAGTGAGGCACCCAGCACTGGGACCACTCTGGGACATCCACAGCCCAGGCAGAGGGAGGGAGGGAGCAGGAGAGGAAGCAAGAGAGAGAGAGGGAGAGAGAGGAACAAGGCAAATTACATCAACATCTACTTACCATTCAAGGACTTGGACAGCAACAAAGGGGAGCTCCCTGCCCTGCCTGTATGTTACACAGCCTGCCAGCACTAATTCTGCAGGTAATGGGCTCCTTCCCACAACATGGGCTGAAACAAAGAGCTGCTTGTTCAACCAGCCGATCCCAACAGACCAAACTTTAGGAGATGAGGAAAAAAAAAAAAAGATAAAGAAAAGCTGTATCAAGTGCTACATTTCCTATAAGCTTCACAAAAAAAGGAAAGCCTGGGGAAGAAGTGATGAGGCGGAGGGAGCCCGGCCACCCTCAGTCCCCCGCAGTGCTCCCCTGAACAGCTCAGAGAGAAATGAATGACTTCTGAGAAGTCGCACATTTATCACTGGCAGTTCCTGTAAGAACTGGTTTCGACCAATTAATGAGGAAGTGAGTCGTGCCTGTGTCATCACTGGCTAAAAAAGGGGCGGCCCAGCCCTCCTGAAAGGAAAAAGGAGGCGGCCTGTTCAAGTAAGACAGCCCATATTAGGAAAGCCTTTATAAGACTCGGTGCTCCCCCCCACCTCCACTCCCACACACACGAGGAAAAAAAGAAAAAAAAAAAAAAGAAAGACAGAAGAATGCAGTACCACTCTAAGTGGCCCACCCCTCTCGAGTCAGGAGTTAGTGATTAATCATAGAACAAATATAATACAATGGTCTTCACTTAAATCCCATAATATAGCTAGAAATACATATTTCAGTTATTGAAAATCCCTCCTGAGGCTTTGTAATTTTGGAGCCTGGAGTCACCCTTAAGGTACACTTTCAAATCAGGGCCACCGGCCTCTTGGAGCAGAAGATCTATACACACAGAGGTAGCACACCGCGACACAGCATGTCGGCACGGGGGGGCATCTTCCCATGGGCAGTGGCACATCGCCACAGATGGCAACGGCTATATTTCATCATTAACTGGGTATAAGGTGGCTGAAGGGCTGGGCCTATCAGCTAGGTTACGGCACGTAACGCACACGCAACATCGGCAAATAGAAAAACTAACAGCCATCCAAACAATAAAAAACTATTTATACCATTTTATTTACAATTTATAAATTCAGATTACAGTACTTGTAAATATAGTCATATTAAAGCCCATACATATAAAATACACTCAAAGTAATAAATTAAAAAAGTTTTTTTTTTTTTTACCCAAATCCAAAATTCTAAATTGTGAGCCAAACGAGAGCACAGCGTACACAGAATCTGAAGGAGACAACCCCAGCGATAGCGGCCGCAGGCAACTCGGGTTCCATGAGCAATGGCGAGTCATCGTGCCGGGCCGCACCACACCGTGAGGTACAGGCGGCCCTCATCAACCCAGGGTGGTGTCTATTTCTTTCGTTGATGTACGGGTCCAACACAAGCCTCCAAACCAAAAATTTTATCCTCAACCCACATCCAAAGAAACTTATGTAAATAATGCTAATTCATTTACTCATGGTACAACTTTCTATGCCACCAGTGTTTATTTTTTGAACACTTATACAAAGTTGTATTTTTAATACCACAGTTTTTCCTACAGGTTTCACTTCACTGTGTTTATCTAGGACCAACCATTTCTTCACCACCACTTTTGAGGGTAGAAGCTAATCAACAGTTAGCTATATTTGAAAATATTTCCCAATGTATTATTTTAAAACTCCAGTGCCAGGCTTCTATATGTTGCCAAAAATAAGCAGCTTCCTATGTGGTAGGAGGGGGAAAATGAATAGTTAAAAAGGCTATATTAAGGCATATAAATATATTATATGATATAAATCTATTATTTTCCAAAATGACAAAATGGGTTAAAATCACAACTAAAAGCCCATTACAAGAACACTGCATAAGACATTTACTATGTAAATCCTCACAATAAATTATTTTCTCATTGTATGAGATTTTAATCACACCAGTGAAACGCATTCATATCAGTTTTAAAAGCTTTACTTAAATTGTACTTCCAAAGATAAATGAGTGTGCAGTTCATCAAGTGGAGACAAAATCCGTCTCAAGATAATGCTTATGTTTGAGAATTACTGCATCTGAACAGTACATTCCTTTAAAACAACATTTCAAAATTGAAAATTTTTACATTAAAAAAATTCCAAGTAGTGAATATTTTTTGTATTGAGTACATAAAACAGAATATGATACTATACATATTTTTCTCACTCTCTCACACGCACGCACGCACGCACGCACGCACACACACACACACACACACACATACACACAGTATCAAAACAATTACTGATTTGCGTTATTGACTGGAGGAAAAACCATGATGCTGAAACATATTTTATATATTCTCACAAAGAGACAAAAGCAAAAACACAGTACATGACACATCACACTCCAAAAGATGGTATTTTGCATCCGAGAATAAAACGTGTCACTTTATGAATGAAAGTAAAAAGATGGCTACGATTATATTTTTATTAGACTAATTTTACATCAATCCTTTCTTACTTGTTATAATAGTCATTCAAAAACCAAATATAAATGAATATTGAACTTATATGAAACACTTTAAATTGCATTAAAATACAAAAGAGAAATTGTACATATGCAGGTTATATAAGAAACTACGTTAGGAATTTTGTCCACCTTACACTAAATATACTGGCCAGTAGTCCTTAAATTAAATTCAGTCCGAGCAACGCAAACAGTGAAGGTATTTACATCAAAATGACAGAAAATGATCAAAAGTGTGAAAATATGATGGAATGAAAACGGAAAAAACAGCAAGAGCACATTATAGTGACAGATTATCGTGAAGTAAGATTACAAGAATTAAAACTCATTATTTCATCACAACGTACCATTGCGCAAGCAAGAATACATCCGGAAATTCATTACAAAAATATAGTCCAAATGAAACACACACAAGTAAGTTTCTATTCATATCTTTGTGGGGACACCCCATTCAGTTCTATAGGCATAACCCTAATTCCAACAATGACAACCATAACCCCTCCCCAGTCCTAACCTTAACCATAAGTAATCAAACAAAATAAAAGACTTCTGGCATTTTTAGTTTTTTGATTGCAGGTACAGATTTTTATAAAATTTAGTTTCCCCTTGTGAGGACCAAAAAGGTGGTCCCCCCAACATCAAAATAATAGTTTTTTTCATCACATTGTGGGGAGATTTAATACACATGCATGCGCACACACGCACACACACACTAGGTACTCTCCATTCATTTCTGTGGACATAACCCTCATGCCAACTATGACAACCTTAACCCCTACTGCGCCCTAACCTTAACCATAAGTAACAAAATACGAGAGTTTTGGCTACTTTAGTTCTTTGATTTTATTCACAGATTTTTATAAAAATGAGTTTCCCCTTGTGGGGATCGAAAAAATGTTCCCAAAAGGTCAAAACAACGTTATCATTATATTATTGGGACATGAAATATACACATAACCACATGCACACACACACAACTGAAGTCAGTGGCATAGGTCACAAACAGATAGAGCTTTACTTTAAAGACCAGTGCAATATATTGTCACTGCGGTTAAGGCTGGGCCCAGGTCACGCAGACAAGTAACGCTGTCAGTACTGTAAGAAGACCGAGGCACTAGTGACACTGGCTTTGAGACAAAGCCAGAAGGCATTTAGCTGATGTTGAATTGCTGTCCTGCTCATCATGAGCTCATCATCTGGGGTCTGAGGTCAGCACCAAGCAGAGAGCAAGGTGACTCAGGCCTTGGGGTCTGGCCTCTGCGCTGTTTCCCAGACCTGCCGCCACACTGATTCGCGCAGAGTCGAGCCTGCATATCGGTATCAGGGTGACAGAGACTCACGCTGGGCCCACTGACCCCAGGCCAACTAGCGGGGAAGAGAAGCCAAGCTCTGGGGGGTGGCATTTGACACACCGCCTGAAAGGACGACGACATGCCACTGAAATCAAAGGAAGCAAGCTGGAGGATATGCTCCAGCCAGCAGCTGCCTGAAGCGGCAATCAAATGGGTTTCTATATGAGCCAACAGAGCCAGATCAGATAGCGACGGTTTCCAATACGTGTTCGAGCAGGATGTCGAGCTGGTGGCAGACTGAGAGACATGGCAGCGACGTGGTAACCGCCAATCAGTCACCGGGGGAAATAATGCGAGTGCTATTCTGAGGAAGGCCAGAGCTTCTGAAAGCTGGCCGACCCTGAAGTGCTTACGGGGTTAAACGCGGCAGACATTGTTTAGGATTTTAATGGCCTATCATTTCCTGCTGGCGAGTTAGAGAGAAAAAAAAAAAAAAAAAAAAAAGATTGTCACCATTCATTTCCTTGTGACAAAATTCCACTTGTGATGAGTCAGAAGAGACCTTTGACTGGGCCTGTCCTACAGTGGGGGTGGGGGGGGGTGTCAAACGGCATGCAGACCTCAGCGACGCTGCAGGGCCCCTCCGTACACTGCAGTGCCGAGCGCTCCTCGGACAAAGGGGCCCATGTGCTCGTCTGTGACACACTTAGGCGAAATATGAAGCTCCCTGTTTTTAAGAATGGCACCATCTTTCTGCTGCTTTTTTAAAGGGGGCAGTGGATCCAAAGGTGACTGAAGGGTTAGGAAAACGCAGCATTACGGGCACTGTGCAGACAAGCCGCTGTATAGCTTCATCACATTTTACGCTCTCCATCTGATCTCTCAATCCTAGAATGGTTCAGGCCCAGAATTTACAAATTCCCATAAAAGGAACCACAAAGGCTTCATTTAAAGGGTGAAATTACTGGCGGCCAAGACCAATATTTGCAAAAAACGGCCAATTTAAATCATATTTATTGTAGCTATATAACACAATGAATCTCATATAGGAGGTAAAATGACAAAACCTTTAAATCAGACACTATTAAGGCATACCATTTTTTTAAGGAATCTAAGGCTGAATTCAGAGAAATTTTGATCTCAAATGCAAGGTAAATGGTAAAGCAGTGTAGTCAGACTTGAGTGAGATAAGCCTTGATCACTCCTGCTTTTCAGTGTGCTCATCTCCCAGTTAATCAGGGGCCTTCCCAGTGAGCTCATCAGGCAAACATGGTGCCCGTCTCGGAGGGAGATTGCAAAGCCGTCGGGTAAATTAGATGGAGCTTGAACTGTCTGCTTTTGCTGTGAAACAAAGTGCTAAATAAAAAGAATGGGGGGGGGGGGGTATGTGATGAGATCATCATTTTCAGGGGAAATGACTTATCCATACAGGTCTGCCGGGTGTGCCAGCCAAACTCTCCCCTGGGAGCTGGGTACCAGGAAATGGAAGGCCAATTATACCAGCCTTTGTCCGGATGCCGGTGATCTTAGAAAGATTAAAACAGGCATTACTGCCCCTTACAATAAATAATAATACAAATAAAAAGTAATTATTTTCATAATCAAACCAGAGGCACGTGAAGCCCTCAGGTGCAAACATCCAGCCCCCTGTGGCTCTGGGGCCAGCACCAGGTCCAGCACCAGGCCCAGCACCAGGTCCAGCACCAGGCCCACACAGCGAGCTGCACATCGGACTGCAAGCCCTGGCTGACGACTCCACCTTCACGAAGTGCCAGCCCTTACATGCGACATCACAGTGAGGATTCGCATCAGGCAACTCGCAGACTAAACAAAAACACCAAGGGCCCAGGTGTCGCCCCATAGCAGCAAAGGTCATGTAAAGCAGTACATCGGCATTCACGAGCGTGGTTCAGATCGATCCTTTCTAAATAAACGATAGTCGGAGGTGGCTAAACGGCTACCAGCATGACTTTCCAAATCACTAACCGGCAGTATGAAACACATGAATATAAAATATCACAAAGGTATTCAACAGCTAAAAATATCAGTCAAGAACAAAACCTAGTGAATGACGTCATGCTTTCTCCCACAAAGCAGAAAGTGCATTACTGTATGTGGGCAAGTGGGACGATGGCTGCCTGTACACACCAGCGATTTCCATTAGATATGAGTAAAAGGAATAAGGAGGGATCTGCTGGTGATCTTCTATCTGATATAGAAGAATGCACAGGCTCCTTGGTTTGGACTACGCTATGCTGTAAACCACGGGTGAAATAAAAACTAAATGCATATATGTGCTTGAAATGAAGTCCGAAAGTTCTCCTCATGTTACAAGAGGAAAATAAAAAAATAATATATATGTGTGTGTGTGTACATATGTATACACACGTTATATATACACACACAAACATATTTACATATACATACACATATGTTTTAATATAAATGCTTTGTTCATAAATGTTAAGTATTAAATTGGTCAAATTAAGTTAAATTTTTCTCACCACATATTTTATAAAGTAACTGCTAGCGTCCCAGATTGTACAGTAATTCAATATGCATTATAATACTGATGAAACTCCACTGAGGTTGCAGATTGTATTACTGGACATAAGTCAGTACTGATTCTCCAAGGTGGGGTCAGCAAACTATATTGCCATTATTGCCTGGGAAAGCGCTCGATCCCAGGTTACTCATTCGCATGTCTAATCTGGGGCTTGTTGATGCACACCGATCACACTTTCCTGAATTTTGACAAAGCAAATTCCCAGCCCTCAGTTTTCTTTCTGACCTCAACATGAGATAAGGGGTTAAACTCACTGCCATCTGGACATTTTAAAATGGGGGGGAGCGGATAGGACAGACTTAAAAACAAATGTGTCATAGATGAATAAGGCGGAAAGCAAGTCGACACATGGGGTAGACGGGATGGAGAGCGGCGTGGACAGAAACGGCAAGAAAGCACACGGAACCCTTCACACCGTACTGGAGAGCTGATAGGAAGCTGCCGCTGCTGCTAAATAAGAGGGCAGTAGAAGTACAAAGACTGTTCAACAGGGAAGGTGTCATCCTGCCCTTATGGCTCATCACTCAGAAATGGAGCCTCCATTCCAGATCCTCCTATAGGTACAAAATATCCGAGCGCCCGGTGATCCCAAACTGGGTCTTGGGGAATCCATTGGCCACTGGGCCTGTGATTTAGGGTCAAAGTCACCAAGATGGGTGGGTGGGGCAATCCGAGAGCACGCCCCATAAAATCTAACTGCTCATAATGAACACCGTCATGCCGAATGCCTCCTATGGAATGGGCGGGGTCTGACATTGAGAGTGAAATCCCACTGAAATGTTCACAGGTAGATTAAAAAGCTATTCACGTCGATCAATGGCACCTTTGTAAAAGGCCGCGTTACTCAGGTGACCCGGGGTCTAAAACTCCCAGCTTACTCAGCGATGAGTAATGTGGATGAAAACACTGCGGTGAGCCATTTTCAATAACCTATTTTTTATGGAAATAGCTAATAGAAACCATTCCCTCACCCCCCCGTCGTCTGCAGGGTGATGATCTGGAGGATATTTCACCTTTTTTTGTTAAATTCCTCTGACTGGATGTGGGAGACGCTGTAACACACCTTTGTTTTTAATCATTCACTGCGCACCTTGTCTTAGAGATTATCCTATAGAACCAAAATAAATAAATCTTGTTTGGGGTTAGGTGTGAGGCTTAGGACATTGTGACGATGGGAAGGTCGCCGATTAAAATCCTCAATATCACCACAGTGATTTCACCACTGCTCCAAGGACTGCCGGACTCTGCTTTCTCAAATATGTACGTCGCATTGGATAAGTGTCTGCTAAGTAAATAAAAGGTAATCCTACACTTGTGATTATTATTATTTATTGGATTAAGAGGATTCCCAGCAGTGAGTCCTCTCGCCAATGTTTGAATAGGTACAGCACCAGAAAAGAGAGTCACATTCTAGCATCTTGGGGTTTGGCACCCGAAAGTAGAGGACACCATCCCAAACGTAAAAAAAAAAAAAAAAAAAAATTACTGTGCTCCTCATAGGAATGAACCACAACACACCAGTAAGCAGAAACGCAGACGGACAGTCCCTCCTAAGCTGCCACTCTGTGTCTATTCACATGATTAGATATGGACACAAGCCCTGCTCAGGTGCAGGGGGAGACCAAGGCCAATGACCCTCTTGGCGTAAGTATTAAACAGATGCTTATTTAAATGATTACTCAACTACCGCAGAAGGTAAATGATTTCACCCTTATATCATAAGTTGGTGCAAAGCCAGCTGGTTAAAACCATACCCACTCAAGTCTTTAAAGCAGAAGACTTCAGTTCAGTGCCGGGATACAGGCAATCCTAAAAATAAGAAGCAGCTGGATCGGACGCACCCTCGCCAGGTCACACAGACGTGAACTGCTAGCAAAGGAATGTGAGCCCGATGGCCATGTTGTAGCTCAGGTGAAAGCGGTGCTGGGCGAGCCTGGGGCCGGGCGTGGACCCCCGGGACTTCAGAGGGGATTCCTCCAAGCCACATGCCTGATGGAGGCCACTCAAACATGGCAAGGTGAAACATTTTCCTAACCCGGGCACCAGGAACTGTAAATGGGCCCCACTTAAACCTGGCCAAAAAATATACTTAGAACTTGGACCGAACATAAACACTATAGAGGGGACTAATTAGCATTGGGATCCTGAACAATTTATTAAAAACATTTTTTTTTAATCTTAAAATGTAAGATGTTATTGAATTTTGTTACCATCCAAATTTTATAATCTTAAACGGAGTGTTTTCACAATATTGCCTCATGAATAAGCAATGAACCCCGTTTGACAAATTATAAAGCTTCTTACAGATAAATGGCAGAATCAATGCCAGAATGTAGTGACTGTACAGTTACAGTGGTTCTAACAGGGAAGTTCACTAATCAAGGAGCTGGCATGGTGTTTACAGGGGGATGAAATCTGCCTGGATCTGAGACACCCAGCAGAAGCGAGAGGGAAAATAACCAAAGGCAAAGCCTTTTATCTCATTATTGTTGTGGATTAATTACAGCTCAGGGTCTGGTGAAGCATTCTTTTGGCCAAAAGATGTAAGATCAGCAAAAACATGGTAAGACAGGAGCCCATTTACGGTTTATCCAGACTGTAATTAAAATGAATTAAAAAAAAAATCATCAAAAGTCATCTTTGGGAACGGTTTCAGAATGAAAGAATCCTTAAGAAACTCAGAATGGTCACACAACTGAGTCATGACGAATGCAGATGTCCGCAAGGGATTTGATGGCTTACCCAACAAAAATATCTGAAAATGTGACTGATTAAGTCCTATCAGTTTGAAAAAATCAGTTCCTTGTTATATTTCCATTTAGGTCCTTTAAAATTTATTTAAAAAAATTAATTTTAGAAAGGCATTTCAAAGCACTCACATTATTGGGTTAGACATGGAAATCCTAATGAAAGCTGAAAACTGATTAACATTCTTGGGTTCAATATTTTTCCCTGTTTGGAAAAACAAAACATTTAAATTTTGTCTAATATTTAGCTTAACAGGTGAAACTAGGTGAAAAATTGTTTTCAGCTGACTTGCTTTCGAATGGGGATTACCCTCAATTTATTAAAAACAAAAAGTTATGATAAGATACGTGGGTCATTCCATTTTAATTCAGCAACGGTAACAAATTTGCATCACCATTTTTGATTTAGATGTATGTTTGTGTACATATTATACAC
>JAAGVU020000103.1:16185683-16200436 GCA_011763525.2 Mormyrus iriodes | reverse complement strand
CTCGTGCCCCTCACGGACGCGACCCTTAACATTTCGTGTCGATTTGGTCGCGGGCGGCGGGTGGGGGGTGGGGGGGGGGGGGGGGGGGGGGTTCACAGGGCCGAGCCAGGGAGGCTAAGCCGCAGAACACGTCACCGTGACGCATGCGCCTACAGGATGGAAGACAGGTCTCTACGGGCCCTTTGAGAAAGGGCCGCGCCAGCTGTCCGCTATCAATGGGCCATTCCAGCAGGGCCTCTGAAACACCCTGTTAGCGACGTGCCTAAGCCTTTTACAGCATCTTCACGCCACACGCCCGTAACAAAAGAACTCACACAATCTCCACAACATGAACCGCGTCCTTGTGCCGTCACCATGGCACATGTGTCCAAGACAGAGAGGTTGTAGGAGGGACAACAAAACCAAATAAATGTGCCAAATCAACACTCATGACTCTGCAGACCACGGGACCTTGGGCCTGGGCTTACGGGCTTCTAAATTTATAAGTCAAATGACCCCATTCAAAAACCGATCAAACTGCCTCATTCATGGAGTGACGGCCACAAAAAAGCCAAAAGCTGTCCATTGTCCTTGAACTAACCAGCTTCATCATCATCGTTGAGCTCACATCACAATTTCCGCCCACCAACAGACTTTGAAAGAGCACAGTTTCCCGCCCAGCACTAAGGCAAGACCAAAAAAGGGAGAATGTGAGGCCTCGTCTCAACCTTCAGCTCCCATTAACCCTTTCATCTCAGACTGTGGGCTACCCACCCTCTTTTTCCCCCCCTTCTACTTCTTCAGGTTGGTGGTTGAATTACTCACCCGATCAGGGACACCATCTGTTCCACTATGTGCTTGCTGAACGTTATGATAACAAAGAGTTTCTGGTGAAAGGGAGAGAAAAAAATATATATATATATGTAAATAGTCAAGCATATAAATGTCAAGTTCAAGACATCACATTCACAGCAAATCTGTCAAAAGCCAATTGTAGGACACAGACTGGATACCCTCAAAAGTAGAAACACAGAAATGAGATTGAGGATATATTGTCATTGAGGAGAATTTTAAAGAGGTCTGAGGTCCATGACACATGCCCGCCAACTCATTAGGTCGGGTGGGGGGGGGACATACTGGAGGGGGTTAGTGTCTGGTTAAAAGGTGAGGAGCTGATTAAAGTACAGAAAGCTGATGAAATCACTGCCTGGTAGACTCACGCAATGTTGTCTAGAAAAGTAAACCAAGACCAGTGATTTACTTGTTGAGTCTACGTTCCTGAAATTTGATTAGTCACCGCACCAGACTGGACAAGGGCAAGAGCGACTGACCATTAAGCTTTATGAGCATAACAACTCATTAATCTTTGATTAGATTTTCCGTGATGAGTTGTCATGTAGGGGTCTTTCTAAAGCAAATGTTTCTACTAAGATGTTCTTATGACGCATTCCTACAAAGTGGTTAACGTGTATCATTTATATAGTTTTTAAGGCTTATGTTGTAGTGGGAAAAACAGCTTGTTGACGATCACACTACAGAAGTCCATTAATTTAAGTGAAAGATAAAACAAACACAGACAATGGACATGGGGAATGATCATTTGACAAAAAGTTTTAAGTACTTTATGAATCATTTTCATAATTTTAGATCTCAACCAGAAGCTTTCAGCTACATCCTCAGAATTTTTAAATTCCACAAGAATATGGTGTGACTTTAGTTCTTTTTGAGACCATGAATGTTAATTTTGTCAGCATATTGTACAGTTTTAATGAGGTGGCATACCCACTTAAATGAAAGCAGGCATGTGTGCTGATTTGCCACATTATGAATGACTTGGAGGTATAGTAAAAATATGTAGACCTACTATAAATGCCCAAAAAGATCAACAAAAAGGAATTACAGAAAAATACCTTATTCAAAACTGTTTAATAATTAGCTGTAATCTTATCCTCCTCTGTTCAAGGAAGAACTGCCAGTCACAGCAAAAACCATTATTCATTGATACTGGAACATTGCTGAAGATGAGAGTCAGCCTTAGATGAAAAGTACGTTGAAGAAACTGACTGCAGAATAGACAACAATCATTAATCTGCATCTTCCTGTCAGCAAGATGACTAAAAGTGAATCACAGACTAACAAGAAAATTCATAACAAGGTAACAAAAAGTCTCCTTGTTTGCAACAAATCCCAGGAAACCAAATAAAGCTAAATCACTGCCTGAGGTCTAAAATGCACGCACACTTATCGCTCGCTAAACATGATCAGCTTCGTATCACGTTGTATTTGATAACCACCAGGTTCATCGCAGAGCCTTGTTAGATAAGCTATGCTTATTTACTAAACGCATGTTAAAAATCATTAGAATGCCCTGCAAAGAAAGCCAACAGCCCCAGCATGGGATTTGGTTTAGGTGGGAGGCAGCCTATGGAATTAATGTTTCATCATGAATGCCTGACCTGGAACACCAGGTGTGCCGATTCCCCATTCAATGAAATATTTCAATCAGGTTATTAGGGGCCTGAATCTGCCAATAACTGGCATGACCCAAGGCTCTTAAGTAGCAGGAATCAGTGCCGTAGCGCGTGACCAAACCAAATTGACCTGAATGGTGAGTCATTGCCAAAGGTTTTATGTACCCTATCTATATCATCAGCAACCTCAAAATTAATTTCATAATTAAATTATGGACCCAATTAACTACACATGTAACAGGTGAACAAAAAAGCTAAATCCCTAGTACCTGCTTTCTTTAAAAACAAATGTGAAATGCGCAGCCAGGGATGCAACTCCAATGAAAATGGTATATTGTTTCACGCGTATCACCTTTCTGCACACACCTGTGTATAAATACGGCTCTGAGAGACTGTTGTGGAATTGAGCCAGCGCTGTACTACACCCTGTACTCCATAGGAGGATTAAAAAAAGACGTCCCTGTGGAAGAAAAAATTGCTTTATTACCGTTTACTGTTCCTCTTGATATACACTATTCTGGGGATATTTATGCTTTCACTTATCACTGTGATCCTTATCTAGTGGTATTAATTGGACTGAAAAATCTACAAGATTGTGTGTGTATGAAAATAAGCGATGTCTACAAAAAAGTCACATGATAAAAGAGCATGAAAGGAAAACCAAGGCTACTCAGTTTCCATAGATGCATTTTTTTCCAAGCAGCCCACAAGATTCGCCCACAACCAAGGGTGTATGGACACTTGGAATTAAACGGGCTCACGGCCTGAGAACCCCACAGAACCTCTTCTCTGGCCACTGCATTTCATATATGTGCATAGTATGGCTTACTTTATTATTGTTTATTATTACTTTGTTTATTTTTCTGAATGTTTCGCACAAGAAACTAAGCCTATGGGCCTCGTTATGTAAAATACAAACGGGTTTATCATAAGTGTTATTAAAGCAAGTCAAAGTGAATACTCATCATTATGCCGCATGTAAGCGTGCTGCCTGGAGAAAAGTGACAAAACCAGCCCAAAATGCTTAAGATGATTCAACTTATTTCTCTGTCCATAAATGTCACGTTTAAAGAATTTTTAAAAGATATTTCTAACTCTTTTTGCCAGGCCGTGCCTTCTTATTTCAAACACTGCACTAAAATATTTTATCGAAATGCAACATTTTTTAAATGGTTCAACCAAAAATACTGGACAATTTCATCATCAGTTTACTCATAGAAGCCTACAAAAAACCCGCTAAACCAGGTACCAAAATAAAGCTTGAAAAACATTTTTTCAGGAAACTGGCAGTGAAATCCTATTATCCCCCTTGAGAATGAAAGTGAGGTCCCCACTCATCAGGCCAGGGGTACCCCAATCTCTCAAAACCCATTAAAGGTAATGACGTAAAATGTTTTTTGTCTATTTCGTATTAAAATAAAACATTTCTAATTTATGAAATCTAATCTGGGCCAATTTTCGTTTTCCGCCTACCTAAAAAAAACACAAAAACAATCACGCACTCTAAAGCTATGTATGCGAAGAGGTCGAGCAGAATCGGATACCTTTACGGTTTTGGTATTTACTCTGTAAAGGAATAACTTCTATTCTAGGGGATTCCTTGAACATCGGCACATACGGTGTAATGTAAATGCCCCAGCAACATGTAACACATTCTCATTTAGCAGATGCTTTTGTCCAAAGCAACGTACAAGTCAGCCAAATAATTCATCACCGGAGCACCCCCCCCCCCATAAACTATGCCAAGTATTCATTTTTGAAAAGGCTGCTGACTTTCCCGATCACGACTCAGCTAAATGCCTAATCGCTGAAACATTCCCTCAGTAACAGTCCCTCCTGCTGCATCCCCTGCTCTGCAGCTGCCTGCACAAAATGGACGACCCATTCCACAGGTCTGCTGCACAAAATGGCTCCTCTGCGGAGGTGAGTCTGTCACGCCTCCACCCCCCAGACTGACGACAAACAAGATGCTTAGATAGATGCTAAAGGGAGGAATCCATCGTCTAATAAAAAAAAATACAGGATTTTTCATCATACATGTATGTACTTCAAGTGCAACCCATAGCCCAAAGATGACAAAGGTTACTGATAAAAATGAAAGCTGGAGAAGAGCAGAATGCTCGAGACCTGTCTCAGAAGGATTTTCTCACCTGGATGTGCATTTTGATAACTGCTTTCCCGATAAGTGTTGCACCAAAGAAAGTCCAGAAAGGGACCAGAAAGTGGCCACATGTTATCCCAGCCAAGTCGAAAAGGGGGTTTGGGATCTGAGAAAGACCCAAAAAAAAAACAAAGCTTGAAGAGAGCAAGCACTCAAATACAGTTACATTTAGTTTTAAATTACATAAATAGACTGAATTAGCACATGTCCAAACAGTGTTCCAAATTATTTGGAAAACAGGCAACAAATTTGATAAGCTTGCACAAGTTGGTCAAATTAAAATCTGAAAAGGAAGTATCATTGAAAATATGACAGTGCAAATAAATAAAAGACCCAAATTGGCGTTCATTTTTATATATAACTGTTACAGACCTATAATTAAAATAAATAGTATTCTAGCTATAGTCCATCATCACCACAACACATAACGTTTTAATACAAGTATACCAAAATTGAATTACCATAACACTTGTTCTAAATCACAACTTGCATACATTTATCTATTTCCTGGTTATGCTGTAACACAGGAATGGTGGATTTTCACAGGTATTATCAAGTCTTTTATCACACAGGTTTTATCACAAAGTCTTACTTACAGAGGCACAAGCGAGAATTCCAAAAAATCCAACTTTTTGGACCATCTTCTGGACCGCAAGCTTCGCTCTGGTTGCAAAGTCCTGAAAACGGGAAAATGAGCAGGATATACACTTTTAAAAATAATTCAGAGACATTTACAAACACAGAGTAATCGGTTCATTAAAATTTTTGACAAACCTTACATATTTGAAAGAAATACCATTGAAAAATTCCCTAGTAAATGGATCCCAAAATTTAAAAATTTGTTTTTCAATCATAACGACCACAGTTTTATCAACTTTAATTTCAAACAATTTTTACTTGATTATATTGATCATAACTTATTTGCCGTAACTTTCAGGAAAAAAAATGTACGTTCATTTTTAAAGTTTTAAAACAAAAACTAAAATAAATCAAGTAAAACTGCTGAACAATTTCTTAGTCAAATTAAATATTATAAATTTGAAGAATAACTTTTATACCTTAATTTAAAAACATTAACCATTTTCCCATAATTCTGACTAAACCCAATACAGACATTTCTTTATTTTTAAAAAGCAAAAGATACTTAAAATATTTTTTAATGAAAGTGTTTAAAGGAAAACTATCGGAGGATTCCAAAGAAAATCAAGATCATTTTAAAGTGGAATTTCATTTTACGAATTTGATAATGATTTTCCTTTTTCACTTAATTGCAAGAAGCTTAATTTGGTTGTTAAATGGCATGAATTGTATTTGCAAGAATTAATATATCAGTAAAGTGCAAATTCATCAGAAATAGATCTGAAAAAGTATAGCTTTAAAGTTTATGATATTGTTATACTTTGGTTATGCAAACATAAGAGAAGGTTCATTTCTACACTATTCTGAGAAGGAATTTAGACTTGATTTTTGAACAATTTTCTGCTCAAATCAGACAGATAGCATAAAACACTTAAAACAGTTCAGTTCAAGATTTCTTTTTTGAAGGAAATCATCGAACAGAAATTGACCACCTAAATGAAAAAAAAACTATTACAAAATTTAATTCAAAAACAGCATTAACACCTTTGAGGGGCAAGGGAGTAGTTTTTTTTTATTCAAGGGACATTAAGAACTGCTTAAATGATTACATTTTGTTTACCCACCTCCAATTAACATGAGACACAGGTATATAAAATCACCTTAAAAGGTAAATGTCCCTGTTTCCCACCCACAGGGGGAAAAACGTTTCTATATGAAGAAGACATGCCCCAGCTTTAATAAAAAGGATTATAAACTGAAATTAAAAATATTGACCAACAAAATCAGGACAAAAGCTACAAATAATGGATGTTATTTGCTAACATTACAGTATCACCCACACACAGAAACAAAAAACATTTATGCTCTCTTATAAAATAACCTGTTATTTGTGTCTGTATAAATGAGTCATTATTATGTCATTACAAACAGAAGTACATTTTATTTAATTCTCAAAACAAAATTGACCCTTTCAGTTACTTACCCAACACAGAAGGTTTCCAAATCCATTAATTTTTGGGAATAAGGAACAACAGACAAGATCAGACTCCCAGATAATTCCAATGAGTCAGAAACCTTACGGATTCTTCATGTTTCCCTTGTGTCTATCAGCTCTACAAAGTAGTAGTTTTTTTCCCCACTAAGAATGGCACAGAATTTTCCTTAATCTACCTTTGCTGGGAAGAGGAGGGTTAACATTGCAAATGAAAAATATTGTTGGACGGAGTTTAAGTAATATTTGGCTGCATTATTGGGACCGAAAGGCAGAAATAGAAATACCCCGAAGGAGGAAAAAATTTTTTTCAACCAATATTTTATATTTGGTCTTTTTTATACATCTAAAATATTCCAAAGCTTAATTACACAGGCAATTGTAAGGTTAAGTCTTACGTGATACCAATAGTATAACTTGAAGAATCATGTTCAGCATTACATTATATGTAATAATGCCCACTATCAATTATGATTCCTTCCAGTGTTTAAGTAACACTTTTAAACTGGCTGTGGTGCATTTTAACAATCATGCTTCATAAAGGCTGTTCAATCCTTTTTTCTGCTATTGTACTTTTTTTAATGAATATCAAATCTAAAATTGTGGAGTATAAGCTGCTTTAGAAAATGATACATTTTACATAATCTCAAAATAATATTTCTGATTTGTGAATAATCTGCTGCTTATAATGAAGCAGTATAATTAAATGATTGCTGTAGCACTAAGACAATTGTTTCAATCTTTAACAGAAGACTAATTTGTAAAAAAACATGTTCTAAAATGCCAATTTTAAATATTTAATAAACAGATATTCTAACAAGCATATATACACAAGCTACAATGCCATTTTTTTGGAATGAAGTACAATAATTGAAGAATCTCAGAAACTAACCACATGGGCAAAAACTAAAGACCAAAATTAACGTTTGTGTGATCTATAAAAACTGCTTTTAATGAACTAAGGCAGATTTTCATATTTGGCTAAATTAAAAGACTAATAGTAATGAAAATACATAATTTGTTCTTTCCCTAACCTATCTGCTAAACTAATATTTCAATGTTCAAATCAGTGCATCAAAAGAACTTTTAATGATGAAACAAACATTTAAATCAACGTTATCACTTGTAATTAAAGATGGGTAAAATTACTTCCTTTCAAATTGGGGGAAATTGAATAATGTTTTAAAAAATGGTTCTTGACTGTCTTAAAAGTTCAAAGACACAGTAGGCAAGTGTAACAATGTGCTAGTTTCACAGAATCTTTAAACCTAATATGGACATGAAGGGCTCTTGTAAAGACTATTTTTTGCAAACAACTAACATTTAGCTAAGGGAAATGTTCTGCTCTGAAGTGGCTAAGCTGAAATCACTCTCATTGGTTCAAATTTAAATTTTTTGCCACAGGATGACAACCAATCAACTTCAGTTTTCACTGCTGCTCAGACGTTTGAATTCTTTTGATCTGGGGCACAATGAGGGTGATGCCAGTCTGTCGACTGGAATTTGTGTGGTTTATGACAAAACCTCTCTGGGCTGGTTTTCAACAATGAAAGCTACTGCAGGGAGAAACATGGGAAGCATAGAAAAACGGAGAGAGCAGAATTCACTAGTATCTTTGTGGGGGTAGAAAAGTGAAGACACAAAGCATACCTTATTGCCATCTCATCAACAAATCTGATTCCCACAGACAGGTTTCATTACAATGGATAGTGAGAAATGGGAGGGTTATAGTACACAGTTTGGTGAGAACAAGGGGGCGAACTTAATGATTGACTATCAAGATCTCAAAGCTCCTCTCATCTGGTTTGAACCACAAAACAGTACATCAGATGTGCACATAAAATCCAAAACAAAAACCCCTCTTTTTTTTTGGAAATTCTCTCAGTCATGGAAAATTACTAAGTTGGCAATACGTCCATCCCTATGGGATGGGCTTAAAGGCAATTAAATTTAGCAGCTCTCGACAAAAGCGCACAATCATTAAAACCATGGAAGTGTGATTAACCTTTTTTATCGTGAATTATATCTGAAAAACTCACAAATTAATTTGCGTGGTCAGATCTTATTTTACTTAGGTACTTGTAAAATACTAGTACTAAAGAAATAGTCTAAGTATGACCCAGGTTCTTATAAATCAAGATCGAGGCATAATTGTGGGGCTAAAGCTTTTTTAATGGGTGTTCTGTAATTACTGTACAAACTGCAGATCCTGCACTTTAAATGCAAACTCCTCTCTCTCACTACAGAGACGACGGAGAATGACGCAAATGGACAAATTGCGCACTTTTAATGATATATCGTAATCCTGAAACCTGTTTTGTGAACCCGTTTCGGCTTGCACGCCGAGGACAGCATTCCTTAAAATTTAGAAATGTTTCGCAGGTGGACATGCGCGCTCTTATTTATATATAAAAAATAACACGCAGAAATAATTTAGTGGTCCGTTAGATTTTCCGTTTAATGCTGGAAATGTTTGAGGCTGAGCAGGAGGAGACATGTAAAACAGGGAGGCGACAGAGCAGCTGGAATGGGGAGTAAAACTGCTCGTTAAGAGAAACGTGTACATATATCACCAAGCCGACACCCACACGACATTTTCTGAATGAAGCCCTTTCACGGAAGGGGACGTTCAGTTTTTTGGGCCGTTAACTCTTAGCAGACCGCGGCGCTTCGTTTTCGGTTCCACCGGCACAGTTCGGGGGATATCTTAGCTAAACCTAAGCTAAGAACATTTAATTCTACCGGGGGGAGACAAAAAATAAATAAGCACCCCTGGAGAGTCCACGTTGACAAATTCTTTAACAAGCTGCGGTTAAAAGGAAGCTGGTTTTACTCTGACTCACCCCCCTTTCAAACAGTTTACTGGAAATAAAGAGGAGATGGGGGGAGGCGGGGGAGCCTTCAGAGAAGTCACGTGAGCAGCGTGGGCAAACCACAAGCCGGCGAGGGCTCGGCGGAGGGGGACAAGAGCGTCGGGCACACGCCCAGGATGGGTTGTGCTCGCTCCCGATCCTGGGAGTTGGCAGTCGGCGATTCACAGACTATTAACCTCTTCCCTGCTGGGAGAAATGCCTATTTCGGGAGACAGTCGTCTCCTCAGCGATATCAGACACAGCAGGTTTCAGTTTGTGAGAGTTTAAAAAACAGTGTCCTAACACTGACATATTTTTTGAATATATGTATTTTTTTGTGTGCCACCTGATCTGAGAGGGTAAACTAAAGTTTAATATCATATAAATAAAGCAGCAAATGCCCAAGTTTAAATGCTTAATGTTAAGGCCTTCGGCCTAAGCTTGCTGTGCTGTCCAGATTCCTGAAGATGCCATCCTCCTAGTGCCCATGATTTCGTGGCCAGACGTGTCTGTGCCAGCCACAGGTCGATGTGGGCACTTCCCCTTCCTGACATTGGAGCAAAGACAGAAAAATGCACATTTAAAAATGTCCCATTTTTGCTAAAAATAAATAAGAAATAAAACCTAGTGTGTCCAAAAAAGCAAGTATTAGTCCACATACAGGAGGATAAACAATCCAGACAATAGAGAATGTAACGTTAATCCCATTCTTCCAGGCTTGGAGAAAGATTAAAAATAAAGTACCTCAAAGTTACCAAAAAAAAAAAACACCACTCTAACCAAACTACCAAAACCTTTTCTCTGGGATGTTCCTGAAGTTTGCCCAGCAGCAGACATTGATCACAACTGATAAATCTGAGGCGGCCAGCACATCCACAGCCTGCAAATGGCTCACAGATGCTACAAGTCAGGAGTGCTTGCCAGAAACCGTCCTCAAGAGGAGGCAGCTCTGACTGACAACAGCTCAACTCCCAACACTGAGGAGGACCCAAATGCACTGGAACACTGCAGAATATCCCACCACCACACACTTCCATGCTGGAGAGGAGAAAGACTTGGGGACGAGGAAGGGGATGGGGGGGGGCATACTTCCAGCACTTAGAAGTAATTAAAGGAAATAAATTAGGGATAAGCTGAAACCATTTGTCTAGAAGGTGGTCCTCTATGTTCTGGGGGTCAGAGGGTCCACAGGGTTCCCAGAAGGTAGCCTGGGGTGACGAAGGGACCCTTTACATGAGGACGGCTATACCCCTGTGATGTCAGCAGCTGGCTCTCAGATGCAGGCGGTGGGAACCACTGTTAATGTTAGCAGCATCTGGAATCGACTACAGGTATGGTTTTAGCCCCCCCTACCCCCCACCCAACACCGCATTTAAACACGCAGCAGCCCCAAATGATGCAACACGCATGTGAGCGAGAAACCATAAGATAGCCGCCGCCTGCCACCTCCGCGCGAGTCCTCGTCGGAAGACAGCAGCACACAGGACGCCGGAGATACTTGCCTGTGGAAAATTTAACTCAAGTCCTTGTCTCCACACAGCAGCCATGCTGGTTCTCTGTGCCACTTCAGGCTTTCGTCTTTTTTTTTTAATATTTTTTTTTATTATTTCTTAATTCAGGATTGCCAAAGACGAGTGGAAAAATTTACTTCCCACACTTTAAACGATGACATTGATTTCAAATTAATGGTGTCAAGAAGGGGATTTTAACGCTGTTGAACACTGATTGAGAAGTTTACAAAGAAACTCTTGATGCCGTTTTCAGAAACTGAGCACTGAATGGAGAATGCATTCCACCGTTATCCTGCATTTTATTTAAAGCAGCAGTTCGACAGGTGACAGCCTTAATCTCAGGATCTTCCTTTTCAGTCACCGCTTCTACTGCATCATTCCATTGTTTCGACACCCAGGACCTTCTACCCGATGCCGAGATGTCCGTGGAACATCCCAGAAGAAGTAAACGACACCATGACATTGTGCCAGAGGTCCTTCGGGTGGAAATTACACTAGCAAGGGCTTTGCTAGTGCATCCTGGAAACCGTGCCGTGTCAGATGATGGGTAGACGTGATACTCCTGGCGCTCAAAAGATTACACGGGGGGGGGGGGGGGTAGGAAATGAAGGATAGAGCATTACTGACACCGGTCACCTTTTTTGGTTTAATAGTGTTTTTTTTTTTTTTTTTGTTTTTTTTTTAAACACAGGGCACTTGATTAGGTCAGAATGTTGTGCACACCATGGAGCACACTCACCTGAGCGCTCTCGGCCTGCTCCAGCATCTCTTCAAATTCCTCGTAGTCCTCGTCGTCTGGCTCGGTGCCCGAGAGCCTAGCAGCACGAGCCATGAAGTACGGGGGCAATTCCCCGATGGCAGTGCCCGCCCCCTGGCAGGGGGACGAAGAGGAAACAGGTGTGTGAACACAACCAGGTCAAAAGGTGCTAGCCAGGTAACAGCCCGCCCCCCACCCATCCCCACAGGTAAAGGAAGTCGCAAGCGCAAAGAGACATTCCAACACAATGCAGCCAGAGACCGCAGTTTCCCCTTGAAGAGTGGAAGCCTCCACAATTAGAGCTCGTGTACAGGACATATGCTTTGCTCCAGAGGTGCCAACCTGACACCAGAAAGGGGCCAAATGAAAGCCTGCCTTACCTACAAACCAAAAAAATCACACAGAGCCGTTCCACGGCTTCAGCAAGGGGCCGGATTTATAGTGCGTGAGATATGGTCAATAAATACAGGCCGCCACACTTGCTGAAAGGCCCACTTCTAAACTGTTTTTTATGAATTAAATGGCAGGGTTTTCATCTGAGTGGGATCGCCTGCCTCTTTCTCCCTCTGAGAGTTCAAACAAAAGGAAGCTGGCCAGACGACAGGAGGGGTAATCAGGCAGATCAGGATTTAATGCCGAAATGAATTACAGAAAAACCGCAAAACAACTGGCGAAATTTGTCAGGACTGCCTTCGGTCTTACAAGCTCATGTTCGCTCTCGAATGACGAGCGTGGACCTCACCGCTCGGCGGGGGTGACCAACAGTCCATGAAGGGGGGTGGGGGGGTTGTTCCAAAACACTGGAGGGAGCACCTCAGAGGAAAAACAAAAACAGACTCCCACCAATCTGTTTTTCAAGCTCAGCAAACAAAGCCGAATTGGGAAAAGGCTCATCAGGATGATGTCTTACGCCCCGGAACAGAGGGGTGTGGGAGAGGCTGCCTCAATCTACCCTCCCAGATCCATGTACACACAAGGTGCTTTGATGCAAAGCGGGGCGGTTGAGGCCTTAATCACCGGGGCAGCTGGTGCATTCACAATGGGGCGGGGCGCAAGGCAGAACCATGCCACCTGTCTTGGTGCGTTGGAAGACACCACTCTTGTTTGCGGGGGGGGGCATAAACAGGTTAGGGAAGAAATTTTTGAATGTGTATATAAACTTTACATGAAACCGCCAATTCTTTCAGCATGGCCCTCCAATGCCAGTTCTGCCAACACAGGGCAAGGCAGGAGCTTAAAAACAAACAGAGAAATAGAGGGCGTGTGGGCGGCCACATACATGGGCAGTCCTTCATGGCGGCCTCCAGCCGACCTTTCGAGGGTGGGTGTGTCCCCGGGGTTTGTTTTGCTTGGACCGCCTTAGTGCGTTTACCCACAAGGTGCGCCAACCCTTTGTGTGGGCTGGCTGCTGATCCCTGACTGTTGCGGCCAGTGCCAGCTGGGGGGTTGTACCAAACACAACCTGGCCTCTGCCATTTCTGACATTTTGGAGGGAGGAGTTAAATGACCTTCTGATGCCCAATGTCCACATTTCTGTCAATGAAGCTACGACTTGTAAGTTCAACCATATTATAGAGGGGTGATTTGTGGTGCAGGGGGCCAGAATGCAGAGTCTGCGATCGGAAGGTCACCGATTCAAACCCCAGGGCTGGCAGAATAGTTTGGTTGGGTCCTTGTGCAAGGACCTTAACCCCAGTTGCTTCAGAGACTGTCTGACACTGCTTTCTCAAAAATGTGTGTCACCTTGGATAAAAGCATCTGCTAAATAAAATGTAAATTACGCACACACCTGTCGCACAGAGTAAGATCAGACAGATGATTGTGTTCTGGTCACTGCCATGATGTGGAGGGATATGGGATAAATGTAGCATACCAGCGGGTACACCAACTGGTACATTACGCACAAGGGACACAAAACCTCAAAACCCAAGAGCTACACAGTGCCCAACAAACAGAAGTTGCAAACTCAGTATGGCGAAGTTCAAGAAGCCAATGACGTCAGTTAAAAGGGAAGTGCTTCTTCCCCCGTTGAGGTATACGGCAGAACACACTTCTCACAGTCACAAGGCAGACACAATCAATAACTACCTCAAATGCGGTAACAAAAAAAAAAAGAACAGTGTGACCAGAAGTGAAAACAGACACAATCATTTCTGAGTAGAAGCCCACGGTGGGTTTTTCTGGCCATCATGACCAACGACACGGCGCGCCACCATCTACTGGCAGCTTGCATCAGACGCGAATCTACATTCACTGTTGACACAGCTTATTTTTTCCGATTCACGATGAATGACTGGCAACGTGGCAAACCCTGCCATCCTGCAAATGCGAGCATTTATGAACAGATGTAAAAGAGATAGGTGGTTTTTGTAGAAATAAAATAAAAAAAAAAAACTTTAGGGCAGTGTCAGGTGTACTTCTACATATATATATGTATTTTTAAATAGATATCCATTTTAAATAGATATAAAATAGTGGTGGCTTGCTATATTTACATATTTAGCAGATGTTTTTCATACAGAACAGTGTACATGTGAAAAAGCAGGGTCAGCCAGTTCCTGGAGCAATTTGGGGTCAAGGGTCTTGTTCAGAGGTGCAATGGTGACATCATTCTGCTGATCCTGGGATTTAACAGATGACCTTCATCTATTATCATAAGACTGTGGGTCAGCCGAACATTGTAGTGCGATTGAAGAACCACAGGGAAGGTGTAAGTGCTGAAGGGAGAGATACTCACCCACATGCAGGCCTCGAGGCGGACTTTGGAGATGATGGCCCACAAGGAGATGCCGGCCCCAACCACCTTGTCTTTGGGGCAGATGATCTGCTCAGGGTAAGGGGGCTCAGGGAAGTCCACGGAGTTACACTCATATGCCGCCAGGGTGACCGACGCTATGTGAGGACCCTGAGGGAATTGCCGGGGGGGGGGGGGGGGGGGGGGGGGCGGGGGG
>JAAGVU020000103.1:16164670-16179398 GCA_011763525.2 Mormyrus iriodes | reverse complement strand
TCTGGATGTAGTAGACACACACAAAGATACGAAGCAAGGGGGGGACTGTGGTGTGTTTTGTGGGTTGGGGGGGGGGGGGGGGGGGGGGGGGGGCTCACAGCAGCATCATCAAGCCCAGCCTTAACAATAGAGTTAGAGTGACCCCTCCCCCTAACGTGAGCTGAAGCAGTCTCCACGGCCCAGCCTTCTGGAATATGCCAGTGTGTCCCATTTAAACAATAACTGTTACACATTTGCTGAAACATGGTCCATTTGAATAGCTTCTCACTGGACTAAACAAACATCCATTGGGGCCTATCAGATAGTAGCTGCCACTAACGTTAGCTGAAAATAGCTACCGAAACCCACAGAAGGCAACTGGGGGGGGGGGGGGTCGTCATCATAATCTTTAAAACTTACACGCATCCCACAGGATTGAGGGTTTGCTCACTTTTCCCTTTACGTTACTCAGACAACCGCCTAACATTTTTTCCCATGCACATGGAATGACTGACTTACTGGCGCACGGCCTTCCTTTAAGAGGACATGAGATCTCCCAGACAGCACTAGACTCGCCCGAGTCACCTGCAGATAGTGTCTGCTCCACAGGATGGTGAGAGGAAGATGATGTCAGGGGAAGGGGTGGCAGACCGTACCACCCTAGACAGGGTAAACACCTAATGTACCAAGCAGACCCACTAAAGGGCGGCCTACAAACTTCCAGACATGCTGCTCCACTTTCCAGCCGCAATTTTGTCTGATTTAAGCTATTTATTCAGTACTAAACTACTCTGAGCACTTACTAAGGAGGGCTTATTGTCATAAATAATTATACTAAAACCGCTATATTCTGATATAACCAGTTAATAATAAAATAGAATGACCAACTACAGTGCGGGAAGTAACAGTAAAATTATGGAGGATGGCACCATCTACTGCCCAAAGTGGGTATAGCAGTAGCAAGACTACAATTGACCCATCCACATTGTCGAGTTTTGGGGCATAGCCCCCCGCCGAATTGGAAAATCAGCGTAAAATTGTTTGGTCCTTTTGACAAGTGAAGTGAGTTTGTAAGCAGAGCAAAGCAAAAAGATACGAGAAATGCAAGATGAAAAGATCACTGAGATCATTGAGGAATATCATGTCAAAGACTGCAGTATACACTCTCTGTGTCCTCCGGACCAGCACTGTACATACATTTCATGCATTTATGAGTTACTAAACTTTGTTTGTCGTTGGGTGGCCTTTGTGTGTCGACTCACAAAAAAATTCTGATTCAATTTCTTATGCTGACCCAGCAATATATCGAGGCCGGGATGCAGAAGGGTCAAATAAACAAAGCAAAACAGAGGTTTGAGCGAAGGTGCACAGCAATGGCATGACATGTCCACAAACATCACAGGGACTTCGCAAACAGTGTCATTAACAGAACAGATCAACCACTGGGTTATCCCTTAAATGTAAAAACACAGACAGAGATGAGGAAGCCACTTCCATAGGTTGCAAAATGAGTAAAGACGTACCAAGCAAGCTAGTCAGCAAGGCTAATGCCACATAAACATTAAAGTTCATTAATTAATGCAGACAGTTTAGCTAGATGTTAAAGGTCATATATTTCAATTAATCCATATTTTGGTAGCCAATATTAAGCATTCCATACATAAGAAATCCATGCACAAATGAAGACGTAGAAATTACCACTTATCTACATTTTTCTCCATGTAAAATATTTACAATTTCACTTGCGCCCTTTAGGTGTCATGATAGAGAAAAATATTCTCATAGTAATGCATGCGCTTGAGTTAGTAATTTGTGTGTTTCAATTAGTCTCAGCAAGCCGTTTGGACGTTTTGAATGTCTTGTCTTGGGTGAGCAGGGCTCCGCAATTACAGTACCAACCTGAGAGTACAAAATACAAATTCAAGAGCACAAATGACTAACTTAAGAGCACGAATTACTACAAGATGATATTTTTGTCTACCATGACACCTAAGGGGTTCCGTAATATACAGAGGAGGCCATCATAATACAACAGAAAATTTCAATCCAAAGTAGAATTTCTGAAAGACCACTAGATGGCAGCAAACTCCCATTCAAACTCTCAGCATAGGCAAATAAATAGATCAGACGAAATAGATGGGAAAGAATGACGGAATCTTGGCTACAACAGAATATAACCCAAAACCGACTAGTAAGATATATAACGGTTTCCAGCGTATTCTAGTTGTAAGAACACCGCCAGATGGCAGGTGCCAAGTTCACTGTTAATAATGTTCTTCTGCACAATAAAGACAAGCAGATGTTTTAGGCCCATTATCCCCCAGCATTACACTAGGGGCCCCTGGTTTCTCAGGGCTGGGGGGGGGGGGGGCGCTGTCCTCATGTGTACCCTGAGAACCAAAATGCAGCCTGCAAGCTGATCCAGAGGGAGAAACCTGACACCCCCCCTTCACTCATCCGCTCTGCCCTTTTCAGAGCCTCAAACGCACGCATGCATACACGCCCCCCCCTTCCCCCCCCAATGAGGGAGCGGCTTGGATAGGCCCTGGCCACGCCCAGAACTCACACTGAACTGAACACTGGCCAGAAGTCAAAGCCAGAAGCATGCACTCAGTAACCCTCTTCACAGAGTGACCGATGGGAAGGCCGCACACGCTTGTGTGTATGTGTGCGAGAGAGAGAGGGGAAAGGGGGTCACTTACCAGGTACAGCAGAAAGGTGTGGAGGCCTGTCCCCAGGCCGACGGACGACAGCACGCCCAAGCCTACCCAGTAGGCACACCAGAGAAACTTCTTCTCCAGGTACTGCACGTACTGCAGGCCACACACACAGAAACAAACTGTAACAAAACAGGATACGAGCACTCTAGGACAGAGTGTCACGGGAACCCGCAGGCCCCCAGAGTGCCGGGGAAGAGGCACGTCCACGGAGTAAACGCTACACGGGTCCCATTGAGGGCGGCAGGGCCGTGGTTGCGAAATGTCTCTCCACCCCCTGCTCCCGCACAGGGCAATGCTTCCTCTGGCTTTTTTTTCCCCACCTCTACTTTCCTTGTAAACATTCGTGGTTTTCATTAGCGGGCCGGCGGTTTGGCCGCACGCTTGGGGCAGCGGCCAAGTGGAGGAAAACAAAAACACGGCGTGTGCTCGGCGCTTGCCCTCGCATGACCGCTTCTCCCCAGTGCACCTCCAGCACACCCTCATGAGCAGGGACGCTACCTATGACCCCATCTTCTCTCTTAAATGAAATCTGTGGCAGCTCCTCACCTTCTGATGGGCTCCCTCGATGGAGTAGAGCATGGAGAATATCACGAAGACCACTAGCACAAAGAATACGGCCCCCCTCCGCTGGTACAGCCTGGAACAAGAGCAGGAGTGAGTCTCGCCCAGAGATGTGGAACAGCAAGCACAGGGAGTCAGTTTCGGCTCACGTGGGGAGTAGGCAGGGGGAAGGACACAATACTCATTTAATAGGATTTGGAGCCCGCCTAGAACTAGCCCAGCAGATGGTTAGGGTCACCTTGCATGTCTGGTAAAAGTGCAAAGCACCAGATCCAGGACGAGCAGTCATACGTATCGGATTGGTGAGAAACCACCCAGATAACACTAGGTGTGAATCACTAATGCCACCTACAGGCCATTTGTTGCAAAATGACAGCCCATTTTGAAGGTAGCCCATCGAACCACATTTAGAATTCAGGAGGAGGACCGGTGGGCAAAGGTCACCAAAAGGAAACAGGAGACACTAGGACTTTGGACCTGGTTCCACATTGGCAGGGCTGAGCTCACCACATCTACAGCAGCCAATGGGACAGGGAAGGGGCGGGATCCCATTTTTTAGGGGGCAGATCGAGACACAATGCCCCCCCCCCACTAAACTGCAGCAGTGTCAAAGGCAGACAGGATAGCTGTATGGGCTAACAGAGGAGACATTGCAGGGAAACTATTCAGTTTTCCAAACCCATTAATAATCCATTTCTCAGAGGACATCCCAAACTCTAGAACCAATTAATAGAAAGCAGGGCGGGACAGCAACTTGGTGGGATTCCTGGCCTCCTCCTACAGGTGACCAACTGAAAACTGCCCCAAGGGAGACTGAAGCAGGCTCTAAATCACAGCGCTCCCCACAGGGCTTGATGGGGTAACGTGGACCTGTGTCAGCCCTGGGAGAGGTTCCACAGTGACTCTTACTTCCAGGTCCAGTCCTTCAGGGTGATCAGGGTCTCCAGGAAGAAGTAGTGCAGCGTCATGAGGGGCTTTTTCCACAGCACCAAGCCCAGGCGCGCCTCCTTGTCCCGTTGTTTCCTCTCAGCCAGTGACACGCCATCTGATGGTCGGCAATGGGACACACGCCCGTCAATCACGTGGGACCACATGGCCACAAAAGGTCATGTAGTTCACAGGTGTCCGCAAACCCCTACCAGCAGATGGTCTCACTTTACACCTCTAGGACCACTTCCTTCTTGGTTTTTTGGGTTCAACTCAGTACTCAGATTCAAGATCTCTTCATCATTAGTTCCTTTTTAAACTTTATAGGTTTAAGTTTAAGGCTGCACTGAGTGATCATGACATTTCTGACAAGCTGATTTCACACATCAGGTAATTCCCCTACTTTCTTGAATTTCGTTCCCTTTGACTCTAACAGAGATGAAAAGATAAGGCTCTCTCATAACAAAGAGAAACTTACGAGAACATTATCATTTAACCATTGCGTTTCTGGTACCCAACTTTTCTCACTCGCTCCCATCACCTGCAGCAGACAACGCCATGAGCCCATGTGCAGCACATCACCAAGAGCCCAGAGGCCTCACTTCCCTCTGATGGCGAGCAAAGCCCCAGCCCCCTCCATGACACACAGTGGGCGGGTTTCTTATAAACAACCTGCTGCCCACCTACCCACCTGCAAACTTCCCATTCTGATGCTCCTTGGATCCACTCCGTCTCTGTGGCAGCTCACAGTCAGCCCCATGCTCGGCCATCGCACCGATTTCTTCCGCGACCAGCAGATCTGAAGGCAGAGGGGCGGGGAGGGGCAATCAGAAACATGCTCTAGCCTGACCCGAATCAGCTTTCACACCAGGACCACAGGAACGGGGAAACCACAGCACGTCTTAACACCACACACCTCTGGCCACTAAAAACGTACGCCATAAATGCCTGAAAACCAAAAATACACCCGAGAAGACGATTTAAAAGCGGCCATAAAAGTGACACGATCCAAAAGGGCAGAGTGCCCAAACAGACCAAGATTTGAACAAAAGTAGGAGATGGACCCAGCGCTGGCGCGCTGGTCCAAGCCGTAATTACACACAGCTCAGGCCTGTTTATGTCCACTTTGCAGGTCGAGGAAAAGCCAGGGGAGACAAGGAGGAAAACAGCTTTAAACATGCATGAACTTAACTGACACACTGCTTGGGATAGGACTAAATTCATTCATAGGAGACTATAATTAATAAGCGGCAAATGTAGTGGCGGAAGAAGTGAGAAGGTCTGCTACCTTGTGCGGTAGGTGTGCATGTACACGTGCATAAGTTCAAATTAAGTTTAACAGCTAACAGCACAGACTTGCATACCCCTCCTAGTGTATGCAAGTCCTCAAGTTAAGAGCTACAGGTGTGTGTGTGTGGGATAGAAAAGTCCATTCCATAAGTCACCACGGCAACACCGACAGAGACTGGAGCTTATGGAGATGTAATGACCATCACCGTGCACCATCATCAGAAATATGCAAGTGACACAGGGGGGCATACCAAACACAAAGGGATGATGGTACCGCTTCCTTTAGCAGGTGGGGATGGATGCGCATTGGGCACTGCATTGATAGCACCTCTGTTGGCAGCCTGCGGCACAGCAGAAAGCGAGTACTGGATTGAGTGGTTTCCTTGCAGAGCACCAGTTAGGTGAGGGCTCACCTGAGGGCAGCCCATCGGCCTGCTTTGCCATGACGCTAACCTCTCCGATAACCAGGGTTTCCAACGCAGTGCTAAAACCACCTAGAGCGCTGCTGCTGCACAGCAGCACGAAGTCACTTGTGATGGCAGCCCCCATCCTCCCTGCCACCATCCCCACCCCCACCCCCTTAACCCCATTACATTTGCACATTGTTAACTCCAGCAAGGAAACGGCCCATGAACAGGAATTTGGTCTGCCTCCACAGCCGGGCATTTCGAGGGCAGCCCAAACATTTCACCACAGCCTGCTGGAGCGGGCAAATCAATGGCCAGACCTACACAAAGACCCAAGCCGCCGTCCTTCCTGCGATTTACAACCAAATCTGTGTGAACTCCCTGTGGGGGGGGCATTAAAAGCAGACTTCCCTGACCAGGCATTCTGGGGAGACTCCACCAGGAATAACTCTGGCACAGACACCCTCTGACTACAAGGCTCCCAAAGATAATGGTAGCCACTACAGCCACTTTCAAAACACTAAATTCCCCTAGTGCTAATAATGCAAATACTGCTAAAAAGGCATACGAGAGATGTTGCATAAGTGTTGCTATTCCAGGACACCCGTAGATCCCCCTGCGACGCAAAGAAAATGGAGATGCAATCAAAATGCAAATGGGAACGAATATAAACCCACCGAGAGTGAGGTCACCAGCACAGGATGAAAATCAGGCAACTGTTGTTCAACTATGGCGCAAAAAACCATTACTGTGTAAGGTTTTTAAACTCAACAGCTGGCAAAGAGATTTCCAGGTCTGATTGCAGAACCACGCTCATTCACAGGCTTCATGTCTGGAAGACAATAGAATGCACCAAATGCCTTTGGTTGGAATAAATTGTTAAAATGTGTCTACTGGCAAGTCACAAGGGGTCAGTTGAAGCGAACAGAGCTCAGGTTTACATAACTGGCTGTCAACCTTCAACGCGTTCAGCCCAGACACTTTGTCGTTTACCCAGAAACCTGTTTTTCAGAACCGGTGTGGTGAGTCAAATAATAGCAGGGAAGAGCAAACAACAGAGCACTCAAAAACAGAGGAGCATAGAGCACCCACCTGTAACGGGGCGGGGGGGGGGGAATGCCATAGTGCAGCCAGAAGGTAGGGAAACACTACAGCTACTGACAAATGTTATCATGAACAGGTTCTACAAAAACCACAGCACAGCAGCTTGGGGTTAGCATGGAGGACAGCTCATTCCCAAAGGAGACAATTCATAGCACTGCGCTGCATGGCCGGGGCTGATTAATTCCAGCTCCATATGCAGAAGTATTTCATGACATTTTTTTAATTATATGAAAATGACACATTGGCATGCATCTCAATCACTAGGTACAATTTGAAATTAAAATCCCCCAAACAAATTAAGTATGGCCATATTTAAACAACAGTTGGACCCCAAGATAACAGACTGGAAAAATGACACAGCATATTGCAGCCAGAGAGCACGTGAAGATTAATCACCAGACAGGCGGCCAGCACAAGGTCGGTAATCAGCCACAGCAGAAACTGACGACAGTGTTTACCTTACACCCCTCAACTGCCCTTATTTTCCAGAGGCAAGACCAAGACCGATAATATCAGCCAAGCAACAGACCCATTACAGTAATCAATAAAACAGAACGGACGTGAAGAACAGGCCTTTTACCTGATGGTACAAGGGTCTCAGCATAGTTCCTGTTGAGTTATTCACACTCCACAGCAAGACGCAGCAGTTTGAGAGAGGAGCCTGACTTTCCGAAAACACTCCTTTCCCCCCTCCCTGAGAACAAGTTGCACAACACTGGGCAGTCCTGCAGAATGCGCAGCTCCTGCCAGAGGGACATTGCGCAATACCTCATTCGCAAAGGGTGCTGGGAGTGCTCTCCAGAGTGGCAAAACATCCAGGCACACAGTGTGCAGACATGACAGGATCTCTCAGCTCAGAAACAGGGCTTAACCTCACTGACTGGAGGCAGACATCTCGAACGTCAGCTTTCTGCCCTGCACACATTGATGACACAAAGAGACTACCAAACAGTACTAGAATACTATGACACAAAAATAAAAATGAAGGAAAAGAACCTTTACTGCCAACCTGGAGAGCTGTCACCATGAGGTGAATCAGAAAACGAGACAACTCTGAAATCCATCAGCGGCAGTAATAAAAATTGACAGATAAACTCCTCACCTCTGACACCAGCGATCAGGGCTAGGTCCGGATCAGCGAGAGGCTTTGACCTCAGTGCAACGCAGAGACCGCAAGACCAGCAGGTCTGTAAGACACGACTGCCCAAACCACTGCTGTCATTTCAGTGCAAGTCTTAAGTAGCACGATGTCATTAAGGTGTGCGTGCACATCCAGAGAAGACTAGGGTACAGTTTGACTCTACCTGGAAATGGCTGACATGCCTCTCATAATAACTGCTCAACCACAGGAGGAAACCACGCCTAATTAAAAAACGTAAAAATAAAACCATTCAGGTCGCTCCCAAAAATAAAACTTGTTCAAATAAATCTCACAGGATTACTTAGACAAAACTAGAGGGAGTTAGTGCATTGCAATACACGGCTCCCAAGTCTATGTACGAGCAGCTATCCAATTTAAAGTTAGGAAACACGGCCGCTAGGGCAATAAACTATTTGATGAAAAGGTTATGCCCCTGCGCTCCAAACCCACATTTCAGAACATTCCTCGGCCCTTTTAACGAAGGCGGCCTCAAACTTACTTTGTGAATGCTCTGCATTTCCTGAGCTTTGCTCCATAGCACCGGTTACGGGTTGTCAGTGCCGGCACACACAGGAATAAACCCTGGAAGCGCTCAGGTTTGCACATTGACCTATGAAGTGTCCCGTTGAGCAACAGAAACCGGCTACAGGGATTGTATGACCAGTCAAAGGATGAACCCAGCAAACCCAGCCGCTGTTTTACTTCGGCGAAGAACCAGCACATTCCAGTCTTACATCCAATCCAATTACCTATCAACTTACCTTAATGTCGGTCTAACTGATGCGTTATTCATAGAAGATAAATGTATTCTTATTGCTGAAGTTAAACTCCCTCTGACTGACTGACTGACTCCTCCATGGATGACACAGGCCTTAACTGATATATTTAGGCTCGTTAATGTATTAGAAGGACTTAAATACTGGAAGTTCCCTCACTGATCATTCAAACGGAAGTACTGAGAGAAACAGTCTATATAATAAACATACCAGTTAAATCCATACGGGTGACATGGCATTACACGGAAAACTTCATTATATCAAAAAATAATCTTCTACACAAAACAGCATGCCCAAGTAAATAATATAATACTATTTAGCCTAAAACAGCACCCTGAAAGAATCCAGCCTCTGAAAACATTACTATGGGGGAAATATCATGGACGAATTTCACGTTATATTGACAAACAAAAGGCGGACGCTGGTGCCGGACAGCCGAGTCAAGTAAATGTTTCGCGGCTTTTCCCGAAGGTCAAACAGGCGTACCGGTCGGTCGCTGGAGCCGGGCGAATCACTATTTCCGAACGCCGATAAATGACACCATGCGACGAGCATGGCGTGAGGTGGAGGCGGCGCCCGGCACCGCGGTCAGGGGTAGGACGTCAGCCGGCCTGACGAAGCCCGAACCGGCTATTTCCGTTTGTCAGACACTTCGCCTAATCAGTCACCCGACGCACAATCTGGGGAATGCCCCTACTGATGCACCCAGACAGCTAGCTATCAGGGCGTAAAAACCCAGGATTTTAAAGAAACGCTCGCTAGCGGATTAAGACACTACTGCAGAACATCGCCTTGTATTGACTGATAACAAGTACACACGTATATCCCCGGCATTACGAAGAACCTGTTAATATCCACACTGCCTTACCTTCTCTTTCCACACTGTCACACTGCCGCCGCAGTCAGAAGCGCAGGAAGCCGTCGCGCGGCCAACCAAGAGACGTCACGCGCTTCCTCAAACGTTACGCCTATTGATTGGTCTTCACGTACGATGGAAATTAATCTCGCGTGCAGTACGTTTAAAAACAGAATTTGCCCAAGTTGCGCATTCACTTTGGGTTTTTAACTGCTTGTGGCGTTCCTCTTATTGCGGTTTTCATTAGATTAAGCAGGTGCCCGGGGGTCAACGTCATCATTCCGCGACAACCGCATGACTGTAGGCATAAGTGAAAAAGGTGTAGGTGGCACGGGGGTTGGCCGGTGTTTTAGGATTAGTTATAAGGCGTAGAAAGTTGCTGGATACGTCAATTTGATTGCATCAATCTATCTGAAGTCTCTTTGTACAAAGTAAGCCACCTTAAACGTTGTTTCACATTTTCGGGCGTACATAAGCTACATGTTTTTTCGAGCGAGTTAACCAAAAAATCCGAGTAAACTTCTAAGCTAACCTGCTATCTGAATGAGGAAGGGCATACATACAGAAATCAGTAGTTTAGTTAGGGGTGACCTTTCTAATCGTTTGACCATGGTTATCACAGGGGCAATATATATTTAATTTCTGGAAATCTGTGAACTTCGCTTTCATTTAAACAGGTTTTTGACAGCGTCCATAAGATCTTTGCCCTTTATGGTAGACAAAGACCCGATTTTCACAAATGCGATTTCATTAGCCATAAAGATACAATTAACTGTGAATCTTATGATGTTGTGTGATGTATATAATGGAGCTGCTTGGCTAACAACTCAATTTTGTTTTTGCAGAAGTCTACCGCTGTGGGTTCTAAATGGATTCCCTATCCACTCAGATTGCTTTAGGTGTTGTAGCGGGGTTGGGTTGTGGCCTCTGCATCGGATGGCTCCTTCGAGGCCGCTTTGTCAGATCTTTAAAAGGCATTGCTCCCTACGGAAGTGAAGACGAGGCGAGTGTGATGGGGGAGAGCGGAGAATTCAAGATGATCCTGGTAGTGCGGAGCGACCTGAAGATGGGAAAAGGGAAGGTTGCAGCACAGTGCTCCCACGCCGCCGTGTCTGCCTACAAACAAGTCCAACGGAGAAACCCTGACCTCCTGAAGCAGTGGGAGTACTGTGGCCAGCCTAAGGTGGTGGTCAAGGCTCCAGATGAAGACACCTTACATGAACTCTTAATTCAGGCTAAAGAACTTGGGCTGCCAGTGAGCTTGATTCAGGATGCTGGGAGAACTCAAATTGCTCCTGGCTCACGTACCGTTTTAGGTGTTGGTCCAGGTCCTGCTGATCTAGTTGACAAGGTCACTGGACACTTAAAACTTTATTGATGCCGAATGGTTAGAAAAACGTGTGCTCTTTTTTAGAGCTACAAAACATTTAGGTAATTTCTGAACTGTCGACTAAAGTATTAGTTGGGCTACAGCTGTCTGTTTAAAAAGTGGTAACTTTACAAGGCTTTGTGCAAGATTAAACTCCAAAGGACTCAATGAAACAAAATCAGTAACCTCCACTTGTCCACAGTCCAAAGAATTCACAGATTCTTTTGATTTATGGAAGAATGTCAGTCTTGTGATAAAGAACGTTTTTAAAATAAGCTAAATTCTGCAAATTTGTTTTTGTATGTACTGGACCCTTTCCACTTATGAGCATAAACTTCATGAAACCTTGGGTATAATGGTTTTGCCTGCAGACAGACAACCTCATCTGTGGTTATTTTTTGTCTGATCCAAAGAAATTGACAACTCAATTAAGGTTTTCAGGTAACTTTTAATCACAACTCTAAACACAAGTTTAACCCGAAATTTTTTCATGAAATTTTTGTAAAGATATCTTTTCAGTTGTTATTCACGAACCACACATCTGAGACACAACTGGACAGTCACTAGTGGTAAAAATCCCTCCCCCAGCAATCTTAGCACTGATTTTTCCCAGTTTTAACAATTTTCGATATGCTTTCAGTGGATGTTTACAGTGCCATCTAGTGGCCTACTTTATACTCAACCCAATGTTACAACTGGCCATTGTGACGTTCTGCAATAGGTAACAAGACATTTCCTTAAATCCGACAATTGTACATGTACATAGTTGAGTACGTATGTTTCACCATATACAGCCACTCATTGAGCTGGTTATTGCATTTGTTAACATTTACAGTGACACTAGATAAAGCATTTCTACATTTGAAATGCATGTTAAAACCTTTAATACAAATTATAACTGAGCCATACTCTGAATTAAAATACATGGCACATAAACAGGCATTACACAGAACTGTTCTTGACAAACAATAAGCCTTTATTTTGAGGGGAAATCATTTATGATGATCCAAAACATGTATAAATTAAGTGAAGATGAGTGAAGAAAGCAACTTTAAGGGATGGGGATTTATGATTTTAACACACAGATTTAATAAAGACACCAAAATTACCACAGTCCTGTAATTTTATTCTCAATTTGATCAGTGGGCAAATTGCAAAAAAACTCAGGACAGCACGGTATTAGGTTTTAAATCCTCTCTTCTGTACACTCGGAACAGTGACCTAGTACACCACAATATCCAGCATACACAAACCTCAGCACAAGGGAGGGGTTAGTTAATACACACAGGTCAGAAGGATTGGGGTCCCCCCCCCTTCATCAAATGGAATGGTCCCACACAACACTGTAGATAGCACAACAGAAGGTCACCTGATACACATGGAGTGAACGAAAAAAACTTCTACACAGTTAAACTGGGTAACCTGCATAGGCTGGGGAAGATTAGAATTTACTTTTTAAACCACGTCTGTATGCATTTCTCATTTTTACACAACTACACTCTTGTGTAGTACAGACTTTAGTGTTTCTAGCTGCTGTAGTTGTGTAAGCGGCAGTTCAATGTTCAAATATGAATATTGAGCTTTTTTTTAATATACAATAATTAAATGCATCTTAGACACAGAACAAGCTGCTTACATCAACATGGAAATTCTACATTAGTTTCCTCTCACTACAGAGTGCAAATAAGATGCTTCAAAAAGAGACCTTTTTAATTGTGGACGTTCTCATCCAAATCTAAACATACATTAACTACCCTAAAAATAAAACATGGGGGGAACAATCATTCTACTGAATATGGAATGTGGAGGCAACAAACATTTTGATCAAAAATTTAAGCAAAAGAAATAAAATGTCCTTCATGAAAAATTAAAAAGAAAATAGTAATTAAAAAAAAAAATGAATAACTGCTTATTTGAATCTCCTGCAGTGAGTAGATAATCATTACAAACTGGTGGAGAACTGCCTGACAGATGGGATGGACAGGCCCCCGGCACAGCCTAGTGGGGGCCTCACATGCTGTAGCCAAAACCTGGCTGGGGTTGGGGAGGGGTGGCATAGCCGGCTGGTGCCGTGTAGCCATAGCCGTAGGCCTGCTGGGGGGGCACAGCTACGCTGGGGCCAGCGGTGAGCATCAGCTGGGGTGTGCCTGCAGGAGAGATGGAAGCCATTTTACACAAACCAAAGCAGGAAACAGCATTACGAGCATTTGATATGAGGAGGAGACGAACACGGATATCAGTTCATTAAACACTACCCTGCTCTCAGTACCTCCATCAGGACAGTACAACTACTGTCCTCTAGACAGATCCCATAAAACACTTCTCTGCACTGACACTTCTACCTATATGCAGACGCGTCTGCTGTAAGCATCTGCGATTCACAGCAAATCCCACATATTAAACGGCCCGCGATCACATGACCCGGAGGCACATGGAGGCAGTGCAGGGTCCTACCGTAAACAATGGGCTGTGTCTCTGTGGCCTGCTCTTCCTCCTTCCTCAGTGACTCTGAGGCATCCAGCTTGTCCACCTGAAACAGGCGCAGCAGGGAAATGAGCCAAGGGGGAAAAACAGACTGTAAATGGAGTCGCACCACAGCCAAAAACGGGTGGAAAAGCCTTTGATGTTTGTTTAGTGTCTCAATCCTAACCTAAGGACGACAGAGAAATGGGACCATTCCAAGCAGGGGTAGAACGTCTGGGCAAAGTCACGGCACAGTGTGTCATGGGGTGCACGCTCAAGTTGCAATCTGAAGGCCACTTTAAAGCCAAAATATTTAAACCACAAACGGGTACCTGCAACGAATGTACCCACCAGTCTGTCATCTCATTTAAATTCCTTCATTTTACATATTAACTGATAAGAACCGTATGCAGAGAACCAAACCCATTTACTGTGTGTTGATACCATAACTTGACTGGTCATTCTCAGTGTTGTGGGAGTGTGAATGTAGTACATATCCTTCGTCACTAGAGGCAGCCATTACATAATAAGCATCTCCATAAAACACGTTTGTAACACCATTCAGCCAAGGGCCACATAGCTGCCTTCATCTCCAGTTGAGTTAATCTGAAATCCCCATCAGAACAGAAATTTTAGAAGCGTAGCACAAACCGGCAGGTTTGCCAAAGATGTTAGAAATATGATTTGGTTTGAAACTATCAGGTGCAGCAAGAAGATGGCAAAAAAGTACCAGGAAGAGAAGCAGGCAGAGGAATAGAACACTTCCTTCATGGTGACACTGGCATCTTACGGTAGGGAGGTAAGGCCTTGCCTACTTTGCTAACGTACTCTACACCAATCCTGAAAATTGGGTTCAGTTTCATACATACTTTGTTAGGCAATTCAGTAAGTTTTGTTAAAAAGGCTCTTTCCAGATATTTCAACAAACTGCAGGACCATCACAAAGGAAGAAAACACATGCTAGTTATGTTACGTTTGTTGTTAAATGTGTGCATGGGGGGGGGGGGGGGGGGGGCCCCGAAGCAAAAAGGGGGGAGAAGGGGTGCGAAAAGCCATGCGGGGGTTACACGAAACCAACCCGACCAAGAACAACGCGCGGTGCCCACTAAGCCGAGGTGCACCCCCCACAGCGGGG
>JAAGVU020000103.1:16092548-16164570 GCA_011763525.2 Mormyrus iriodes | reverse complement strand
CCTACCAACAAAAAACATCACGAGACTAAACAAAAAAAAAAGAAATGAGTGGTTTATTTTGTGGATGGTTTTGTTGGGGTGGGGGGGGGGGGGGGGGGGGGGCGGGGAGGTGAGCACCGAAGCCAAAAGTGAGAGCAGATGATTCGTAAAGCCATTCAGGGCTTTCCAAGAAATACACGCAGCCAGAAGCAACGTCTGCTGCCCCTTAAGCAGTGATGCTCCAGCCAACAGAGGGCACACATGCGCGCTTGAAAAGAGGCGTGCCACACATCGCACGCACACACACACACACCCGCGTGCTCATTCTCGGCCTGAAGCTCAGTGAAGGACCTGAACTTCAGTCTCTGGGCTACAGGTTTATATTGGGCCTGAAAAATCAGCAACACTGACTGAAAGTTCCCATGCAGTATTTTTTCTGCACTGAATACTCTTATCCTTGAGTTCTCAGAGTCTTAAAATTAATTTTTGCTACAACAGTGACATCACACAAACGTGGGAGTCCCAATGCTGTTAATCACGACTTATTAGTTTGGTTCAACGCGGTTTGACTAAAATTTAACTATAAGTGAAAAAAGGTTACTGTAACTATTAAAATATAACCATCCTACATTATGCATTTCAAAAAGTGGAATATGACCATGAAGGTCATATCATCTGCACTCTTTTGGAAACTATTAAAATACCATTTTGACTGCAGTGTTTTTACAAGAAATGTTTGTGGGTAGTCACTAGTACCAGGGTTAAAATCTTTAAAATGACCAATTCTTAAACTAAGAACCTCTCACACTTCAGAAAAGAATGGTCACTTCATGAACCACGCAAACAAAGTACATAGTTTGGCTAACAATTAATTTTAAAGGCAATCTACAACTGGTTTACAGTCCATTGAAGACCACTTTTGTCCAATCAAGTGCCAAGTACTTTCCTCCAGCTGAGTACAATGGGTAACTTCAAGAATTAAACTTTATATATGTAACTTCACATCCAAACAACTGATTCAGCGGTGCTGGTGTGGTGACACGGGACTGGCAACCAATGGCAGACTGCTGTTTAGTGGATTAATTCACCTCACACGGCCGGTTAATTAGTAACTACGAGTCTACAGGTTTGAAGGTTCTAGGAATCTGCCTACACTACAGTCAGGTTTAGGGAAGACACAAGTGAATGTGTTGTTTCAAAAGCAGCAGTGTATTATGGAAAGAAAACAACTCATGCAGATTCCTGGGGTACCAGTCCTCCAGAAAGGAAGTAAAAAAAAAAAATGGAAGAATCTACTTTCACCTTTTCCTTAATTGCATCAACCTGAAAGGGAATTCAGAGGCGCAGCTTAGAAAAACAACAAACTTCATATTACATAATTAAGAAAAGCAAGTTGAGACAGGGCGAAACCACCGCCAAGGAAAGGGGGAAAACAAGCCAGAAAGTAATTTTTAGGTCAGAGGTGAGGACAGTCAACACATCCACCCCCAAATAAATGCAGATGGTTTTGTCTGGCTGCTCTGTTAAATGCGAAATGAATATCACATTTAAAAACCCTGGCGATCATCCTGTCATGCAGCATTGTTTATATTATATTCTAACACATTCTCAGGAAAACACTTTCATTCCTGCACGCATCTCATATGCATTGACCAGCATAACTTGTACACCACATAAATGGTATTATTTAAAGACGGTGTATAGCATTTTCCCCAGTCATAAATGGGTGAAGCTTGATAAAATGCAACTTGCCCGATTACATTGATGGCTAAAATAAAAATCAGTTAATCAGCCGCATCCAAGGTACTGGCAGTTTCTGCAGGCTAATAGGTATGATTTAACTATGCATATTCACCCAGGAGCTGGATGGTGCTCAGAAAGGCTAGAGACAGGAAAAGTGGTCCGTTTGCATAGGTATGGGAGAGACCAAAGACGAGCGAAGCTTCAAGACACCGACACTGTTGCCTCTTCATTTGGTCAGTATGTATGGTGGAGGAAGACAGAGCTACTGATGTATCACGCCAAGCCTCAAAAGCATCCCTGTGAGACATACCTGCAGCTACATCTGCATAGCGGCGATAATGAACAACTGAGGCAAAGGAAGCCTTGATTTGGGGGAAGGTTAGTGTTGGGTTCATTACAGGAAGTGCAGGTACATGGTGGTTAAATGGAGGACTGCGTGAGACTGCCTAGCAGATTAAGAGCTTTTCACACAATGGTCTGCGCTGTTGGGAGTTACAGCTTATGGATCTAAGGTGCGACTGGACAAAACAGAAGGGGACTAGTATTACTTTGGTCAGAGATGACGACACCAACGACCGTTGGCGTGAGACGTCACACTGGAAACTCCCCAACTCACCTTACTCAAGTACTCCCTCATGACCTGGATGAAATACGGCATTGAGAAGTCCATGATGTTGTGCCTCCAGGCAGTCTCCAGGACCACGTCAGGTCGCAGCAGGTCATAGCAGGTGAAGAGGCAGGCGGCAAAGCACTCCCTCTTGCCCTCCTGCAGGAACCACTGGAGGAGCTCCTCTGCCAGCTCAATGTCCTTGGACTCAGAGGCGTACTGCATGGCATCCTGGGTATGCCGGGGCAAGGGCCATTCATAGCGGCTTTTAGTACAGTGCAGAACATCTTACACATGTGACAGATTCCTTGCAATCAAGCCTACATTACCCACAATAACAAGAGTAGCCCCATTCCAAATTAAGACCACCCCTCTTGTACAAAACGTACACTTCTGCCTTCTGATGGAGGTGTTAAAGATGGACTACACTAGAAGCAATGTAGAACCGCAAGAGCACATGAAGGTGCTAAGATATTACAGATCTACAGAGGTAACACGTTTCCCTACAAGCACAGAACCACTACACACCTTGTAGAGTTTGTCCTTCTTACACAACTCCACGCTTTGTTTCCAACGGTTGTTGCCTTTAAAGAGGTATGCAGCAATTCTTCTGAATTCAATGAGCTCGTGTTTCTCCAGGCGCTGGGCCAGCGAGATGTTGTCAAAGTTATCATAGGCATCTATGGACGTTCGTAGGGCCTGGGGACAAAGATAAGAGCTAGAGTCAAGCTAGAGGTCTTGGGGCTCAGCTGCGTTCGGTGGCTGGTTCAACTGTGCATCGCACCATAAGAGAACATGAATAAGGGTCTAAGCAAGCTGTATGTTTCACTGACCTGATAATCTTCCTCTGTGATGAAGAGATTGTTAAGAGCTTCATTGACTGACTTGTTGTTATGATTCTGTACAGACCGAAGATATGGTTTTACCAGCGGCAGCTGTTTAACCTGCAGGGAAAAAAAAAAAACACCCATTAGGAACAGGAATAACGAGCATTTAGTAATTATAATTCAATAACCTAAATGTTTATTACAGATGTTGAACAAAGTCAAAGAAAATACTACAATGATAAAGAGGACAATTGAGAGCCGGAAGGACTCATGTAAGATAGACTTCTACCTTGGAGAAGTAGTTGACTGAGCGGGAATGGTCGAGACGCGGGGACAGCACAATCAGCAGGTCATTCAGTAACAACGGCTTGAACTCCAAATAGAACTGGACTGCTTTGTAATACAGCTCCACGTTGGCCACCTTTAAATAAAGACAAAAGCTCTGTTCCAAAGCAGCTCAAGAAAAGTTTTATTTCAACTTAAAAATCAGTAACATATTCAATACAATAAGTTACTGAAAAGCTAATACTACACATATAATCATGTGGCAGTTAAGCATACTGTCCAATGTCATACCTTGGTGATGATGTCTTTGAACTGGCCTTCTTTCCAAGCATCTGTTGGGTGGTTCATCATAGTGATGATGGCGTTGTCGTACTCCTCATACTTGTCGTACAGGAAGACCAGCTCTGCCCACAGGTGGGCCTGTTCAGCAGCCCTCAAAACCTAACATGCAAACTGACCATCAGTTGGGTGTCCAAGTAATCTGGAAGTCCATTCATAAGATATACCAGGCCGCCTTAACCTTACCTTCGGGATGTTGACGCGAGACCAAAAGAGCTCCAGGTGCTCCCTCATCTTCTGTGGCTTGAACTTGGAGTAGAGGATTGCCAGCTCGGTGAACATGCCCATGTGTGCCCTCTCCAGTCCCAGGGCTGCCTCCAGCATGGTGATCAGCTCCTCAAAGTAGCCCCGGTCCTGTGGGAGAGATCAGCTTTTCTTTAGTAGACATCAACATCTCTCACAGAATAAGAAGGAAGAATAATTCCTTAGCTGATCTCATGTGGTTTTAGATGTTACCTGGTAGTAGTTAATGAGCTCCTCCAGCTCATCAGCATGAACTACAATGTGAAGGCCACACATCTGGGCTAGGCGGAACTCCTTCCCATCCACACAGGCAAAGCACACCTGGAACAGTGGCCAAGAGGTTTTAACTGTAGAAAGCACCCTAAGCCTGACTGGAGCAACAGCTTAGTTTCCAGCACATTGACATTTTCTGACCTGAACAACACTTCATACCTCCTTCCACGTGCGAGTGCTGTTGGCCTTACGAGCTCCATCCACTGCAGCCTGGTATTCCCCGAGGTGGACCAGGGTGGAAGCCAACCGTCCAAAGTTGGAGACGTTGTTGTACAACAACTTAGCAGCTTCATACATCTTCTCATCGTAGCAGCGGTCGCCAACCTTTACAGAAAAAGAAATAATACGTTTACTTATTTTCAAAACATCTACAATACCACCTTATGTATATAACATTGTGCTTCTTGATCATGTTGATTGCTTTTCTTGTGTAGATATGTGACACATACTTGCTGGATGTGAGCATTGTTGGGCCCATTGATGAACTCCTCAAGCTCAGCAAGGCGGTTGGTTTTAGCCAGAGCAAAAATCAGCTCCGTCTCCACATAGGATTCACGCGCCTTCTTCCGGGCCATCTGCAAGAACTTCACAAGATCCTCCCAGTTGCCTACAAAAAATTAAAAATGCTTAGAGTAGTTAGAGGAGCTCTAAACAGTATGTGGTTCCACCAACACTAAGGCTGCAAAGAGTCAGATTTTGCCTCTTACCGCTTTGGTTGGCTGCCTGCACCACCTCCATGTACGCTGATGGATCATCAGCCTTGATGTAGGAGTCGATGGCCTCCTTCACCAACCCCTTCTGCAGCTGGGCCTTAGCCAGCTGGCTCCAGACAGCCGGCTCATTGCAGCGCTCAGCAAACTCATAAGCCCGGTCCAGGTTTCCGATGTGCTCAATCAGAACCTGAAACACAACAGGAAATCAGCGGCCCGTTCTGTTTTTTAAAAATGCAAACGGGGAAATGCAACTGGCTTTTGTACCTGCACGGCAGACGTGTTGACATCGAACTTCCTGAAAATGGCAAAGGCCTCTTCAAAGAGCTCATTGCTGATGGCAATATTAGCAATATCTGGAGCATCATAATTGTCAAGGCGGTTGATGTACTCCATCACACGAGTTCGGTCAGCTTTGATGGCTGTGAGGATGAGGAGGTTCTGCAGATTCCTAATAAGGTATAGTGTATGGAAAGGAGTTACTACTGCAACAGTGCAGAATACAAACATTAAAGCACGGAAAACTATTTACCTGTGTTCACTGAAGACAGAGTTGTCCAACACAATCTTCTCCAGAAGCTCAATGAGTTCATTGGGAAGGTCTGCTGTCATGAAGGCCTTGACTGTGACGGACACCTCCTCTGGATCCTGCGTTTCTGACAGAGCGGTCTGGACAACCTTGAGTAAAAGAATTAAAGTTTGAACAGCAAATCGCAGCATCCTGGGAAGTTTATACCCACACCAGAATCCAGTAAAGCTCATCTTCAGGGGGCTCCGGAAAAAAGAATACTCACCTGGTCAATAAGGGGTCTCCTGTACGGGTTGGTCTCCAAGAGTACACTAGCCCAGAGGTCAGGGTCCCTGCGACGCACCAGGTAGCGGGACAGACTCTTGAAGAGGGAGTTCTCATTGCAGACCTGCATCCATATCAAGCAACACACGTGTTATTTTCCAGGCTCGCTCTCTGACGCTTGCCTGAAGACGGCCATCATTCCATATGAGGGACTCACGTGAATGAGCTCCTGGTCACACTGCCCTCGCTCGTAAGCCACACAGGCCAGGTGGGGGTCCCTCTTCTCACAATACTTGCCCACCACACGGCTGTCGTAGTAGGGGTTTTCCCGCAGGAAGCGCTCGGGGTTGTTGTTGCTGTCGATGTAGATCTTGGCCAGGGCATTGTGGGTGGCGGGCTCCTCGCAGCCCTCGTGGATGCGTGACTCCAGCCAGGGCAGCAGCAGCTTCAGCCTGCACAACAGGGACAGCCAGCATCTGAGTATTTGGCTCGTAAGGAGTAAGGGCTCCATCTGGAAGACATTCATCGCCATCCAGGAAGAGTGCTGGCCAGCTTCTGTGTGGAAGTTGCCAGTAAACCCTCCAAAATTATAATTTCTGGTCCACTACAGTAAAACACTAATGTGTATAAATGCTGCTGCTGTTACTACTACTAACAAATAACGCATACAAATAAGCTGCAGATGTGCTTTTCTGTTATTCGGAAGTGCTCCCAACTATTACCAGACCATTCAGCTGTAAGTAAATATTTGAAGTCTAAATTTTGTTTAATTCATTTCATTTACACCCTCACATTTTGGATTTTACTTTCGTTTCGGAGATGTAAGTAGCCAGATGGGATCTAACTAAACCCAATAAAACGTCAAGCAGCAGGACCTGTTCCTCTTCTCGACCTCGGCCACCAGCTCGTCGGTGGAGAATTGGCCCCGGACCACCAAAATGAGGTTCTTGATGACATCCTCAGAGCAGTCCACGTCCAGGAGCCCACCGATCACCACTGGCAGGCGGCTGGGGTTCACCTGTACAGAGATGGCATTTTGACACACAAATAACGCCTGTCTGTACCGACTGAAAGCAACTATGCTCGGAAATGAAACGAAAATCAGCACAAACGATCCTTCTCAAAAGCATTTGGACAGTAAATACGAACCTTCTGAACATAGATTTCGATGTATTTCTGCAGGTTGTTGCGGTACAAGTACAGGACCAGGTCATGGACGAAGTCAAAACGGTCACACACAATGATGAGGGGGAGTTGGTCAGTCAGTTTAGCCTCCTGTTCATGGGGGGGACAGGAAGATAAACACATCAAAAACTAATTCATATAGGCAAACATAGCCCACTGAAATCACAGTCAAACCTGCCTGGCACTGAGTCAAGGCATTTTTCTAGATGCATGCCAGGAGGAAATGAACTTTAAACCACCCGCTACAATGAAATGAAATTACTATAATGAATGCCATTCGAGATGAAGCTGTGGGTTTCAATTTGACCCCAAATACTGTCAATAATCTACACTATGGTCCACTACAGATTTGACTGCAAACTGTTGCTATTAATTTGGATGAAAAATGAGTGGGGGGGGCAGGGGGGGGACAAAAAATAAAACCAGGTGCTGTTTCGTAACCGAACCAATCCTGCCAGAGTGATCAGAGGTGGCAAAAAAAAAAAAAACTAGATAAAGGAAAAATTTAAAACGAAAATGCGTCTGGATTACAACAAATGGAAGGTGTTACGTTTCAAAGTCAAAGGATGACTAACGTGGCAGAGGTCGGTCTTCTGCAGAATAGAGTAAATAATACAAACTGAGTAACAAAACCAGACCGAGAAGAGAGTCTAGCTAGCAGTGCGGCCTGTACATACACGCGCACACATATGGGCTGCGAGGCGTCCTCACTGCCACACACTCACGCTCAACACCAACACTGGACCACAAACAGCCTTCACATTCCCTACTAACACTTCCAGCACTGTCAAACTGCCACTGATATTCCTACAGGATTAATACTCTGGGATTGTGCAACTCTTAGGGCTGGGTCCCCAATGACTCAACTGGAAATCTGGACAAGGTTGTTAACAGGAAACATGCAGTCACTGCAGTGTTTTCCTTAAGTCAGTTTAGATTCAACATTGAATGATAGCCCAATCAAACAAGGTTAACTTTGTGACCAAGTTCGTTTTTATTCCTGCGTATCAGAATTGCTGTACTGCAGCGTAGCTGTATGAAAATGAAGTGCCTCTACTGGTTCCACAGCTACGGAAGGAACCAAAATAATGCAACCTGTACAAATAGCCTCTTCAGACACAAAAGTGGAGGGGATTCCTTCTGGAAATAGGACACTGTTGATGGTCACAGAGCCACAACCTTCTCTAGTACATGTTTCAAAGACTATCTTGCAAATGGCTATATAAAGAGGGCCTATGTGATGTTCTCTGAACTCAACATACACAACAGAGCTGTCTCACTAATGACAAAGGGGAACGATCACACCTGGGCTTTGGGGTGAAACACTTAATATAAATCATACAAATCCCAGGTTTAATCCTGTATCAGAGAACGGGTGAAAATAAAGGGAGGAGGTCCTGTACTGGGAGATTTACCTGGTACATGTCCTGCCCATTCCAAAGACAAGGAAAAGCACAAAAGATAACAACTGCCATGAGGAAAAAGTTTTCGTACACTTCTAACCAATAGAGGCATTGTGGATGCTTTTAGGTTAGCATTAGCTTAGCTCAAAAATAAATTCTCAAATGGGAAATCACAGAATAATTAGGACTGACAGAAAGCCTTTAGAGTCATATACATCGACAGCATTAGAGACAGAATTTTGACATACGGGCATGAATGAAATGAGGTCCTCTGACACAAAAGAACAATTTACTAAGGCCTTTGGAATTCCAGCTATTAAACATTCTGAACAGCGAGGACTGGTATTCAGCGACAAAGAATGTCACATAGCAAAACAGGGGCAGGACAATGGTGTGCATTTTTAGATCACAGTTTGTAGGGAGACTGAGGCTTTGAAAGAGAAGTACAATTCGTGCATCTATGTACACTGTAGATCATCCTGCATGACTGTGAAGAGAGATCATTCTCTCTTCTGGGTGTGCCGTACCTTCAGGAAATTCTTCACACGCTCCGGATCATAGCAGTTGCTCTCCCGACAGATCCTTTCCACCTCCTTGATCTGGCCGGTTTTGCAAGCCGCCTGGATGTACTTAAAATGAACCTCAGGATCCTGGCTGAAGTTCACAATGGAGCCCAGGAAGTAGAACAAACCTGAAAAACAGGCATGACTAAACGAAAATGATCGACCAAAGCTAATCTCTTACATAAATAAAGGAAAAAGACGACTCAAACCATGCAGACCATGGACTTTACATGTTATGACCATAAGAGAAAAATCAGGGATGACAACATACCCTCAAAGCTCTTGAAGGACTCAAAGAGCTCGGTGAGGGCCTGTGTGCCCAGCTGCTCATGGTATTTGGATGCCACCTGGACGCAGATCTGCAGGTTCTGACGGATGTTGGCTGACAGCATGGCCCTCAGACACTCCATGGAGTCCTCCACCGAAAGTGAGCCAAAGAAGTTCACCAGCCACTGCGTGAAGAAGTCAGATGTGGTATCAGAGTAAGGACTCAGTACGACGTCCGAGAGTGCGCCCCCTTCCATTATTTTGGGGTCATTACCTCAGGGTTGAGCAGGTGGGTGTGGACCACGGCACGCTTAATGTCATACAGGTCAGTATAGTGCTCCAGCGCCCTCTGCAGCAGGCCCGCCTTCTCGCAAAGCTGGGCAATGTGGGCACGGTCATAGTGGGTAAACATCTGGTTGCCGAGGATGGCATCAGCAACCTGCGTAAAACCAATGGACATACTTCAGATCAGCCCACAAAAAGTCAACCACAGGGATATGCAAATACAACTGCCCAGAAAAACACAGTTGCATTAAGGGATAGATTAATATTAAAGACTAGCTCTTTTGCTAGACCAATTGAAACAGGAATCTGCTGGCACCTGCGGGGCATGCATGAGGTTCATCTCCAGCAGGCGGGTCTGCAGCGGACCTTCTGAAGGACGGTTGTTCTTCAGTGCATCCAGCAAAAAGGAGGTGCACTGCTGAATCAGGTTGTACTCCATGAACACGTCCACAATCTGGCCACAGAGGAGAAAGGGGCTTGTATGAACTCACAGGCTGAGCCTGAGTCATCCTCACAGCTAGAGGGACCTGAGAGCAGAGTCTGACCTGCGTGATGTCGGCCAGTGGCTCCTCATCCTGTACCAGCATCTGAGAGAACTGCAGGCCCTGCTCAGGGCTGATGCGCATCACATTGCGAAGCAGGAAGATCCAATCGGGGGTGTATCCCACCTGTGGCAGACATATGCGAGCATGATTCACCTTTGAAGTACGTACACACACAAACACACAAATGCTCGTGCTAGGGTGTCCCTCAAGCACTTTCTATCATATGCCCTGCAGGGCCACAGCTCGATCAAACAGGCACTAGGCTCTCCAAGCTTGAATGAAAGATTAATGCAGCTTTGACCATAACAGTAATTGCTATGAGCAGATGCAATCCTGAAAGTCAGGATGGGGTTGTGATGTGCCCAAGTTATTTTAGTCACGCCTGTCTGGTGCAACTGCTAAATAAAGTGCAAACAGGAGCTGGTCTGAGAGCCACGGACATTTTCAAGGAGCCACATTAAATATTTAGACATACCTTCTTGGCATAGAGAACAATTTTTGGGAACTGCCCAGTCTCTGCAAAGCACTGGATGACCTTGTTGGGGACGTTTGCTCGCAGGTAGACGCTGAGGGCAAGAGTGGGGTCCACAGACTTCACCAGATCCCCAAGTTCCTCCGAGCACTCAAGCTACGAGGGGACATTCAACAGTTACCCTCAAAGCACAATACCTGTGTTTATAACCTTCCAAAACTCTTTACAGGGCAAAACCATGTGCGGGGAATGTTCTTGAGGATGGAAAAATCTGAAATTCTGAGGACGATGTCCAGGAAGATACCATTTCCATTTAGTTTTTTCTCACTTTCAATTTTTATTAAGCACCAAAGAGCCAAATAGGACTTTTCCTAGAAAATGTTCCCATAAAATCTTTGAAAAACATTTCACGCAATATAATTTAGACCCAGGAGAGCAGTGCTGCTGACCCTTGTTGCGAGGCATACCTTGTCCTCCTTCAGCCACTTCTCCAGCAGCTGCTTCCGGCCTTGCTGTAGGACAGGCCGGCACAACTCCAGGGACTCGAATTTGTTGAGCTGGCCCTGGTCCAGCAGGATGCCAAAGTACTGGAGCAGGGGGGAGGTCTGGCCCGGTTGGGCGGGAACGCTCTGAAAGCGCCGGATGGTGTCTGGTGTGCGCAGGATTCCCTGAAACAAACAAGGGCAGGGTCACTCTTCCTCTGCGTTACGAAACACCCGATTTACTGCAAGCAGCTCTGGGAGATGAAGTAATGCCAGAGGAAGTCGACAGAATTATCCAAGGGCGTAAGAGCCAGTCACGGGCAGTTAACTGAACCGTTAATTCAACCTATAAATGCCATGTTTAATCAAGCAGATCTTTACCCCCAAGACATTTTATATTCACAAATAAGATGGCCAGTGTCATATTGCAACCCATGTAACAGGAAACAAGAAAACAAGCAAGCAATAACATGGTATGGGAAATGTAGTTTCACGCAGACTCCTCCCACACACAAAAAAAAAAAAAATCAAATATAAAAACTTTCTGCAGATGTCTAGAAGCATCCAGCAGATGCACAGAGGGGCAAAGATAAGGTATGTGAAACTCAGGGGAGGAGGAGGGTACCTTTGGAGCATTGGCAGCCACTTTGGCCGCCTCGGAGTAGTTTCCTCCCGCAAAGAGGTTGTTGAACTTGCGGGCGAAGAGCTCCTCGGCGCCAGCCAGGTTGTTGCGGACGGCCATGCGCAGGGCCAGGTCGGGGTTCTGCAGCACGTTGGTGATGTAAGGGATGATGTTCTCCTCCTCGACGCACACGGAGAGCACCTGCAAAGTCATCAACCCAGTGGGACTGAAAAGATGGGCTAACAGTCATACGGCGCGGGTTTGCGTGAACGGTGCTATTCTCCATCTAACATGGCAAGCAGTCAGACACGTCAATAGAAAGTGCAGCTGCAAAGACATGGGAGTCTCCTGAACAGAGGGGGAAGCCTTCTTAGCAGCCAGCTGGAGAATGGAAGAATGAAGGCAGCCCACTTAAATCAACAACAAGCTGCATCAACATGGCCGCAGTCACCCTCCCCAACACCATCAAAATGCAGGCCGTCACAACTTTTACAGGAGAATCAGGGACCAAAATACGGCTTCAGCCACCAAGAAATCTCTACAAACAAGGGTCAAATCGACGACATGTTGCCTCACAAAAAACTAACCAGAGAATGTGTTACTCAATCTTTTATTCTGATATCATAGTCCACAAAATTAAAATTCACCAGGCACTCAAGGAAGAAAGACACAGAGGCCACCAGTCTGGTAATGGCTAATTTGCTCATGCTGAGTGACCGTCATAACCATGGCCAGCACATTTAGATGCCATGGGCAAGCAAAGCCGCGAATACGCAGAGGGATGAGAGAGGCGGGTTCTGCAGCAATGTGATGCCAGGGCTGCCACCATCTCAAGGTCACCTAGTGGATCCTGCATGCCAATAGCAAATGCAGACTGCCGGAACCTGCCACGGTTCCACACAGGAAGGTGCAGGCATGAGAGTGCTGGACAGCTGCTGAGCAAGAGCAGGTCTGACCCGCAGGGGGCAGAAACTGCTCGGTTTGTGATGGAAAAGCAAGATGCATGAGGGATAGGGACAAGGGGGGGGCTGAGAACGTGAATGAAGGCACAGATCACTGCGAGACAAAAAAAAAAAACAAAAAAAAAAAAAAAACACGGAGACATCCCCACATCGTCAGGGGATTAGGGTCAGACTTCAACCTCCCCGATTGGTTTTCCGCTCCTCTCAATATTTAATCGCTACCTGGCTTTGGCATAAATTTATTTATAAGCTACTGCGACGCAGCCTGTGCAGACGAGGTGGCAGCCAATAGGAGGCCTCAGCCGGCTGCAGAGGAACCTTTCCACATCACTTCCTCATTGTTCCCGAAGAATCACAGAAACACAGAATCTCTTTATAGATGTGAAGCAACTGTTTTGTTTTTTTGTTTTTTTAAACTCTAACTGAAACACAGAAAAACCTTTAATAAGACATCCCAAAAAATGGAAAATTAGCATTTCACCAAATGAACTCCTCCCCCCATCACCCCACGGTAAACAGCTTGTGGCACATTCTACCGTTGGGGCCGACTCGACTCCAGGCTCACGACTACGCTGATCCACTTCTGTGAAGCACAGCAGGCCCAGACAGAAGAGAGCAAGGCATCCATGATAGATGTGCCAAAGCCCATCCCTCACCACACCACAAAAAAAAACAAAAAAAAACAGGCACACTAGCACTAGGCCAATCTCCTCCCCCCCAGGTTATCTCTACAAATGTCCTTCCTGCGGTCAGCAATGAGTTGTATATCCCTTAAGCCAAACCACACAAGCGGGGGACACCAGTCTAAGCTGGTTATAGCTCCGGCCCACCTCTTAAGTAATGGAAATTCATTGGGCTAACAGCAGATCGGGAACGCAGAGTTCTTGTCCACTGACCACCACACGCTACGGCCGACGCCATTACCCACCAGGAAGTGCAGGCGTTAAATATGCATGTACCAATAACAGACTCATCTAATGATTTTAAATTAGCATAAATTATTCAGTTACATGTTCAAGGGCTATAAAATATTAATCAATACAACTACTAAAATAATCATAATTACACTTTGCGGTGTGTGACATTTTTTAAGCATAGAATAAAGAAGGCTTTTTTTTTTTTTTTAAGTAAACTGGAACACAAAGCTTGGAGTAGCGTCTTGATTGGGGCGGTCAAGGAGCGGGTGGGGTGTACCTGTCCCTTCCTGTTGACGCCGATGATGCCGGCGGTGGCCTCATGGGGGGCAGTAACGAAGATGGTCTCGCCGCTGATACGGTTCATATAGATGCAGGTGCCGGTCTCCAGGTCATAAAGGTGGATGTAGCCGTACTTGGTGATAAGGAACACGACATCTTGCTTGGAGCTGATCTGCATGGAGAGGGCCGAGTGATGGGTCGCCAGCACATTACTGAGAATCGATATGGTGACCCAATAAAAACGATACATTTTTATCAAATAAAATTAAAAAAAATTCTAAGCTGGAGAAAATATTATACAGACTTTTTTTATACTACAGTCTTGGGGTGAGAGCACTGTAAGCCAGGATCCATGGTTTCTGTAGCAGCAGGGGTTAAGGGTCTTGTTCAAGAACTAGACGCTGACATGATTAGTCTGCCAGCCACAGGATTCAAACCCACAACCTACCAGACACGGGCATAGATCAACACACTGAGCTACTTCACAAACATACTCCAGATTAGCAGCCTGTAGAACCACAACCTAAAGCAGAATTTCCCTGGAGTGGCAGTACCTGCATGGCGACAGGGAAGTCGTTCTGGGCCTCAGGCGGGAAGAAGACGTCCACAGCTTTCTTAGGAAAGGGCTGGTTCCCGGTGGGTGGGGTCCCCACTTCGATGATGTGCAACTAAAACGAGAGGACGTGAATCAGTGCAGCCGCAGGGCAAACCACCCCTCCCTTGGACTGAAAGCAGAAGCAGCCACCAGCCCACCTTCCCGCCAGCTTGGCCACGGACGGCAAAGCAGAAGAGGGTGGACTCCTCAGCGTTTCCTTCCATCTTGAACTGGGCAAAGCCGGCTGCGTGGCCCTCTATGGGTTGGGATACCTTACGATCCACAGAGTAGAGCTGCATGGCGCCGACCACACGGTTTTGCTGAAGAGAGACGGCAGTGTTTGACACTATGTAACTCAAAACATCTGATAGTGAACACCTGAAGCTTAACTTCATGCCAGGTAGACAGAGCCAAAAAGGGAAAACTAAATTAAGAGACATTCTGTACAAACATTATACAGACATTTTAATCACAATGTATTATGTGCATAAAGATCTCCAGCCCAGATACCTGTGCAGAAATGCCAATGAGGAGCAGCCATTTCTGCTTGGCATCAGTGCGATAGTTGATGATCTGACAGCCAGCCAGACTGGAGTGACGGTCAAACACTTTGATGGGCTGGGAGTCTCCCTCCATGCTCCAGTGGTACACGGCGTTGTCCGTCACCAGCGCCACAGTGTTCAGCGAGATCCACTTCCAGAAGGTGACATCATCAGTCATGGTGTGGGCTTTCATCTTGCTCTTCATCTCGATGTTGAAGATCTGCAGGGTTTTTGCCGCTGGAATCGACACGCGAGTATCGTCATGGAGATACGGAGAACAACGGTATACAGCCGAACAGGCAGAATCAAGCCAGAGATATCAAGAGTCATGGCTTTAAGTGCATCAGGCAGCACGCCATGACTGATTACACAGTAGCTATACAAAAGAAAGGGCGAACACAGGAAACGGGAACGATCACTAAACTGAAACATCTGCATTCAGGTAGATACAAAGGGGTCAAAGGGTCAAGAAAACTAAGAGGAAATCCCAGCTACGTCGACACTAATAGCAACATCAAATTTTCAGAGCTATGAAACATAAGACACACTTAAATACCTGCAACTAGGTATGCTAGTCACCCTATGGGACCGGGCATCAACTTTTTTTTAGGCTGTAGGAGTAAATTTTACTCATGGTTTTAGAAGCAAAATTTATTTGGTATTAGAGTTAGAGATGCACCGATCGACCGGCCAGGGACCGGAATCGGCCGATTTTCAGCATGCTCGGCCTGGACCGGAGACCGGCCGGTCAGTCTCATGTATTTCCGATACCGAACTGGTCCGTTTTACGCATGCGCCCCACGTCATACGCACAGCGACGCAGGCAATAGCCTCACAGCCGCGTGCACACTCTTAGCCACACACTAACATTGTGTTAGCGTGACAGTTCTTCACTGTGAGTGAAGACGACACAAAGACTGCAATTTGTAATACATGTAAAGCCAAAGTAAACTGTGAGGGAAGCACCACGAAAATGGGGTGAAACATCGGAGGTAAACTTTAAGCTGATTATTAAACATATACTAGATAATCTTGAAAAGGAATAATCATTAAAACTGCAAAGCTAGCTAAGGTTTTTTTTTCCTATGACAGAGTAAAACAGTTACTATAATTGCTTTCAGTTTATAGTTGCTATAATATCTGTACATTATGAACGTATGAAAAAGCCTGATCTTATTCTAGCTTACTAGCGATGTAAGAAGTGTATATGCATAACATGCGACGCTGGCATTAATAGTATTACCCGGCACCTATTATTTGGAAGAGCATAGTACACTTCAGTTTTATTTGGAGGTTTATAACCTATGGACTGAGAATATTAAAAGAGAAAAAGGTCAATGTTGTGTATGACTGCGTATATGACAAAACCTGAATTTAAAGATACTGGAAAATTATATAAGTGACTGACATTTGTTATTTAAATCTGTTGCACCTGCTCGTTGGGGAGAGTAAGATATGTCCGATAAAGTTGGGTGTACAGCAACTCATTTTCAGTTAATTGTTATTTGTACCTCTTTCCAGTCACATGCCCTTTATTCTGAGACTTGTTTAAGTGAGAGAAGATCCTGTAACTTGGTGCAGTTTGGGGGAAATTTTGAAGTTAAATTTTTTTTCTATGAAAATAAAATTTTGCATTGAAGAAAAGTTTGTTTTTGTTTGTATATGCTGTCAATTATAGTTCTGAGAACAAAAATCAGAATCGGCAAAAATCAGTATTGGCAGGTCACACTTGCAAAAAAATCGGAATATCGGAATCGGCCAAGAAAACTGCAATCGGTGCATCTCTAATTAGAGTAAGTGTAATTTGTTTAGGTCAATGTCAATATTGTATCTTGACATATCCATCTGTTGCCAGCAACCATCCTGACAAAGATCTTCCATCTTAAAAATTTAAGATTTCTGATCATGCACACGGAATGTTCAGTATAAACAAAGCTCTGTGATCGCAGAGCAACGAAAGCAGCACCTTCATGTGCTGGCGGCATTATCGTCCACAACCAGCATAGAGGGCTGACCGAAACCGGTATCCAAACCAGTCTTTCATGTCATGGGATATATATATATGCACGTCTTTAAGGAATCATACTGACTGAATATAGACTGTTGGGGGGGGGGGGGGCACTGGCATCTGAATGCAGATATAAGGAAAAAAAGGCACTGACACATGACCGTCACAGGGATGGAAACTGGAAATCGTAAGGGCCACTCCATTTTTAAATGACGTTTTCAAGCACTGATGACAGATCGTCAAATCATATAGCAGGAGGCAAGCAGCACACACCAATCACAGTCTGCCAGATTTAGCCAATCAAGCCAAAAGGATTATACATCCACAATCAGAATTCCAACAAAGTGAAGATTGCTCAGGGCGATAGTAGAATAACCCAGCTTCAGTCGTGCATGGACATTGAATGTAAGACACCCCCCTGCAAGAATGGCCCCAATCTGTTCACCTATACATAATCAAGCACACCCAATGGATGATTAAGACAACAGTATACGATATACACATCCCTAACATCTGGGTCGCCACAAAGCCACTGTCCTCAGCTGCATGCCTCAAACACAGCCACCCCCCACCTTACACAGACCATAATGGCACATAATCAAGTGTCCTAAGGGCAAACGACAAATCTCTGCCAATGAGAACATTCAATCACCAAATTGTGTATTATGCCAGTGTCCATGCTACAGAAAAAGTTCAATCTTATTCAGTCACCACACAGGCCAGCTCCACATGGGTTTTCAAACGAACAGGATTGAATTTGCTTTGCATTAACACTGAACACCTGTTTTATAACAAAAAAGTGGCTGGCTTAGTTTAATGGGTTTGACTTCATTTAGGAAATAATTGTGTGCATTTTGAACATCAGGAAACTTTCTCCCTGCACTGGAGAAGGAATGATGAACAGATGACTGGACAGCTTGTGCCTCCTTGAGTTGGGTGAAAAGTAAGCGGCTGTGGACACAAAGATCCAGAAAAAGTTCCTGCACTTTGCAATAGCCTCAAACTGCATAGGAAAAAATGGAGCTCCCACCATTACCGGGGCCTTAAATCAGCCACATCAAAAGCTGACCCACAATCACAGCAGCATATCCTTTGTGTAATGCTGGACAGCACACTGCTGAAATCCATCAGGAATGTGGATCACTGGTACCAATGAACAACTTTCCAAGCCTGAGCAACGTGCATCAAGCTCAAACTATTAACGTAAGTTGGAAGATGTGCGCCTCAGCAGGTTAGGACACTGTGCCTGTGATTGGGAGATCGCCAGGGTTGGTGGAGAGATTTCACCGATGGGCTCTTGACCAAGGCCCTTAACCCCCAACTGCACCACGGATTCTCTGACCCTGCTTTCTCAAAAACAAAAATTATATACATACACACACTCACACACAAACAAATGTACACACATCGCTTTGGATAAAAGCATCTGCTAAATACATAAAATGTATATGCACTGAGACACAGATTGGTGTCCAAGAAGACTCAGTTTCCCTCCCTCACTTAATCACAAGCTAAACTTCACAACCTAAAGCAAATAGATCAAAGAGGCTAGAAAATGTTTTAATGACAATACATGCCTGTGAATGTAAATACATTTTCTATTCATAAATCCTAAATACCTGATCAGACTCATATACTCTGACACGGGCTGAGAACTCATGTCAGTGCTATACTAAAAACTGGCTACTTCAAACAGAACGATTCTGAAAATACAACAACCACAAAAGATGTATATCATTTCAACAGATCAAAAGAAACATAGCTGTTTAATGCGAACTCATTAGAGAATATCCAATCAGTGCACATTAAACATGAATCAAAAGGTTGGTTTAAACAGGATTGTGACTTCCACAAAAACATACAAATTTTAACTCACCATCTGCATACACATAAGAAAGCCATAAAGAAAAAAATAAACAAACAAAAAGAGAAAGCAATTATGACAGCAGGAACAAATTACAACACCTTCTACTGCTAATATTTCAAAAAGGCAGGCACAGACTAATGTAAAACAAAAAGCACAATTTCTACATGAGCTCAGAAGATTCTAGTCGTCACACTCTAGCAATGTGATGCTCTTCTGACTTACACAGTGGAAGATGTTAGGCAGCGCTGTTTTACAAACAAAACCTAAGAAAAATTAAGCAGTGTGCAGCACAATCTAAAAAATGGCTCACAGAAGCAGACTCCTACAGCGTTATCTGTGACAATAATGAAAGTGTCTTGCACTGAAGCTCAGGGGATGCCAACAAGCATGACTACTGACCTTTCAGAGCAATGACCTTGCTGGCGGGATTCATGATGGCGCTGTCAGCGGAGATGGGCCGGCGGATGGGATTGTTCACGTCGTTCATGTCGATGATCACCACCTGCGCCTGCTCGCCAACCTTCTCCCGGACGCAGATGAATTTGTCAGACTCCATGGTCAGGGTGCTGAAACCGATGTTGGCCGGATTTATCCCCAAGTTTTGGAGCTATGGAAAAAGAAACAAAGTGGATCGATGCTGTAAGGACATGTGGCTTCCAAACAACATACGGGGGAGACACCACTGGAGGAGGGCGCTACGTTATAAGAGTCATAACGCCCCATTTTCCTTAGGTCAGCATTTCTCAACCCAGTCCTCGGGGACCCAGAGGTAGTCCCAGCCCCATAAATGGATGGCACACCTGAAACAAATAATCATGAACACTAAACACCTGGAACAGGTGTGCTGCAAGATGGGATGAAACAAAAATATGCACTGTCTGGGTATCCCCAAGGATTGGATTGAGAAACACTGCTCTAGGGCATGTCCAGTACATTACAGAACCAAGCCTAACACCTTTCAGAATGATCCATTTATCCCAAGGGGCCACCCAACCCACTGGGGTGGAGCTTCCTAATCTGTCTCCCATCAAAGCTCAAACACTAGAGGAGTGAGATGGGTATCACTTCAGCCAATTTCTAAAAGAATCACTTCCTGGCAGGGTAAGAAATTTCATCTACTTCATATTGCAACACACCATAGATCACAGGTGACATACTTCCATTTCCTCTTTCACTCCATGTCTGGGAGAAGGCAGGAGTGGGGGTGGGGGGTGAAACTGCTTAGCCAAGTATGATAACATGCAGCGCAAACAAAAAGTGTGAACTCATCCATGAGGTGGTTTTCATTCAAAACAAAGCCAATTCCTGGAAAAGCTCATAACAGAGGCAGGTGTGGGGACCTGGTAACCTGGGTTTGCAGTGGGCACAGTGATAAGCTGGAGGAAGGGCCGTGTTCTCACTGACAGGGGGCCCACACCGGCCCACTTTCACAATGCATGCCAGCTATAGTTCAGGAAGGGTCACAGCATGGCTCTGACACTTCCCATTTGACTTCCAAGCAGGATTGTTAGACTACAATGTAATGCACAGCTGAAATACTATCATACTGCTAACTGTAATGTATTCAGACCTTTAGAAAGGCATGAGAGCGTTTTAGACTACGTGACTACACCTCAAGGAGCCCAACGGAATGCTTACATCTCTCTCCTGAGTTCTTTTAGACTGGATATCCAAATATATGCAGCGAAATAAATTCTACCATGACATCAATTCACCACCCACAATCCCAGAATTACTGAGCTGGTGCATTCCAGTGACACAGTGGGAGTCTTTCTGGGCTCAGCATGTCTCCGCTAGCTAAAAACAGGCCTCACCCAAAGCTCTAATCAGCCAATGCAAGCCACATTTCCAGGAAGGGCTTAACAGAAGCACAAACCCCTTCCAGCAATCAATGGGGTGCACAGACACTCCCAGGCCCAACCCTGATTTGCCAGAGTCCCTGCAAATGCTTTTATCATCATTCTATCTTCAGACTCTGCATGCCAAAGATAAAATAGGCAGCCACACTGCAGCTGGAAACAAGTGCAGAGGGGTGCGCTCATCACCATTTTGATAAAGGAAGCACCATGAACAGGTAAAGGAACAGCAGACAATGTCTTGCAGGCTTCAGAGATTAAATCTATTTCAATCCAATACATATTCACAACAAAAGCAAAACTATTTTCTCAAAGCCATCATCAACATATTTTATGTGCATCTCATTTTCAATGAGACTGAGAAACAGGAAGTTAATTGCTGTAAACGGCCATTTTGGAATTTCATCAACTCTGCTGTATCCAAGCAACAGCCTCAGTTCAAACGCACAACCAAGAAAGCCGTGATGATGTCACATACAAGGTCATAGCAGTTTCAGCTTCTTCCACTGGCTAGAGGGATTCCCTGGCCTGGCTGCCATTTGCCAAGGGGAATTCTTCAGCAAGTTAAGGTAAAATACACAAACGAAGGGAAGGCGGTGAGACCACGGCGCTGCTACTGCCTGGGGGCGAGTATGATTCATACGTCAGGGCCTCTGCTTCCAAAAAGGTGTTGGGGGGGGGGCAGATTTCAGTGCCAGTGACGTCGGTCTTGTTCTTCGTTGAGGTGTTGATTAGTTTTCCCAGACAAAGCAATGATTAAACATTACAGCCCCTAATGACAGAGGAAGATGCTTTACAATTACAATATCTACAGTCTCAAAGGAGCCCACTGAATTTCTACTGTCATCTTCTGTGGCCAGTTATTTCGTGAGAGGAGCAGCACAGGATTCTGTAGGTTGTGTGTTCAAACAGGTGTCCCATTTGATTGGTTACCCTTCAGGGGCCCAAACACATAATGCATTTTCAATCAAATGTCTCAAATGAAAAAAATCTATTGAATTGATTTTGCCATCAAAGTATTGAGACAAAATAAAGGCTTGAGAAAGGAACCAGTAAACCAGGAACCAAAGCCGCAAGGTCTCAAAACAGGGAAAGGGAGGGTGACATTCATTAAACAAATACCATTTTAAAGTGCTTGATATTCTTGGGTCAAATTAGGTTTGAATCCATCGAATTCTGCAGCTGGCTGCATTAGTATTTTCACAACAGTCTACACCAAAGATTCAACATTACTTGCTGCTTTCAAAAGAGATGTATAGCACTTCCAGCTTGAGGAAAAAGCCTAATAACATGAAACCCACAGCATATTCTCTTTGCTAGAAAAGGTTTTCATATTAAAGTGACTTTTCAGCCATATCCAAGCTGTCATTGGTTTATTCTTAGGGCTGTTATATTTTGAACATTCTGCAGAACCAGCACAAAAAGCCAAGGCCGCCGGTGACACATGGCCAAACCGCCATGTGACTAATGGAGGATCCTATAGCTACATGGCAAAGGGCATTATCACGGCAGAATACCTCCATAACCAGGCAGTGAGAGAGCTGATCGGTGGGTTCAGGAGGGATGGGAAAAAAGACACCCAGGGGTTACCACTGACTCTTCCTGAACAAAGGTTACAGTGCTCAGATGACAGCACTGTGCCCTCCCACCTGGGCTGAGATCAAGCTCATCACCAAGGCTGTGCTGCAAGGACACTTTTCAAAGGAAATAAAATCACCAAGGAGAAAACTGAGCCTCTAGAAACCCTTCACTTATGTCTGGCATACAGTTAGTATATAGAAAATGATTCATTTTCTCTTAGAAAGTCGACTATTGGCAGCTAAGGGCCTGTTTGTTATGGGTAATATACAATTTCGTGAGAAGCACACCCCAGCAAACATGGAAATGGGGACAAGATCATGCAGATGATTGTGTACAAACACCTGCCGATTATTTCTACTGCCCGACGTTCCCACATGGAGTGCCCCTGTCCAAAGGGCCAATGCCCCCAAAAGGGGGGAGCTTTTAAACAACAGAGTGACTGCTTATGCTGAAGTACACACAGCTCAGCAGAGAGGGGCATAGGGGTCCTGAGGTTCACCCCATTTTTCTCAATCTGTCAGCAAAAAAAAAAAAAAACAAACCACTACTCCATGTCACATGCAGCTGGGTTCAAAGTGCAAGGAAGGATGTAAAAATTGCTGAGAACGCAGTGGCTCCCAACAGGAAGCCGGCCATTGTCTCGGCGGTAAAAAACAACACTCTCGCGCAAGCTCGCAGAGACCACATGACAGCATGTGACCAATGGCTGGTGAAAAGGTGACGGAGAGATAGATCCTAAAGAAAGGAAGAGGGTTGCTGGAGTTGGCTCCCTGTCAAATATGTTCTAAGAATTTCTCTGTGGCAACCTGTGTCGCAATTATTATACATCTGGGAGCAGAACACAGCAAATGTAATCCCTATAACTAAAGACACAGGAATCTGGTTGCCAATTCAGGGTTCGAGACCCAGACAGCTCTCCAGTGAAGCATTAACATGAGATCACCGTTAACTCCTTCAACAACTACCATACACTAGGCTGGTTTTTAATTAACCCCATTATTGTTGAGAGGGCTGTTAAAATACACACCTCATAAAATCCTAACCATCACACTAAAACAGTAATGGTACTTACTGAGAAGCACCAAAAGAAAACCTGGACATAGCATTTAAATGTCAGTCAGTAGACTATGCCATTGATGCCCTATTTAGATTTCTTTATGCATAAATATTTTCTATATTAGACAAGCAGACTGGGTGATCCATCATGCCAGTATGAATCGGAAGACATTGCAGCACACATCAACAAAGCAAATGCTTTATGTAAGCTAAAATATCCATTTCCACCAGCAGATGCATAAAATGCTACCATTTGGCACAAGATTCGACCTCACACAGAGGAATGGGGGGAGAGGCTTGCACTTTATGGCTGATACCATCATGACCAGAAGGAAGGGCAAACCCAAGGTACTGGAGTACCACTATAACTATGCTACTTGTACACAGAACCATTTCCACATAAAAAGACAACCAAGCTTCAGTTGTTAAGTGGGGTGGGTGCGCTTGAGTAACTTGATCAGCAGCAGCAGAGCCACAGAAGCAGACAGCACCAGGAGGCAGCAGAACTCACAGACCTGCCCCAAGGAAACAGTCATGCATAGTCAACGTTGAGCCCAAGCCGCGTGATGTGCACAGCCTCTGGCGCCCTACCACCTCTTCATGAGTTATAACTTCTGCATCCCACTGCAGCACATCACTGAGAAACTAATTGTAGGAAGTGAATGAGATGACAATTCTACAGGGCAGCAGGACGACTGCACAGCGTGAGAGCCATGACATCCAACTGGCATTGGCACTGACACACCGATGATTTTACAGTCACTGTTGCAGTTTTCGGGGAAATATTTAAAAGGAAAATAACAGATAAGCCAAATAAAATGGTAGTTCCCTCGTTCGAGTTCAAAGGTCAAGTGAAGCAATGTTTAAAACACTGGTTTATGTATGAATAAATCCTGCCCGTGGTGTAACAGAAGGTAGACTACAGCACACGTGAAGCAATACTGCAAGTCTCCCCTTGGGTATCCGCTGCTCACGATGACCTTCACATGCCAAGGACACTTGGCAGGAAACACATTTGCCTCCCTATAAACAAGACAATAGTACTTCTTTGCACAACACACTCGAGTTCAACCAAGTAATAAAGCATTACTTTAATAACTGAAAATACAGCAAAGCAAGGAAGAACAGTGTTGCTAAAATCATAAGACCAAATGTAACACTTCCCTCCTAAGTAGCATAGTACATGCCAGGAATCAGGGAGCAGCCCACAACTGAGGAGCGGTTTAGATGCACTGTGCATAGCTGCACCGATCAAAATTATAGGTCGGGGGCCTCAGATGCACAAGGTTCTACATTACTACTGCTGCAGAACATGACCCATATCTACAATCAAACACCAGCAAGGAGCACCAGATTCCAACAAAATGCGTTTTAAAAAGGCTACTTGGCCTATCAAAACTCTCTTTTGAAGGCACAGAGATACATCAAACACCTGACTCTACAAAACAAATATGAAAGAGCCACATACACAGCAGTTGATTAAGACTAAGATATATGACGTATTAGCCACCAGCCATACTGTCCTTGAAAACACATCAGTTTGTCTTGACAGGCTGTTTTTCAAAGTCAACAAGTACATCAGCGATAATGATTACTACATTGAACATGAGAGGAGAAGTGAAACCGATTAACTCATTTCCCTTGGAGGCTGAGACATCCCCTTTACAAACACGAAAAATTAGGCCTCATTTTAACGTCCATACCCTTTAAATATATCGAAAGGTTTAGTGTAATTATACTCCATTCAAAAAACATCTCGCAGGTGAGAATGTAGAAAGACCTTAAAGTTACACTCAGCTTTAGTCTACAGGATCACAATATGTTGCACTTAAATTATTAAAACCTCCGTGCATTGCAACGTATAGAGCAGTTGTGAACAGTGAACCACTGCATGCAAACAGAATCCCTCCTCTGATTAAATGTTGCTCTACATTTCCATGCCACCAATTAAAATATATAAAATTAGTGAAAATGAAGACCCATCCACACACAGCATACTTCCTCAAAAGAAGCCAGACAGGTATTTCAGAGCAACTATTAGCAGCTACTGCTAATCATACTACTTGCATTCAATTCTCCATCTCACTGAAATTTCTGCATTTAACTGTAACATGTTTATACACACTGTTTGGTGCCCATATCTATATAAGCTTTATACATTTCACTTTAATACCCTGGTGACAGACTACTCAGCTTTACTTCAAGAGCACAAAAATATTCCAAAACCATCAATATCCCATCTCAGGTATCGAGGCCTGCCAGCTTCTGACGAACTTTTACTGTAATGCAAGCTGGCTGAAAACACAGAGCCAGTGCAGCACTCAGGCATGATAGTGTCACATTTTGTGTTCAGTGAGGTCAAAATGACAGCCTGGTAAGAGGCTAAATGACTGAGTAACAGAAGAACAGACAACTGGAACATGGTCTGTATTCAAATGCGGATGTTGTATGTGATAGACAACATACCAATAAACCTTACCATTATATATAACATATCATTCATTCATCAGGAAAGGTATCAGAACTTAAACCAGATACAGGAGACTAAATCTTCCTGCAAATCCCAAAATCCGTTTGTTCTTTCAGTACTGTTCACGTTAACATATGAAACTGGCAGTTTTGACACCATTCAGGCAAATTGAGCAATATGGACACTTCTTCCGTCTTTAACGTCAAGTGCAGAAAGTGTTACGATGTCATGAGGTGTGGCTTTGGGATCTGTACCTACAGGAGTACACAATATTTTCTCACACACTACCTGTCCCTGTCGACAGTTACTCTCTAGCTCATTTTCAAGGTAAAACCTGAAACCCTGGGACTGCATGCTTAAATCTACAAACTAATTCATTGAGCACAGCTCTCTTTGCGAATAGGTAATTTCGCTGAAAAAGTAGATTTAATTAGTTATCCTGTCTAGTGATCTTACATGGCGCATGTAAAGCACCTGACACCAGTGAAACTGGATAAATACCAGCATTTTAAAGTGCACTGACCATGTGACACCATGCTAGGCTAAGGACTATTAAAGCAAAGTTCTGCTAAACGTTTCTCCTAAAATAGATTGAAACGGTAATTAGTAATTTTGAAATGTTGTAATATTGTCCACGAATGCACATCTTAAACTCAGCTTCTTTTTCCATCCATTTGCATGCATAAAGACGATGCGTAAACATTCGTATTCAGCACGACAGGCGGCCAGGTGGTTTCACGTCCGCGTACTCCATTCACGCAAACGCTAGTTAAGCACACACCTCGACAAACAGGTCCTAACTCATTTCATTGCCTAATTCTACCGTTTTTTGCTGTTCCATTTTGCCTTAGATATATAAACTTTAATATTATTTATCCCAGCTGATATCGACGGCACCTGCCGAATGCCACCAGCCAATTTAAGACCATCCGCGCCGTGGCGATGGGCTCGACGGGCGGTTGCCAATCACCTCGGGTGGGTCAGGCCCTGTCTTAACCGGCGTGACAGTGACAAGCGCAGAACCGATTCCTCCGTCCTTCGACACGTAAATCACGATAATCCGTCTATCGCCGCGACGTTTTCAAAACTAAACCACGATTCGGCAAGACAGAAACACGGCCCGGCCGACAGTGCCACCTCACTAACATCTCAGTTTGGCTCGAACTGCAGATACAAACAACTAGAAACCCTAGACGACTAGTTTATTGCGCGAGTCCCGGAGGTCACGTAACCAACTAGCTGGGTATGTGTAACGCGCAGATCTTAAACCAGTTAGATGAACGAAGCCAGTTAGCACACAAGCTTCTCGCATTTTCATGCTGCCGTGACCTCTTGGCTTAGCTTTCGGGTTTTTATCCCCATTCATAGTGCGTACCTGCAGGTGCTCCTGGAAGCGGATGGGCAGGATCTGAGCCATGGCGGTCACTCTTCTCTCACTCCCGAAATTCCTATCTCTGAGCTAGCTTAGCCAACTAACGCTACCTTCACTTGGGACAGCTAGTAAAAAAAAAGCGAAAGCGTAAAAGAAGTATACGACTACGCTACTTTCTGAATCAAACAACAATATGCCTACTACAGCGTTCACCCCCGAGATGGCCACTTGTGCTTCGCCCCAATAAGACGGTGACCGGCCGCAGCACCGAACTCCAGAAACCCGCAATGGCGGCGGAAACAGGTCAGGAGAGAAGCTATCCGGAAACGGCCAGGGCCTCCGTTAGGCGGAAGGATACTGAACGTCAAACAAAAAATTGTGCCTCACACAAATCTTATCAATAAGCACATCTTGTGCTCTACTGTAACTCTATGGCATACATGTGAAGAAATTAAAGAAATATTTGGAGGCGTAATATTATAATACTTTGCAAATAAAGATAAAAACAGAAGAGTTTTGGAACTATTTTATTTGTGATTTGTCCTTTGATTTTTGCCACGTCATTCGTCCTCGTGGATGACGTCAGTTCCGGGTTGTACACTTCGTTCCTTGGTCGGGGTGTTGTCAGGGAAGAAGGCTGGCCGATACTGTAACATTACATTACATATTTTTTTGCTGAGGCTTTTATCCAAAGTGACGTACAAGCTTAGTGGACAGTACATTACAGTAATATTAATTAAATACCGATACAAGTATTTTATGAACAAGTATTATCGATAACGACGCCAAGTATTTTAATATTTGTAATTTCTTAAAATAAAAATGGCAGTAATACACGTTTTTAAATGAGGTGTTAAGTAAAACCCATTACCCATCAAGGTGCACAGTAAAATTAACCTTTACACTTTCAGATAGATTTACCAATGTTAATACACGTAAAATTTAAGATGATCCCTTGTGAACTTTCACATTAACACAAATGTTGTGGGCTTCTGGCTTTCTTGCGGCACAGAGGGCCTGTTATTGTGCATGCTGTAAGCGCAGGAAGTGCGAAATTGAATTTCAAGTTTTAGAGCACTTTCAAGGAAACCAAACATTTGCAGCTGATACTTTATGAGTAACATTTGGGTATAGATATGCCCTGCCTTACCTTATACTGCCGTAATGCGCAGATACTACTTCACGTGAGGATCATGATAACCCTGGCTGATTGACTAGCTACTTGAACAGCGTTTGAATAAGGCCTTGTTTATGATGTTAGTTCCTTACTACAGGAGTATTTGCGCTCTGGCCAACGTGTAGGAAGACAGTAAGTTTAATGCAGCGGTAATATTGTAAACTCAGTTTGCGTGGGTTAATCAATGCATTTCCTAATCGGTTATTTAGGCAGGGTAACTTGCATTTGCATAGGGCTACATGATTGGAGGGGGCGGGGGTAGATTTGGTGATAATATTTGGGAAGGTCTGTCTCAAAATTGCCTGGTTCATTCCTATATGCAATGATGTATATATAAATTCTGCAGTGTTTTCTTTAATTATGCATAGAAATATAGTGGATGTAACATATACTTACTACCAGATATTGGCTGAGAGTACTAGTGGTCACCTGCTTCAATCCAGTGAATCCTGCACATGTATCATCTTGTAAGACCCCTGTGACTGTATAAGCTAGCTGATGCGCTAATTAAGTTTTCACAGTGGCTTAGAGGCTAGCACTTTTCCTTTACACATGCTTTGCATATTTTGCATGTTCTCTGCAGGTTTCCTCTGGATTCTCCCCTTTCCTCCCACAGACTAAAGATATGCTATTAGACTAATTAGTGCTTCTAAGTTGCACATAGCATGTGAGTGTTTGTGTGCCCTGTTATCCTGTCCAGGGTGTTTTTTTTAAACCATTTGTCTTGACATTTCTGCAATGAAAAGGAGGACTTGAAATTCTGCAGTGCCGTTATAAGCATTCAAGTGAAAATTCTTTAAATTAATATGTTTTCTTCAAATGCTGATAAGTCATTCAAAGGCATATTCACAGTGTATTATATATAGTTACCTCAGGTGCTCACCTTAAGAGCAATTTAATATTTAATCATGACATGGTTCGGATTTAAGGAGCTTTCTGACGGTGCTGTTTTCAACTATTATATAGTTGCTCAATACAAAAAACATGATCAAGTTTAGCCAAATATTCCTGACCTTCCATCTTCCTTGACTATTACTCCAGTACAGTACAGGGTCACAGCTCAGGATGGGATGTAAAACAAATATTTACATTTGAAAATTGTGGTTTTACAAATTAGGTTATGTTCTCCTCCCAGTAATGCAAATTGACTATATTTCCAAACTTCTGAACAAAAATATACTCGAATGCACATTTCTAGGAAATCTATTGAATGTCTGAGGTCTTCTCCCTGTTCTACTTAGCAGCTCCTAACAATACAACAATGGCAATAAGTGTTGAGGAGAAAGCTGTGGGCATGTACAGTCTGCCACAATGCTATGAGTTCATGGTATGAGGCAAGAGCCACAGTATGACTGCTACGTTACCTTACTCACTGAGCTGAGCACTTACAGTTACAGAAACTTTCCCAAAGACAGTGTGGAATTTTATCTGCAATATAACCTAGTAGCCTTTGGGGTATGAGTCAAGTTACCATTATACTATAAGCAGCACTTCTTACACTGAAGATATCTAAGGCTGTAGAACAATGGTGTGGCAACTCAAAAATGTAGATGTTCGCATTCAGGAAAAACCGTCTCAGTGTGGAGCACTAGCCCTGGAGGGACATTTAAGCTAGCAGATGGTTCCAGGCGAGGATACCACAAAGGACAAAAAACCAGAAAAATCCACCCATTATTTCTCTAGTCATTATGCCATTTTAATGTGGACATGATGGCAGGTCTGGGTCCCCCAAAGTCTGCAGCTGTCCTTGCTTAAATCTACACTTAAGACCTAAGGCTGGTGCGGAATAGTCACATCTGTGGGCCCTTGACCAAGGCCTTTAACCCCCAGCTCCATGGGCACTTCTACAAGTGGCTGCCCTTTGCTACAAAGCTTGTTCTCACATACATATGTATCTATGGAGGTGGAGTAGGAAAAAAGAGAATTTCCCCTATTATTATTATTATTATTATAAACCAGGTCTCCCCAAATCTGGCACTCCATTCCAAACCCAAGCCTTGTTTTCAGTTCCCCCAGGTAGTTGGCTTAATAATCACTGATTTTGATTGGGCACAGAGGCTTCACACCCAGCTCACAGGCAAAGGAAGGCTAGAAAATCAGTAGTGCTCAGCCCTTGAGGACCATAATCTGAATAGTCCTGTTTTAAACTATACTCACAAAGGGAGATCCATCTTTTTCTGTGTCCACCCCAACCCCAGTCTGCAAATTTCAACACACAAACAACAGGTATGCTTAAGTGTTATCCTTTTTAATGCCAGTTCAGGTGATGTTGATTGTGGCTATCGTTTGTTTGACAGTTCATGCAATAATTCAAGTGATTGGTCTGTTTTGAAGCATCTCAGAAAAGCCATGAGACAAAAGCTTGCAGAGGCTATTTCAGTGAGCTCACAATCCATCATAATTAGCTATTTGCTGGAGCAGCATACCTTACATAGAGTGATCATGCATGTGATAACATCGGCCTTTGAACTCTGCATGTAGGCCCAAGCCAGGCTACCTTTGTTTTGCAAACAAAATTAAAAATAGGAAGATTCACTGCAGTGAATCATTCACTATATTTTATACTCCTTGTCTTAAGGTAGTGCAATGCAGAAATTGAATGAGCTTCTAGAATTGCTTGTAAATGTATATTTTAATTGTATAAAATCTTAATTTTTACCCAAATTTTACGACCAACTGTCAGTGTTACAAATAAATTACTTTGGAAAATTAGTTCTAGAATACACCTTACGGTGTTACTTGGACACATCTTCAGTGATGTCAGGGGTGTTTTGGGTCTTTAATCATCAGATACCCTCTCCTAGGTGATCTAGCAGGGGGTGATCAGCCTCTGACTTGTGTCCAAGTGGCGCACTATCCATGGATACACCCTCAATGTCTACAAGGCCTTTTCAGCAGTCTCCAGAATGTTCTTAGTGGCCCTTCTGTGGCCTACTGTAGTCTTTTAAGTAGTTTGAGAGTTAGCGGTAACGATCGGCCAGCAAAGCCCCAGCACTCAAAGTTCTAGACAATTCTAAAAGAGTAAGCCTTGAAGTTCCCAATGTCTAAATTAGCAATGTAGAAACCATCACTAGTGAAGCACGCACCAAAAAAACTAGTGGAAAAAAATGAACAAAACACTTAAGTTATCACTAGAAGTCACTGGAAAAGATATACTAAAGCTTACTGGCATTATTGTCAAAATCATGGTGGTAAGAAATACACCTAGTGGTTTTTGTTTTTGGGGCCAAGCGAACTGCTGGATAACTCTATTTCTTGATACAACCAGTAAGGAAGAGAGGAAAGTCCTTGGAAACGGACCATGGTCATCTTCAGGACAGAAGTCAGCACTGCCACCTTCAGGAGATTTCTGCAGAACTGCTCATTTCCCTTACAATATCTGACAGAACTTTCTCATCCTGGCCCCGAGTACATAGACAGTAACATTTATTTAAATCTTCACCTCAAATAATCAAGAGGGAGACTGTTTTTAAATTTCTGATAGCTTTGCTTCTTAGTATTATAACTCCCTATGTCCATGCTCTTTAAAATACAGCTTCCTAGAAGATCTAAGCCATTTAATGACACCTGCTATCCTTTAACTGCAAAATAAATATGAAGTGGACACAGTTTCATGGAGCATGATTAGTTGATTCACATACAATTTTTATTTTTCACAAGGCAGACGCAACTCAATACACTCAACTCACTAAAATCGCATACTAAAATACAGATATGAAATGGAGAAAATGGCATTAGGGGAATGAGAAATAATAATAATACATTAATAAATCATATCGAAAACACAGGGTTGTCAACTTTGGTCAGCTGGTTGGAGTGAGATTGTTCAATTCGAGACAAGTCTGCACACAAACGCACATGCATTTACATTTGACAGTTTTATTAGCCTGCCTTGTAAATAGTCTTTTGATGTAGCTAATTTTACATTTACAGTGGAATAATATTGATTTGCCGTAAGATTTCTTGTGTGAATGTGAGAATCTGAAAGCGTGAGTGTCACGTCAAATGCATCAGATTTGCCTAATAACTACTTCAACCTAATGTGCCCAACTCGCTAATTTGTCGACCACTGAGAGTTGGGAGTACTGAGCCACAGCCACCAAGCAGCCGGGAAATGAACTTGTGTTTTACATTGTGGTTTGGGAAAATTCTTTATTATTCATGGGAGAAGCACTACCTGATTGGCCAGTGAAGGCCTTAATCGTTATTTGATAGCCATATCAATTACCTAGCATAAGTGGCTATGGTGTTTCCTATCTCTATGTTTCCATTTAAGGACACAACATATGGAAGGCCAAAAGGGTCACAACGTGTTAGCTTCTTTTCGGGTTAACATGTTAACTTGCGTATCAACATGTAAACATACAAAATGTTTACGTTAACGTGTCTATTTTGAGCTTGTTAACGCGACAAAAGCTAATACGTTTTAACCCTTTTGACACAGAAAGTCCAGTGTCTCTGTACAAAAGAGGTACTGGTGGAGGCCGCGCCAGACCCCATGTAACTTTTTTACTAGTCAGTTTTGACTTCAGGCATATTTTTAGTTGTTTAGTTTAGAAATGTGTGGTCATATCGATATAAATTAAACGAGTGACACTTTTCAGTTTTTTTGCTCCGTATTCTGCAGGTGGACAGAATTGTTTAAGTGTAAGCTGTAAAATTGCTTCTCTGAAATCGTTGAGTACTGAATTTGTAAGCAGTAATGTGCAACATCATTAAATAATCTAATAAACAAAATACAGCTAAACAAATATCCCTAGTATCTATTCCATTTTTATTTCTTTCTCCTTCTCTGTACAATATCGACCATAAAATGTATCCAGTCACCTGGTGCCTTTTCTGTACTACCTTAATACTATTTCTCAATTCATGCCACTGTCGTTATGTTTATAAACTCGTTCAATAAAAAAATGCAAGCAGTAACAATGACAGTGTGTAAAGACCACGAAGCTGTGAAATATAACCAACACAGAGAACATGCTGGCTTACACAAAGGTCCGAACACTCCCTCAGCAAAACGTGGCTCGTCTCATTCGTTTTAATGATACAGGGGTGAGGTAGGCAGGTATGTCCTATTTCACAACGCCTACATCTATGGATGGCCAAAGGGGCACATTCTTAACGTGTTAACATATTATTATGCATTAACAGGCACAAAACGTGTGCATTATTACATGTCAATTTTGAGCGTGTCAACGTGAAAAAAGTTAACACGTTTTGATCCTTTTGGCCTTCCAAAACATGTAGGCCTATTTGCATAACATCATTTAATGAAGTAATGCTACTCTACATAATCTGCCTTCATAAGGGCCGTGTAGTATGCCAAACTTTTGACAACAAAAACAGGTAGCACGTGTCAATGGGAGCACATTCACCGGCCAATGAGGTACTGCTTCCATTATGAATATTAATGAGTTTTCCAAGGCCACCCTGCAAAAATTCGCTGCAGGGCATGCACACAGCACAAATATAACGGATTAGGGTATGCGGAGGGGTACTGAAGAAAACATGGCTACAGACAGTGTAAAAAAAGCAAATGTAAGTAAATTAAAAAAGGTTGTTGTGTGTTTTTCTATGATAATTTGGCAAATAATCTTAGGTTTTTAGAATCCAAAGCTTTGACTTGTGCAATGTGTGGATGAACAAAAAGTTAGATCCTATTAGAAAACAGGTTTGACCGATTCAGGATCGTCAGAGAAACACGGATACCATGACAAATTTAGGGGGTCCAGTACTTTATAGGGTCCCAAAATCCCCCCACTCAGCAAAATCAGCTGAGAGATGGAAAGTGCCAACCCGAGCAGGTGACATTTTCTCATGTCTAGTTACTCCTCTAGACCGATTCACTGAAAAGAACCAGTGACAGAACATCCCTCTGTTCAAAAGAATGATTCATGAATTGGACATCATTATGGTTCACTTGTATATCTGGTATTGCACGAAAGTAGTTTTTCTTGCTAAAACCATATCGCATTGTAGTTTGCTTAGGCCCTAGTACTTCTCTTTCCAAGTGAAAATTGCGCAAATACAAATGCAAATCCACGTTGCATTGGACTCTGGTATTAATATATCAATCGCCTGAGAACAGATTGGAGGTGTAATATCACGCATTGTAAATGTCTGAATGGCTTAATACCAGAGGTTCATATGCATGTAGTAGATTCATACACGTAACAACATCTAAAAAAAATAATAATAATAAAACAGGGTGGCTTGGTGGGGAAAAGATTTAATAATTTGGTGTCTATGCTGAGTTTCAACACAATTCCACCAGTGTCTTAACAGTTGTGGTCATGTATGTCAAACAGCGTCTGGAAAACAAAGGTTTAATAACTTACTTACATGTCTGGTTTTATATTCTTACTTGAATCAATAACATTTTGACATCAATGTCTTCCTTGCAAGTGAACAATTTTTAAAAATGATTCAAATTAAATGTGTATTCTATTTAAATTTGCGGTTATGAGGTTTTCTGTCATTTGAAACCATTTGGGCTTTTATGCAGTAAATTGGGCAATGCCTCTCACTACCTAGTCAATTGATTAGTAATAAGTAATCACAACCTTTACTGACATCCATCCCTAGCGACTTTGTGAGGAAAGGAAGGAAAAAAGAGTAATATGGTTACACATTAACTGTAAAAATTGTGTTTAAGACATTTCGTTCTCCTCGAGATAAGGTACAAGACCAGTACGATGTGGGATGTTTAAAAAGGACGGGACTTTTTAGTGTATGTATTCATTTACAAATTACCAAGCAGTCGCCTGTGCACACAGGACCTTTATAAAACAGGAGCCTATAACAATAAGCCGTTAAAATGCCTCTGTATAAATGTACATCCTATGAGGATATCCATGACCGTTTTAATGCGGTGAGGAATTTGTAAAGCTTGCAAAACTAAAAATATTTTAGTGTATATTACAAATATACAGGAAACCAAAGTAATTATTCACCTTGACAACTCACTGGCCTGACATATACTGTTTTCGTGACAACTCACTCATATGCTGCGTTGTGGGGATGTGGTTAAAGGACATATCAGTACTATACGATTTTGTGGTCTGGAAGTAAGGAATATAGTATATGCAGGTTATACTTATGTCCCAGTGACCTGACCAAGATAAGTGGTTAGAATATTGATGGCCGTAGGCCTATATACCTAAGATGTAAATAAATGAGACAGGAATTATTTATGAAGAGAATGAGACCATCATTTTCTAAACTAAAAAATTAAAAAAGACATCGTGAGGGCGATTGTTTAAGATGCAATGGTATTGAAACAGTAAACAGGAATGACCCTTATCGGTGAAATTTCAGGAGTGTTTCCTCGCTCACTGGTCCACTCAGCGAGCATCAAGACCAACCCAGGGGGACAGCATTAAATATAGGCCTGAAAAGTCATATCTTACACTTTTTAACAGTAATTCATACACAAGGAGTAATAAAAGGCAACTGAATATTTCGACACGTTCGCGATTTGGTTTAAAGCCCTTAATGAGGGTGTAATTGCATGCAAAGGTTTGCACGTGGTTTCATTCGGGCTATCACTAAACGCGCTCGCGCTGTCGCGTGACGGACGGCGGGTTCGACGAAGGTAACTGGAGGTAAAGGTTTAAGTGCTGTTAAAGTCCGTAATACACTGTAGCGACACGTTTACATACTCACACTTTATAGTCTGATTGTTTCACATTAGTGATTATATACTTGTATTAAAGTCTAACTCGTAGATAAATGCCAACTTGTTGTGCGCCTTTCTTTCTCAATCACGTATACGATGAGAAACATTAATGTAGCTAATTGTGTCGTTAAATGCAACCAATACCTTGCTAACGCTACAATAAAGACTGCTTATTTATAGAAATAACATTTTATATACCGAACTATCCGTAAACGGTTACCTTACGCGGTGAGGTTTGTGCGGAAGGGACGGAAAGCTTTCTAACTTGACAGAAACGAAGACGTACGATTAAATGACTTATCAGGTTTCAACTTGGTGTCAGTTGGGTCCAAACGACGTGTAATCCCTTTTATTTGACGTTATACAAAACCCCACTTGCCACTGTTTAAAATTTCCACTAGATGGCGTAGTTGCGACAAAAAAGACCAAAATATTCCTTTCAGAAAGCACTGCAGACGTGTGGGGGCTCCTTTCTTTTCGCAAGGATGACACCCTGAAACAGATGTATGTTAGAAAGCGCGTTACACTGCAGCCTCACAACTTTAACAGCATTGCATGTGTTGTATCTTTGATTAGTTACTATTTTGATGTGAAGTGTCCCAAGAATGGAAAAGCATTTGAGTGAAAGACTCGCTGCAGGTAAAGCCACAGTCAGATGTTCTGTTTGAGACATGTCTGGAGGTTTAATATTTTAAAATGCTGTACTCGTTGTATCATTGTTTTACCCCACGTAGGTTGTCTACCTGTGCCATTGTTTAATCAAAAGAAAAGAAGTAGATTACCCCTGACATCAAACCCTGCCAAAAATGAATTTTTCGGTAGTGAATTTCCATACTTTCAGAGCCTTGCTTTACCATCTTTGCCATCAGGTATGAATTTGAAACAGTAATGTCTTGCATCTTTTTGCATCCGAAATCACATTTCTATTAGTATTTACAATTTTTCTTTTTATGCAAAAATAAAATGAACATCCAGGTAACAGTGAGTTCAGGACAATACAAATACATTTTTTTTTTTTTTTTTTTTTTTTTTTTTTTTTTTTAGATATTTTAGGAAATACTGGACATTCAGCAGTTCAGAGACCAGGCCCAGCCATATCCGCTGTACAGAAGAGTCAATGGATCAGGCAAGAATTTCCGAAGACGAGACCCCCTGAAATGCCTCCAGTAAGAGGTCTGGCACCAACTCCACATCCAGGTTGGCCTGGAGGTATGGGGTAAGTTTACAGATTATCTTGGTCAGTTTCTGACAAGTGTTAAATGAAGTCAAGCATACATTTTTAAAGAAAACAACTTTTGTGGAAAATTGTAGCTTAATCTTGATGCAAAACCATATGATTTCCTCTTGAAGCTGATATTTATTGAACTTGGCCACCTTCAATGGACGCTGTTATTTCAAACGGATAGAAGGCTGGAAACTGCATCATGTCCATTTCCCCATTGTAATAATAAATACAATTTGATTTTTTTAATCGTAGTAGTAGTAGTAGTAGTAGTAGTTCCCTGTGATCAGGTTACTTCTTAGTATTTTTGTGTATTTCCATTGTTTTTACTTTGAACCTAATCTGACCGTGGTGCAGTTTCCTGGTAAGGCATACTCACACAATAGATAAAGAGAAAAAAAAATGTAACCATGTTTATTGGAAATAAAATGTAAAGTAAGACTCCACAAAACTGCAAAAACATGTGGTTAGGTCAGTTGGTGTCTCTAAATTGCATTTAGTGATTTTGAGTGTGTCCTGTGATGGACTGGCATCTCATTCAGGGAGTCTATCTTGTGCCCTTAGCATTGTGGGATAGGCTTGACAAGTAATACAGAAGGTGGATGGATGGTGGGAAGTAATTGAATCTGCTGATTCCATATATTATATTCCAGGTCACAAGCCGGAAAGCAGATCTTGGCTTCATGGCAGGACTGCAGTGGACCATCAAGCACTAAACTTACTAGTTTTCCCAGCAGTGGATCTGTGGAGAGCAGATGGAAATTTTCACACAAACGTCTGCAGACAGATCAGCAGTCAAACAGACTCTTAAATCTTCCAGCGAGCCTCTGTTCACAAAACCCAGGAACACACACAGCTACACTTAGCAGTCAGCAACATAACTTGGAATGGAGGCCGACGTCCACCCTTAACTACAGACAAATTAAAGACTCAAATATACTCCCCAATAACATCACTCCCCAGTCTCAGGTACTGTAACGTGGGGATGCTAATCGGTATGTTGCAAAATTGTCTTAGAATATTCCAGGCTTGCAGCTTGGACTTGTACTACCTGCCCTCAAACATGGTTTTCGTGGGGGTGGGACAGTGTGATTAAGTCAACGGGCACCTCAAAGGCAGCTTCTTTCCTGCATGCCAAGAATGACAGATGTTCAACATTTGAAATGGACATTTGATCTCCTGTACAATATGTCACAATACTGTATAGCTGTTAAAAGTACACCCTCTGGCACAGCAGTTACTGCACATATATGCTGAGGCTCTGAAGAATCCTTGTAGGTGAAGGTAGTGTTTTGAACAGTTCAGCCTGATGCAGAATTGGGAAAGACTGATATGGCATGAAAATTGTGAAAGAACATCAAAGAGAATGATTGAAAATATTTAATCATAAATTAAATCTAATGCCAGGTACAAAAGCAAATTGCTATTATCTAATTGTGTCAGGTTCTGAAATGATCACAGAAGAATAATAAAAGGTGTATCAAAGATACTTCTAATTCTTAATATATAATTTCTTCTTGTTAGCTAGACCGTTAGTGTTTGTTTCATTATTCTCTAAAGAAACCAGCAGAGTCTCAGATGAAACCAGTGACAGACAATTCCCTGCGGATTCTCACAGCGGTCATTGAGGGAATGAAACACTGGGCCCAATTCAAAGACAGAGCACCCTTCTTATTTGAGGTCTTCGGTGGGTCCACTTGTCATTGGCCTGACTGTCACCAATCAGTGGTTTCCAGATGTGCATTATATGAGGTAGTGTGCCCATTTTAGTTTATGTGCCTTTCAATATGTTACACTTTTTTCCCCAGGCACTCTCGACTCTGCTGTCACAATTGGTAATCATGGCGCAAAAACCTTCCTCCTGAGAGATGGACAGCATACTGTGCAGTGTGTTTTCTATGAGACCGTAAGTTGTGTAACCATCCTCCCTGAAATAAAATGCCTCTGAGCTAAATAATTCAAGAGTCAAGGCTAAAAATATGTAGTAGGATGATACCAGCAAAATCTTAGTGTTAAGGAAAAAAGATCAGCGCCTCTCCTGGCCAACAAAAAATGGGCCAAAGCTTAATGTTGTGCAATTTGAGTTTGGCCCATTTTTTTGCCCAGGAGTATGTTTTGTGTGTGTGTGGGTTATGTATATCAGTATTTCTCAAGCCGGTCCTCGGGAATCCGAGATGGTCCACGTTTTTGCTGTCTCCCAATTTCCTGGGGGACTCCCAGACAGTCCACGTTTTTGCTCTCTCCCAATTCCCTTGGAGTTGGGAGGGAGCAAAAATGTGGACCCTCTGGGGGTCCCTGAGGACTGGTTTGAGAAAAAATGATGTATATATTACATTGTGGGGACTAAATAAAAAATGTTATTTTGATGATGTGAGAACAAAAAATGTTATTTTGATGATGTGAGAACAATTTTTTTGGTTCCCACAAGGGGAAACTCAGTTTTATAAAATGCAGTGACTACAATAAAAAAACTAAAATTGTCAAATGTCTTATAATACACACACTGACGCATATTAGTTGAATGAAAATTAGCTGTGAGTATATGTCAGCTTCAAAAACGGTCTGGCAGAGCAGCATGAGGCAACTAACAGTGTTCCAAAGAATTGGTGCCCAAATTGTAGGTGCATCACAAAAACTGCAAAATTAATGTGTCAAAGGGAACCGTTTCAAAAACTGTCAAAGCTCACCACAGGAACAGAGGCTAAGCGTGATTGTTGCAAAACACCTCAAACGTACAGCATCAGAAATTACCACACCTCTGTAACCCAGTTTCAACAAAATTGTAGGTTGTGATCTTCACCAAGCTTGAATTTGTGGCAGGGCCGCTTCTATCCAAGACTAATGCACAAAGGCACAAATATAACCTGGGTAAAGAGCACAAAAACCTGCACCCCTGGGTATAGGAAAAAGTTACATGGTCCAATGAGTCATCATACACCTTTTTTCATACATGGATTGATTTGTATTTGGAGAAAGTCAAGGGAAGCCTTCAACCTGCAACATGGGGAATTCGTAATTATGCAGGCAGGCATCTCATGGGGGTCATTACATCTAGTGGTTACTCTTGGAAATTTCATAGCAGCCATGAAAATTAGGCCATTTTCCTCTTTGCAAAGCATATTTATATTATACTTATGTATTTAAGCAAGAATCTTGTTCAAATGCTAAAATACATATATACTGTAGGAATCTAGTACCTGCCTGACAAAGGCCAAACTCCACCCTCTGTATCTAACTGTGCTTTGTGCCACTAACTAGGACCAGGACCTTCCACGACTCATCAGAGGCCAGGTCCACCGTTGTGTGGGGAATTATGATGCAGGGAGGGAGCTGCTTACATGCATGTGTGTCAGGCATGCCTCGTCCTCAGAGCAGAGGAACGCCCAGGAGGCTGTGAAGGCATCAGACGCAGAGATGAGGAGGCTGGTCAGGTCATTCTGTGAAGTCTGACCAAAGAGACAAGAAGTAGCCTCGATGGCAGTGAAATACGTGCTAATGTGATTCAGGTTTGATTTTTCTAACGTACTGGTGGTGCTTTGTGAAGGTCTCGATGAACTGTCGTTAAAAATATTTATTGTATTCAATTTATCTCTGGTGTTTTATGCACTTTTTTTCTTCATTGGTCTGTGGAAAGAAATGTTAAGGTTATTTGTGGGTTGTTTTTTGTAGGGTAGCATGTACCTTAAATTCTTTAAATTAGCAAATGATTAAAGTCAGTTTGTGTTTATTGTAAGAATTATTTTCCAGTAATAAATGATGAACGAAAATGTTCTTACCTTTATGTGTTTTTGTGAAAATAATCACATACTGATTTCAACACAAATAATGCATTCTGTGTTTCTGAAACATTTTATTACAAACAAATCCACAATACAGCTAACACTGAGTCTATTTTAAGGTAAAACACCAAAACTGATGAGGTAATATTTCAAAATATATTTTTGAAAGGATGCTTTATAATCGGAAGTGAGCTTACACATTAAATTTATTTACAACTAAAAGTTACGTTCAAACTTAAGAGTTCTAACCTATAAAACAGTTTCACCAGTGTTATGACTTACTATGGTCAACATATTTTCAAAAATCATTTGTGACAATCCCAATCGTTATCAATACCAAACAATCTCAAAGCACAGCCTCCGCAAATGAAGCACGTTCTTGGTTTTCAGTCAATGTAGTTACATTGTATTTGCAATTTGGAGGAAAATATCCTTTTATATATGCACATGGATTGCCCCTGGGATAAATTTAGCTGTAAAAAGAGAAAATCCCTAAAACGTACTGGGGCGGTGTGTTGCTCAGTGGGTTCAGTCTCTGCACCAGTGCCTGGATAGATATGAGTTTATGGCTTGACTTTGCTATGTGACCCCCAAGCTTCAATTGTATGTCAAATGTTTTGGGCAAAAGGGTTTACTAAATAAGTCAATGTAAAGACATCTGATAATGTTGAATTGGCTTTATGAAAGAAAAAAACACAATGATCCATGATCATGTATAAACTTGCACAGGTTTGCTGAAGGCCTTTCTGTGGAACAGGGTAATTTGCCTTGCCATTACCTTTCCTAAGGTTATAATTGTTTCTGCCATGCTTAAGACATTACAGAGTAACTGAGAACTGCAGGTCAAGTACAATTAGTACCCTTATAGCCCTGCCATGCAAATTTAGAATTGGATATGTATGAATTTAAATGCAATAGAAGGCTCTCATCACCCTTTAATTTGATTATTAAAGTGATTTACTCCATGAGGATAAATGGCAAATGTAGTAGGACATAATTCAACATGTACGACTTCCCGCTGGCTTCAAAACTGCGGAAAACTCCAAATCCTGGCCCACATTTTTGATAACACTATGCTGAAGCAAGCTCTTTCCTTATTGTTTAGTAAGTAATTACAAAAGTGTGGCACACAAAAAATGACTACATAAATGTGTCATTTTCAGAACAGTACAGTTTAAGCAGAAATGGGCACTAACCTGATTTCAGTACTGAAATAGTTTTAGGTACATAATGAAGGCACAAGCTGGTTACGTTAGAGCCAGTTTTCAGAAAAGTGACTGATTCGTGTTAACTAACCCCAACCAATTTTGCATTTTCTTCCATGTGATTTATTTTTTTATTCAATTGTAACCTGATGTATTTCAGTCCTGAATTATCATGAGGGTTAAAGTTTTTTTTTGTAAAATAAGAAGAATGCTGTTTTTGATTTACAAAACATTCACATAAAACATTTGGAACAGGACCAAGAGATGGCATCCCATTTAATGCCCATGTCATACTTCAGTATTTAATGCTTTTACACAGTTATGCAGTCATCCTATAGTACATTTTTGTTAACGTGACATTGACTTTTACAAACAAATATTTATAGACAAAACTCAGGCCATCCAAAACACAAACATATGTTTCATCCTCAATGATGTGAAATTCTGCAGTCATTTTTTTCAAATAAATCACTGACATATTGCCTCAACCACAAGACATTTTAAACGTACATAGAATTAGAAGAAAATTGATTTCCTGGTATTGCCTGTCTGAGTAACACCTTCAGTCACTTCTTTCCAAACCCAGCTGTTTACAATGCTAACCCTCACACGCAACATCAAACTAGATTACACTACCACAGACCCAGGTAAACATGCCCTCAGTACGATCAGACTCCATGTGCCAGTGTGAATAGCAGGGGTAACTTGCTTCTTTTGTTTTCACTCACAAAACCTCAGTTGTCCTCTGAAGGATTGACACTGATTGGAAAACTGTATTATTGAATTGGATCCAGCTTTCTTTAACTATAAATTGTCCCTGAAGAACTCCTTGTCTTTAGATCAGCTTCCATCTTTCTTGCAAAAATTCCCAACAGTTGAAGTCATTTTGGAATGTTATGTTCACCTTTTCTTCCATCTTACTGGCATGTCTGCTGCTGCTGTGGTTATACGCATCTTCCTTTATGCACATGATCATCAGTTCCTGTTCAACATGTTCTGTACAGGATCACTTTGTGTCAGGCAACGGTTTCAGTTCTATTAACATTTGTCTAAACAAAGACTGTCAAAACAGCAACAGGAAAACACTACTGATGGTGGAACGGTGTAAAACACATGTAACCAGTCTCATTCTGAAAAGTAAATAATGCTGAAGTAGCTTATTGTATGAGGGAAGACAGACGTGTACTTTGGGTATGTTACAAGCTTGTGTTGTATTCAAAACGGTCCCCCCCAAGGGAAGCCATACAGCACTTTGCTATGAGAGTTGTAAAAAGGTGCATGTGTGTGTGTGGGGGGGGGTAATTATAAAATGGTGGGCACTGGGGTGGGAGATGCATGCTCCTTGGGTGCATATTTTGCGAAGAATGGCAGGAAGAGCGTAAGCATGACGGCTACAATAGCCAGCATGTAACCCCAACCAATCTGGCACTCTCCTGCATAGTAGATCTCTGAATCCCCACAGGACGACTTCACAAGGGCAGAGTTCAGTCCGAAAGGGTACACCAGAAGTCCGGAAGCCATGATGAAAACTGCAAGAGAGACAGACAGGCAGACAGACAGAAATAGTTCAGTCACTATGACAGTAAGGAAAGAAAACATTTTACCCGATGTGTCCATGTGGGGGCAGTAGAACCTCTGCAAAGTATGAAGAAAGAGTACCGATTAAAATCTTGGTTTGATCGAGTTTAGGAATAAAGATGGTTCACTAAGAAATTTGCAATCAGGAGTCAAGCCAAATAATACTAGCAATCATTAAAAAGGTTTTTACTAATTATCCGAATAGCTGTTTTTAAATGTCAGATTTTTCATGGTCAGGCACACCAACAACACAATCCCGGTTCCAGCTATACTCAATTGGGTTTTACTGCAATGGACCATTCAGCTGAAAATTCAGTAGAAATACGCTGCCTCAGACATATGCAAACTGCAGTGAGGTTAATGCTGTCGGTAAACAATGGACCGATAATTAAGCCTGTAGCATCAAAAAAAAAGACGTGACTGACAAATGATTATTTGCCAAGACAAAAAAAAATGTCAAACTGACAGAACAACTGGATCAGCTAAAATGTAGATAAAAACGTCTGTGCTTCAGCTAGTTAATCTGTGGATACAGAATGAGTGACTTGACAGCGCTGCTTGGAGTGCATGGGCGAGAATGGCATTGTGGGAGATTATTTAATATGGTCCAGTGTCACCTAATTACATACAGTTTTCTGGGGCAATAAACACACACGCACAGAGACACACAGACAGACAGACAGGCAGACAGCCTTAACCATAAGTAACCATTTAAAATACAAGACCTTTGACATTTTTAGTTTTTTGATTGTAGTTAAAAGATTTTTTTTTTTTATAAAATCGAGGTTTATATTGTGGGGACCTGGAAAATGTCCTCACCAGCTTGAAAGTAACAGGTTTTACCACATTGTGGGGACATTTGGTCCCTATAATGTGGTAAATGCAAACATACACACACACACACACACACACACACACACACACACACCTAACATCCAACCAACAACAGCAAAAGTCTTCATAAGAAATAGTGTCTAGTTATCAGCAGGAGTCCAGCATTTCTACCTAATCGCCTCGGTTCAACTATCATTCGCTTTGCAGAAGTTTTACAGATGCACAGTCAGACCTCTTCTGGTGATTTCCATCCTTTGGCACATTTGTGCCGAAAACCCAGAAGGCGGCTGAGGGAATTGGATGAGGTTGGGGCCACACAAAGCAGGGGAATACAAGGTACCCTGTGTATTGAAAATGTCACAAGAGAACAAGATGTGGCTGACAAATGATGTTTGATTGTGGCACAATTGCCTGTCTGCATCAGATAAGCGTGATCCGTTGATATCATCTCCAAGGCCGCATAACTTGGCTAATGGGAGCCTGCTATCGGGGATAGATCCATGCCTGCTCGTACACTCGCACAAGGCATGAGGGAATGAAGGATTCCACATAGGTTTGCTTGATACTGCATGTGATAGGAGCTCTTGAACCCTGTGCTGATGGGGGCATCCTCAGTCGCTGCCCTGTGTTGTCGTATGACGTGACACAAAGATTTACATCGTCCATCGAGCTAATTATCTACTAAAGGCCATGCTAATGTTATTCTACTTCCAAGAATCATGAAGTTCTCATATATTGCTGCCACGGATTATACTTGTGTGTTTTGGGTTATAAGGACACAGTCTATCCCATTCCACAGAATTTACAGAGCTGACCAAGCCTTGGGACTGCAGAACATACCGTCTGTCCAATTAAAACATGAAGGCTTGAGCTACGACTGGGCACGATGTCACGTTTCCTGTAAAGCATAGCGGGAGATTAATGCATATTTCTGATGCCAAGAACTTGCCAGATAATGAAATCCAGGGCCTGTTCCTCCAAGAGATTTCACGGGTGAGAAGCTGGACAATTGTGAGATCCAAAAAGTTGGGATTAATCCCAGATGGATGGACCATAGAACTGCAAATAGGAGGTACTGGATGATATCACAGGGAGTGACACTAAGTGACTGATGATACTTTGCTGATTGATTTTTATTTTAAAAGCTCGATCTCATGCTTTGATACAATAATTACAGAGAAACACAAGGATACTGAATTACCAATGCACATTGTTCTCTTGGCAAGACTATGAAAGGGCCATTGATGATAATGATGCCGTCTATGATTGTCATGCATGTCAGAATATAGCACAGATCTAGCCAAACAGTGTGGATGCGAGTCGTCCTGATTTGGTTTCTGTCAACACCCCTGTCTTTACATGCTATGTTACCCTGGGCGGTTACTCTTCAGATCACACCGCTAACACTGGGAGTATTGTGGCCTGTGACTCAGTGAGAACTAATGAGAACTACTTTTTACTAGGAGATTATCATCTATTTGTCAACAATGCAACATAATCAAAATAACAAAAATCATTCCTGAACTTGGATGGCTTCAATTCCTCCTATTATCGATCGACTGTGGGTTTCGCACAAACATTTCGGCACTAGACCATCATCAGAAGACCCGGGTTTTGTCATTATGAATTACTTTCAAGCAATTTAAAAATGTGACCAAGTCTTAAATATTTCATCCAAATGAGTTGACAGTGAGAAGCAAAAAACAAAGGCGAGGGAAAAGTCAGGGGGTTACTCTGCATGGTAAGCCATGGTTGTGTTATCTGGTCTCCTTCTAAAACCAGTCCTGCAAGTAGCCAGAGGTCGCTTTCAAGATGTCAGGGTGGCAGCCTTGAAATAGCATTCCCAGCACTCGGCATGGTGGGCCGTCATTAGAAAGGGGACTCATGCAGAGCTCCCTTACTGTACCCAAGACGCAGTCTTACACCTAATGGGCGTAGTTAGTGGTGTGCAAATGCAGTAAAAATGCAATTATGGAATGTCAGGAGTGCTATGCCTTCAGGGTGGTAAAATCCATCAGGATTTCTCTGGCTTGCAGTCCTGTTTTACCAATTAAGACGTGAAAAGACGTCTGATAGCCCCAAAATATATAGGGCATATAAACCCATAATGCTCTCCAGAACGTTTAGGGTTCTACAATCAACAACAGTTACAACCAAAAGGATTATTGTAAATCACAGGACGTGATTTAATCAGCAAGGCCACTTAAAGCATTTACGCAAGTAACTAGTACCTCAAGCCCCTTAGGTAGCTATAAATTCGATTCGGCTTAGCGACAAGCTTAAACAGCATCTGACGGCATGTTATATACGGATGTACAGGCGGCCACCGATTCTGTTCATAACTTTTATGGACATAATTTCTAGCCATTGCCAAGGTGTGGAGTGGGTTAGGCTTGAGGGCCTCAGGATCGTGTCTTTGCTTTGTGCAGATGACGTGGTTCCGTTAACATCGTCGGGCTGTGACCTGCAGCAGGCACTGGGGCGGTTAGCAGCTGAGTGTGAGGCAGCCGGGATGAGGATCAGCACCTCCAAATCTGAGGTCATGGTTCTCAACTGGAAAAGGGTGGATTTCTCTCTCCTGGTGGGGGATGAGTTGTTGCCTCAAGCAGAGGAGTTTAAGTATCTCAGGGTCTTGTTCACAAGTGAGGAAAGAAGGGAGTGGGAGATCGACAGATGGATCGGTGCAACGTCGGCAGTAATGTGGACACTGTACCATTCTGTGTTGGTAAAGAAGGAGCTGAGCCTGAAGGCAAAGTTTTTGATTACCAGTCGATCTACGTTCCTACCCTGACCTATGGTCGTGAGCTCTGGGTAGTGACTGATGCAGTTGAGGTGCTTCGGGCATGTCCAACCGGAAGGAGGCCCCAGGGCAGACCCAGGACACGCTGGAGAGATTATATCTCTCGGCTAGCCTGAGAACGCCATGGTATCCCCCAATGGAGCTGGAGGAGGTGGCTGGTGAGAGTGAGGTTTGGGCATACCTGGTTACATTGTTGCCCCCGTCAGCTGGCCCTAGATAAGTGGCAGATAATGGATGGATGGATGTACGGATGGACGAACACAGGCTTTAATTTCAAGGGCTGTCATTTTAGACTGCCATCCCCCATTCAATGATTTGTGTACCTCCAGTGACATGAAAACACTGGAAATTATTTGGTTTTGGAATTCTTTTTTTTAATTCCAGAAATGAACCCAATGTGCATGCATGGTGGATAAAAAAAACATAACTGACCAAAACATTACCCTTGAGGCATTTCAGAAATGATATATATTCAGACTATGGCCCTTTTCCTCTTATAAGGCTTATTTGAATATCAAACCAGGACGTACGACGGAAGCTTGTGTTGTCTTTGGCTGGTATTCCAGTAATGGCCCATCTAGACAAGGCTGGTGACCTGCCATCCTGACATCGTCTGCGGGGATGAAGCTTCTAGGTCTTGTGATGGGCTTTTGTTTTTGAAACCAGCAGTCCTAAACTGTTTTCATGTTTAACTAAATAATGCATGGATTTGCTGGAAGTGTACCTCCCAGCAGTTGAGGTAGAAGATCAATAAGACCTTAAAATAACTATTAAAAACAGAAAGACAAACAAGTTGAGTCCCAGTCATTAGTCTTCTGGGACTTACATCAGGCAGGAATTCTAAGACAGGCAAACCAGAGGACCCTGCATGTGTGATACTTCCCTCAAATTATTGGTCAGGTCTCAATTTTGCCCTTGACAGGATGTTACAACACACAGCTTAAATTAAAGGTCCATCGTCAGACCAAAGTTTTCCAGAGTTAAAGTGCGTTCTTTCCGGAAAGTCGAGCTGGTGTGCTGGAGCCTGCGTACCATTGCCTGATGTCTCTTGGTAAACATGGATCTCCAATCACATATGAAATGCAGCCCTGAGGCAAGTGGGAAGCCCAAGGCAGGTAACTCTTTGAGAAAACTTCACCTTCTAACATTCAGTTCAAACTGAGGTAGGTGCGGCTCAGAAGTATCCTTCCAGGGAGATCAGACATACTGCAGAATTTTAAGTATTCCTATATGGATGTATGGAAATTTCAGTGGAGGCCAGGGTAAACGTGGCCCTCCGGATGTTGAGACAATGAAAAATTTTACTGCGTGTGGAACATTAGTACAATATTTGGTTTATGTCTGTTCCTTTAAGACATTATGACATGGTTACTGAAAATGGAGCTTTAGTACATTTAGAATACACACACACACACACAGCTCCCCTCTAGCTAAAAATCCTCAATGACAGAGTCTGGGTAAGGTTAACTCCTGAGTTTCTGTTGTCTGTCTTGTAGTCTTGGCAATGCAGAAGGGGGTGTGACTGTCTTGGGAGGGAGAGTCAGGTGACCATGTTTGTGCTGATTCACTTCACCTGTCCCTCATTCATGCCTAAAAGGATAATGTTAATTTAATTCTTAGTTCCCTGGCCCTGTAAACCTTATCTGAACCTGACCCTCTTACTGAATCTTACTTCAGATCTTATTGTTCCCGGGCAGACATGCCAGATTTTATTTCTTTGTAGTTCTTGCCAAAAATCCATTTTTCCTTTTCTATTTCCCCCGCCGTGGTGACCACATCCTGGTCATGTTCCTATAAGCCGTGAAAAAGGACTCCCCAAGCCTGCAATTACACCCCTGCTCCAGCCCTGTCCCTGTGCCAGGTGGCTTGTTTATACATACTCACTCTATCACTTCAGTTTTGGCAGCAATGGGAGATTCTTGATGGCATCCATAGACAGCCGATATTATAAACACACTTTCTGCTCTATTTCTTTGCATGTCCAGTGTCCTTCATCCGTACCTTATTTGCCGATTTATTCCTTTGCTCGGTAACACTCACAAGTCAGGTTATGGGAGATTATGAGGGATGCTTGATTTTTATTTCGACCACATATTAAGGCAGATACCATGTTCAGGCTAACCAGCTCAAAGCCATGAGTCATCTTCCTACACACAGATCAATTCCAGGGCTTCTCCTGTGACTTCCGTAACCATAAACACTACAGCAACAGCACAAGTGACGCCGAGGACGGTAAATTGCTTGTTAGCAGTGTGCAGCCCCCTCCCCCTCCGCCACACACTCGAACGAACACAACATCTCTCGTTACCGAAGCCCCGTTCATCCAGGCCCCTTAATCTTTCATCTCAGAACAAACAGGGCGATAAAGCATGTGCTCTGCATGATGATGAGCGTGGAACGAAAACAGCCATGCCGGGGGCGGAGGGGTAATGCCGGCAGTATCCCCCTGGAGGGGGGTCTCAAAGGAGACAGTAAGGTGATGGGTGATAGGTATCTCCCATCCGTATCCTGGTTGTTGCTGGTTATGGAATACAAAGTATTTCAACTATAAATCCCAGGATTTTTTTTTGTTAAATTTGGCATATCTCCATGTCCCATCACTTGGCTACCTTCATGTGGATCCAAGTCACGGCTCACTTAGGTTTCCCAAGATGCATATAACAGTGTCGCCTTTTTCAGGGAATTACCCAGGATCCTTAGGCTGGCTTTGATCTGCGGTGAGGTATTATTTTAAATTACCCATGACCACCACACTGACTGCAGCAAGTATGTGGTTCTATCACCTTACGTGATCTCACAGGACAGCATACGTGATCTCACAGGACAGCATTTCAAGAGACTTAAACTGAAAATTGGAGTGCCATGCAAACACAGATTAGAAGCAGAGTGGGGCCTTGGTCCAACTGACAAGGTGTCATGTCCTCTGCTCTATCACTGTGCTGCAATTCCAAACCCGTAACTGTCAACCGATTCCAAAGTGAGAACTTCGCACAGTGAATGGCCTCCACCCTCGGGATCATGGCCAGCTACAAAGCAGATTTCTCACGGTGCAAGCATGAGACATGGACCCCTCAGAGGTGGAGAGAGATCCACAGAAGCGCTACTGGGGGGTGGGGACTACTTGCCATATTACTGCCAATCCAGACAAAATTGTACCTGCCCAGGAGAAAATACAGAAGTCAGAATAATAACAGCCATATATAGCTGGACGCACATGGAATGGAATCTTGTCCAGCACCAAAGCCACAATATACAGCAGCTTTGTCAGAAAAGGGAGTGGGGTCCAATTACGCAGTTCCTGAGAAGCCGGAATGTCAGCTGACGTGCGAAACGTAACTCAAGCAGAGATGAGAAGCCGAAGCGTGATGCAGAGTCCTCTTCACAATCAGTGCTGGGCCGGGTGACTAAGACACAAAGCACGCCTGCATGCAAACACCACGCAGCTCACGCCCAGGCAGACAAAGGCCTGGACAGGCCTAGAGCTCTTTGTCACTGATCTGGCCTCACTGCTTCTCACCGTCTCATGGCTATTTTTCCCCAATACTGAACCTTGAAAACATGACTGCAGGACAATGCTGGGTAGCTAATTACACACAGCAGTGACAAATGCAGTCTTCTGATAGACCTATGGAAAGCTGAAGGTTGCCCACATGGTGAAGATGCATGGCTTAACCTCGTGATTTGAGACCACTAGTACAGCTTTTTCAAAATCAAAAACAATTTTAATTTCAAGCAGAGCAGGTAGCATAAACTTTAAAGGGATTGTGGGTCCTGGTGGTCATGTGATCAAGCAAAGAGATATCCAATAGAGTGAGTCATCTGTGTGGGATATTACCCCACTTGAGGCTCTATAAATGAAGGCTTGGAGGTTTGATACAACAGTGAAACCTAGAGTTTCAACCTCCAGGCTTCTGCAATGCATGTTAGGGAATCAAGGGCCATTTCCAAGCAGTCACGATGACAGCATGTCATGTAATGCTAGGGGTCCATTCATTAAAACACAAAAGATTTCAACCTTGGGTTGACACACTATCGCTGTGCGAAATCCGCCAGGATAACTGGGTTAGGGCTCACTAAATTTGCACACATGATTGAATTAGAGCCTCATGATATGGCTCCCATGTTTATCCAAGATCACTCTTGAATTATTTGACTGATGTGATTTTTTTCTTAGCTGTTGCACCTGCTGTATGAGAAATGACCGGACATCCTGCCTCCCGACCTGTGTCTCATGCCAGGTCTCCCAGCCCTTGATCCAGCTGATCTGGCCACCCCCGTCACAGCGTGCGAACAACTCTGTACTGCACTTCAATAACTGTTTTTACCACCGTGTGGTTAAACACCAGTCATCTCAAAACCATCAGCCCATCTCATTTTCCAGGCCGTGTCCACGGCTGACAGTAGTGATCATCCTTTTGCTAATATTAGCATTGCTTGTTAGGATTTAATGGTTGTCTTGGTGTTTCAGGTTTTGGTAATTCTCTGGGATGTGGATAACCGTTTAAGGACTGATATACCTTTTTCTTATACCTCCAGAAGGATTATCATGGTAATAAATAAATAAACCACCATACATTTATCAGATTAATTAAATATCTGGACACAGAAACAACAATATTAACAGGAAGAGGAAAAAATTACGATGAGCAAAAGTATTCAATTCAGGTCTCATAATGTTGGTCTGTGATGAATAAAAATTTTTTTTTTTAACTTAATACAAACGCTGGCGTGTCCCGTTATAAAATTCACAGAATGTTCCCATTACAAGTTGACATGTGACACAAAATGACCTTTGGAGCTGACATGTTAATCGCTCCTGATGTCTGAGGAAAGCAGGGAAATTAAATTAAAAACTGATCTCCGTTTCTTTTTCCATCACCCACAAGTTTAGATATTGGATCTATACGACAGGGGGATCAACATTCTAGTTAAATACGGGGAAAAAAATTCAAATCTCTTCAAAATCGCTGAAAGTCCATCTTGATTAATCAAAAGAGCGTTTTTGGACAAAAGTGGCACCATAAACTCAGGGTGCGTTTGCAGTTTGTTTTTTTTTTTGAATGGCCTTTTATATTTGGCTGTGGTCCAGATGGAATTTGTCCATGTCACTTGTAAGCTCTGGGACTTGATAGGAAACGCTTTTTAAATGACATCACTTCACCACACATCCTAATCCGCCCAAGTGCTTATGTAGCAGTAAGTGAAAATCATAGGAAATTGCCTCCTCTTGTATACGAAAGAAAAAAGAATGGTCTTGCTTCACATGATTGCTGTAGTTGTGAATCTTCTCCCGCCAAAGTTCCAGAAAAAGAAATTAATCAACATCTACCAGAACAGACTCATTTGTTTGTTGTGACCACACAGCATGTCACTGGGAAAAAGGGACATGAAACATGTATTCCTAAGATACAGAAAAATATTCATTTCCGATGCTGCTTCCTGTTCATTTATCAGAAACGACCCTGAACATAAATATTCTGAATGTAAATTCACCTTTTTCGTTTCCACTTGCTTGTTGTTGTCTTTTGACTGTCACCGGCATTTACCATTTCATTTCAGTGTCTGAAATCTTCTAACCACTGAGTGACCATCTCCCTCCCTTTCATTAACCAAGTAAAACCAACCATCTGTTCAGATATCCCTGCAGAATGCGTCTTTATCAGGAAAGCAGTTTATCATTCACTTTCTTAAATCAAATTGTAATTTGAAGAATTTCAGGTTATGGTTTGAATAAAGTCCAACTGTATCGAGCAGCTATAAGACAATGGTCTACATCAAAACTCTAGGCAGAATAAAAGGAGGGTCCAGTGACATGTGTTATAGTTTGTCCCTAAAAGCCTTGTCATTAGCCTCTTACCGCAGAACACCAGCTTGCATCTTGGAGCTCCAACGGCACCACATTGCCAACATCCCTCTAACTTGCACACCCCACAGGCCAACCAAGTTAATTCTTACTAAACCAATCAAGGATTGTTTGTCACTTGGGAGACCGAAGGGCATTCACAGGAAGCGGCACATGCCGTTATGCACAGGAACCTGAGTGAATTAGCACTGGAGCTAATCAAGACCGCTAGTTTTGAGAAGCCAAAAAGCCTCAGACATCTAAATCTGAACAAAATGTTGCCACATTTATAAACAGTAGATGTATTCTTGGCTCTAAACAAAGATGTTACGTCCTAATAATGAGGTTGAGTTTTGAGGCATTACAGCCCCCTGATGTTTCATTAACTGCCAATAATACAACTTTGCCCTGAAGCTACTTGACTTTAATGGATGGTGAAGGAATGTCTCTGATTAAATCGACTGCACTGGCGACAGAGCATATACGAATCCTAGTGCTGATTTCACTGCTGCCGGCCTGGACAACTGGAATAGTGGTGGATGGAGATGGAATAAGACAGCTATTTTTCTATGCTGATGCTGGTTATGTTGTCAAGGGTCTGTCAAGGAAGGAAAAGGTAGTCAGAGGCAGACTATGAATGGAGAAGGAACAAAAGCAGGATGTTATATCTACCCATATTAGTACAGAGGGAGAAATACTTTGCACATTTGGAATTAGGGCTGTTGCATCATAAATGGATGGATTTCTCATTAGTAGACACCTTTGAGATAATAGTCTACATTTACAGCAGCAGCAAGTGGCTTAAGGTGACATTTTGCAGGGATAAAGCAATACTGCCATACATTTGAGAAACTGGCAGAATACTAATATAGTCATAAAAAGCAAAATTTTGCATTAAAATGTCCCATTAATTAAGCATTTTACAACCAAACAAAACAACAATTCTAACCAAATCAAATCGTGGAATACTGTTAAAAGTCATAAATAATAAATAATCTAGCCTTATAAAATTATGGTATTTAATAATTAAAGTGGTTAATAGCTAATAGTGACACTTGTGGGTGAATCACTCTTAGAAAAGCTAAAAGTACTGTCAACATCAAGAAGCGCCAATTAAGTGAAGCATTCTCAGCCAGGAAAGAACGTCTAGCTCATCTGTGCTTTTAAAGGGAACGGCGGCGAATAACATGCTGTCTGGCCTCGTTCAGTCAGAATGAAAGAGTAGCCACGGCTTCTAAGCGGGAAAAAAAAAGAATAACACTGTCAAGAAGCTTGATTAAAGGTAATACATTGTGCAGAATACGAGTGACTGAAAAGCCACTTGCTCAGAGCATGTGATGGAACACTGAGCTTTGGGGCTTTTGGAGGAACAGGAGGTTTGATCATTGCTCAGCCCAAACCTCCAAAGACTGACTGCATTTGTACTGCGCAAATACAGTATGGCACAAAGACAAAGACAAAGCATGTGTTGCAAAGGCAACTACTGCTTGAGAGAGATGCATGAATTTAAATGGAAAGTTCAGAACTTTAAGAGGAGGAAATTCTAAAGCACTACGACAGAAAACAGTCATGGTTTCACTCGAATAACCATCGTTACAATGATGCTTCCAACAAACATTGTCCTCTCTTCTGAAAGGGAAGAGCATGATTACCTTGGATAAAAGACAATGATGTATCGAGAGTCATTTAAAGCTGCATCAATCTGGACGGGTATTCTGCACTCTTGAAATCAATTGCAATCTTTTGTCTCCTACAGAAGATATTGCACTTCCATTCTGGCCAGTTCCAAAGTGAACATTTCCTTCAAATATCATCAATGTTTTGAAATACATTAATTGCCATGGTGGTTCACGAGGAAGATCCAGACAATCTGGTAATCCGTCAAAAAAGTCACGAGGTGGCTTTCCAGGTTCCTCAAAGGGGTCTAATCATGTTCAGAGTCAGGGCTTTGATGATGACAGACGTCTTCATTTGTTGCCAGGTTAGTAGTCAAATTGTTTCAGATGACATCTTAATGCTGAGAGAGTGAGCGGCGTCCAAAAGCTAAAAAAAAAAAAGAATGATTGAAAAAAGAGCAGAGGGACAGCATGATAGGCATAAAGCAATGTTTGAACAGCCTAATCTATCCCTAGAAAAATTACAGACATCAGGATTAGTTTCTTCTATTGAGTTCCTATGTGGGAGCTATAGTCCTGATGAATGAATATTCATAATCGGCATTATCCTGGCTCCACACACACAATCCGAGAGGCTGAGGTCCATTTAAGACAGCCATGTTTCCACTACATTTTTTTTTTTTTATTATTACCCGTGGGGGTGGGGGAGTGTTTGAAAGACGGCATCTGCTCCCAGCAGCAGTGTTTACCACCATTCATACCACGCATTGGCATGTGGCCCCTGAGGTTTGAGAGCCCACTGGCCACAGTCACTACACTAAATATTAAATAAAAGCGTTGCTTACTTAGGAAATGTATGAGAGGCATGTTCTGAGGACAAGCTAGCTGGTTATGATCTGCTGACTATTCACTAGCTATTCATTTCATTTTTGAAATATATATGGTGGGGCAGGAGGACCGAAATGACTTTCTGAGTGGGGCCCCAGAAACAAAGCTGTCCATGCCCTACACCAATACTGGCAAGCAGGTTCTCTACATGTCCTTCCCTCTAACATGGAGACTGGAGCACCACCTTGGCCATCCTGCACTCAAGCCAAGACTCAATAATTAAGTCTCATACAAAAGCACAGCCCTGAGTATGGAAATAGAGGCTGTAATCAATACAGCAGTCAGCATTATGACTGGAGGCGCTCTTTCATTCGGAACGTTCCAATGCGTCGCCGGAGATCACGCCAGCACAATCCTTCCTCTTAGGGCCGTCTTCCACGACACATTTATCTCTGATCCGTATCCAATCCATCACCTTAATTACTTTCATTTCCATAACACAATCCTCTCTTTAATGTCTCAAATTTATTACATGTCAGACAAATTGGATGTCCTTGACTTTTTTGCAAATACATCCACAGTTGGAACAAGGTGGTTCAGGGGAACAAATCAATATTAAATATCAATTATTGCTGTGTTTTTCTGACATACGAGTGACTAGGTCTGCCAGGGTCTGATGCTGTAGACTTCTGACTAACCATGCCATTAACAGCACTTGGGAATGGGGCACAGAGCTCTTCCTAAGAGAAGAAAGCATTGTTTAACAACAAAACCAGTTATAGCTCTATACATTTAACTGCACTATTGTATTAACTCCCTGGGAAATTTCATATTCTCTGGTGGATACAAATGGCTACCCACAAGGACAATAAAGACCTTCTTAAACTAGCAAAAGAGATCATTTTATGGCTCTGTGAAATGATGACCAGGATGGATGATTGACCTTATTGAGTCTTTACAGGTGGACAATAGAGGAAGGCATCTATGGATCAGGGAAGAAGTGAGGGCATGGTAAGAGGGTGTGATGTCTCATTAATCAGCATGGTGGTGGGGTTGCGGGGGGGCTCTTTCCTGGTGTTGACAGAGCAGGGTAATGAATTCCTCCTGGAGGCAGGGGGCCCCGCTGAGCTCCTGTAATGAAGCCGGGACCCAACAGACCCACCATCAGCATGACTCCTGACCCGCTGGCATTAAAATGAAATGAAAGCCATTACCTCCAGCCTTCACCTCACTCGGGCGGGGGTGGGGGGGGGCTTTCCATAAATAACACCTCAGCCAGACGGGACAGGAAGGTGTGGGGAACCGGAAGCAGTAAAAGCATTTCAAACCCTATTGTCCCACATGGAAGTCCAAGTAGGAGAAAGAAAGAGAAACACTAGGTGTTTCGCTGTGTGGGATCTGTGAGGGGAGGGCTGGCCCAGGCTGGACATTTTCATAAGGAGAAAGCGGCAACAAATCGCTCAGAGCAGGTTCACAGGAGCTTCACACGGCCAATAAACCAACATACAAATGGCGCTTGTACCTCGTAATTATCTGCAATTAAAATTGTCCAGAGGTATTCTACAGCAGATATCAAGCAGTTCTCCATCAACAACGGCGACAGTGGCCGTTTTCTCTTGACTTTCCACCCAACGTAGCATCTGCTGCGTGTCTTACTGCATGTTTTTTGGTATGAGGTGGACCTGACAGGCAGTGCCCCTGTCTTCACTAGCTCTCCTCCACTGCCAGGCTTACCTGCCTCAATATGCATGACAGTTGAAAAAGGATGTGCACCCATTGTTCCCTCCTTTCAACGGAATCACCAAACGCTGCCCCATTGATCTCAGTGTCCTTAATTCACAGAAATGATAGAGCAAGATAACCTGCCAAAGAACCATGGTTTTGATATTTTGACCACAAGGCATAGTATTGTGAAGATTCTGATGATATTCCTTGTGAACCCTAAACCAGGTCTTCTGGCTACTTGGGAAAAGCAGCTGTAATTAGCTACTTGGTGTCTTCAATTGTCACGGATCAATACCTGGAAGGAGGCACAGGCTTGGAAGGTAACTCAGTATTAGTGCTTTGTTCTGAAAACTAATAAAGGGTCAAAGGTCCGTCCTTCATCGGTCACATAAAGACTTATCTGACACAGCGCCGCAACCTAGTTTCCATCCCGCCGAATCAGACAAAGGGTGGAGAACAAAAAAAACGGAGGGACATAAATATCACCATAAAGCTTCTTCCCCGCTCAGAGCACCCAGGTGAATTTATGGGGATGTGTGTGTGTGCTTCTGGTCGTCGGCGATGTGCCGCTGCCATTCACACCGACCTGTGCATTATGATGCGGCAGCCTTTGACAGGGAGACGCGACTAATGATGGCTCTTAAAGGCCGCTGCTAATGGGGTCTCTGGGGGGCAGTCCTCCACACCTCCCCCCAAAATCTCATTGGCCAGCCAGTCAGCGAGGTGTACTGTCGATACTGTGCATTAAACTGCTCTGGCTTCGTCGTCGGCTTTACAGTGTCGAATATGATCATCACAGACCTACAATGAAAAAGGGTTAAAAGGGATTTTTAATGAAGATGTGTGTTCTGGGAGCTTTTCATGTGCACTGCTCTTTCAATGAACCTCAAAATGAGATCTTGAGGGAGCATATGCTCTGGTTTCCCTGGTCTGTTCAGATCCTGTCTGGTCATGTCCTAGGACATAGAGCTCACTTCTAGCCAGCTCTCATTAGCTGGTCTCTGTTAAGGGTGATGGCTGAGGTCCCTTTGTAGGGATCCTTCTGCTCCATCCTTCCATGCCTTTCTGTACCCAGGGACCTGCTGCCATGTCGTACTCCATAGTGACCGCAGGGGCGCTCATACATTTCACGGCGGTGACCTCGCTCACTTCAATACAAAGTGTGACACTCCATCAAACCACATGCACTTGACCGTGTGGCCACATCAATCAGCCACACAGCAGCAGGCCAAGACCTGGGGTTTCACTTGAGAGAAAACCCTGATTACACCCTCGCATCAATTCCCACTTGCGGCGACTCGGGCTAGATTAACGACTGCCGACAGGGACCGGCTCCGACGGCAGAACTTAATGCACGCTTTTATTTCAGAAAACAGTTTCAAAACAAAGTTATGCAGAGGCTTATCTCAGGGTGCCTCCACAACGTGGCCTCATCTCCTCTCATAAATGGCTCTTTGTCATACAACTATGAGCGGAATCCTAAAATGACAAGTGCATCTGTCTGCTAACTAATGCTCTGCAGCCTCAGGCTTCTCTGTGACATTATATATAACCTAAGCCTGGTACCTAAATGCAGGACCCCCCCCCACCATTTCCCATCACCCCCCTATGTTTGCCATCATGGTAACACTATGTACATTACAAGATTGCAGGGAGTCCTCTGGGGCATCGGTCAAAAGGGCAGAGTACACTACTAGAAAAGGGGGGACAACAAGCTCATCCATCCAGCAACTGGGGGAGGGTGGGGGCAGGTACTTCACACGGTCAATGTCTAAGTCGCAACTCGCTTCAGACCTTTGCCTGACCCAAACATGCTGTTGGGAAATCGTGTTGTTTGTCAGAGGCCCGAACAGCTGTGCACTCAGAGACACCCCCCGGAATAATGGCAGCAATTGAGCTAACCCACTGGGGATTCAACATTAAAAGCTATCAGCTGGAAATACCTCATGCCAAGTTAAAGGCTGCGGGCTGGACGGGCGCACCCAAGGCAGGTGGTCCATACTCTCCAAACGCAACAGACACACAAAAACGTGTTTGTATTCATATCTCCAATCATTAATTTCTATGGGCTAAACCAGGTTTCTGGTTCTTTATTTCCAGGTTCCTCAAAGCAGTCAAATCATGTTCATAAAGAACCCTAACCCCTCCCCAGTCCTGCCCTTAACCATAAGTAACCAAACAAAATACAAGATTTTTGGCATTTTTTGTTCTTTTTTTAGTTTTTTGATTACAGTCATAGATTTTTATAAAATTTAGTTTTCCTTTTTGTTGACCAAATAAAAGTCCCCACAAGGTCAAAAGCACAGCTTTTTATTACATTGTGGGAAAATTTGGTCCCCTCAATGTAATATATACATACACACACATGCACTCTAATAGTCTTGGTTGGTAGCTTTTAAAGGGTTCATCAGTGGAACAAATGAATAAATAAAAGCAGGCTCCTTAAATGTCATTTAAACTTCCCTTTAATGCTTCCTCAATGAATGGATGCCTTGGTGGGTGGAAGAGTGCCTCCCAGTGCCACATGGACCTGAGTGAGGGACTTGACTGACTTCTTTAAATGTTGTCAAGACTTTACAACCCAACAAGAACACACAACCAAAGCACTTGTGCACCCATCTCTAGATCATTTGGGAAGCATGAGTTCTGGTTGGCACGAGAACAAACGAAAATCTGAAATTGTTTTGTTTTTTGTCAGAAACTGTATTATGCTACAAAAAGCTGTTGTCCTAAGTCACTAGGAACAGATGCTGCATCGGGGATGATCCAGCACTTTCTACTGCTTGAGCCAAGAGTTCAGGGTGAACTTTTACCATTGGTGAAGGACATCTCATGGTTGGATGTCTCAGTGCTACAAAGGTCCGCTCTAGTACAAACTACTTACTGCACTGATCCTGGACAGCAGAGCTGCTGGCATAATGAGCCGTTTGCAGACCCTCACCCTTGGTCACTCTTGGCTTTTTCTGTTGAGACTGCATGGTCTACAAAGGACATTGAATTAACCTTCATAAGTCAGGATAATGCCCTGGTTTGGGAGTATTTGCTTCTGTGGGCTGTTGCCTTTTGACTGCTTTTCCCAAGACAATTTCACCCATAAACAATGTCTGCCTTGAATAGGATGCCAGTCCACCAAAGGGCACACAATTCACAGAGACCAATTCACCTAACTGCAGTTGTATGTATATACACACAGACGTATATCATGTATTATATATATAGCCATATTATTCTTGTAAACATGTTCTATAGTATATGTACGCAGACAAAAACTATATATTGAAACATTTGTTGCTTGGCCAGAATGCCCATCCTCACTGAATGTTCTATTAACAACAAAAACAAAAGACAGAAGGGATATGTGGACTAAATTATCATTGTAATTGAACTGTTTATCTGTACAACACAATGACTGGTTACTTCCTCTGGGGTCTAATTTATCCATTTCCCATGTAAAGGCAACAATGGCAGCCTTATCTGTACTCATTATACACCTGGAGCATTTTTAAAATAGCTGTAAATTGGAACTTGATGGATGGTTTTTTAAGCAGCTCTTTCTGAAGACAAAACCCACCACCAACATGAACGCCCATATTTCAGCTCTGCAAAGCCCATTCGCATGCAGACATTCCGGCTGTGATCGGCCAGGAGGGTGGGGGGTATCGAGTGCCTGCTCTGATAAGCGCAGTCCACATCACCTTCTGCTCACTGCCGCCGCCTCCCACCTTAATGAAGTCGTTATGTCGCACACTGTGCCTCACTGTGATTAGCACACAGCTCTAGGCCCAAGAACTAATTAGGTTTGTTGGCGGCCACCTTGTTGCCAGATCCTTCCAGAACAAAGGCCCCATCTTTGGAGCCCTGGAGGGCCTAGAAAAAGACAGTGGTTACCCCCGGCAGCCTTGACGACCAGCGCTTAGCGTTTCCTTGTTCCAGTGGCTCGGTTATACGTCCGCTGCAATCTGATTGTAATTAAGTGTAACAGCCTTCTGATGAGCACACTGCCATCTGTACCCCAGAGCCCTGCTGCTGATCCACCCTTATCTTACTGACAAGGGGCCCATTTAAATTCCCCTGTGGAAAGAAGAGCATGTCCACTCTTCTGGTGGCGCGTTTTTCTTTTCGGAATGAAATGGCATCATTCTGAGTCCTGAATACCAGAGTCACGAAGTGCAATTTCATGCTGATCCTCGCTGCGGGGAAGCTGACACCCCTCCACGTAAGCTTGTCCCAAATTCCCTGAGGAGCTCAAACATACCACGGGCACATGCTATCCATATCGGCCAGTTTGCGCAACATGACGCAAATCCGTTAGCTATTGTCATGCTAATTAGCAGAAGAACCTGCTGAACCATGCAGCCATGGCGATAAATTGCCGGAGGAGCATGCTAATAGCTCGTATCTGCACGCAGTCCTTGTAAAGCTTTGTCGCATTAGCAGTCCCCTCAGTCCCGGCCGCGTTAATCTGCTTTGACGAATGGCCATTCGGCCCGCGGATGGAAACCGGATTGGCCAGCAGGCGAAGGGTAGCCCTGTTCCGGAGACGCTACCAGATGAGAGCAGAAGGATGCAAGCCAGTGCCTCAGCCCAACCTGCTGGCACGAGACACCGAGACAGGTGATGTCGGCCAGGTCCGCAGGCGGCGAGGATGACAGAACAGATGCCGCTGGGAAGAGATGGTTACTTACCTGCATAATTACAGCCTCGCACATGTAGCCTAACAACTGGCGGCTCTGCTGCTCGGTACCTGAGCAGTCTTAATTTAACGAGCCACGTGCGGATTTCACAAAGCAATTTATCTGTGTCAGCGTACGAGTCACCGAGTCTCGATTCATTCCATCGATAAAAAGCCAAAGGCAGGACACAAGAATCTACAGCCTCATTAACCCATCCATGCTGAGCCAGAAGGACCCACTGCACCGGCCTTTCAACTCCACTTTCATTTCGTATTTTTCCACCCTGTAACTCGTGGTGCAGCCAGCATTCCCAGCCTGGCACACACCAGGGCTGTGCCCCAAATCGGCATCTGCAACTGAGATGAGCCCGGTGACTGTGCTCTGTACTAGCCCAACACTGCACCAAAACCTCCCTTGTTGACGGGGCCTTAACCATTCCTGAGCAGCTCACACCCCCCCTCCCCCTGACCCTCCTCTCATTTGTGGACCCTGCTTCCCATTTACAGGTTGGATCCAATTGATTGCAAATAAAACCAATCAGGCAGAGAGGCTCAGGACTTGAGATGGTGCCAAAAGTACCATACTTTAAATAGCTCGGGCTGAAACACACAGGAAATTCACTCACACACACACACCCCTGCACCCAACTTCAACTCTTTCCAGTTCTGCATCGACTGTCATTCGTCCTTCTGAACGCATCTCTAGCTGAGCAGCAGGAATAAAAACAAGATGCAGAGTTCAAACTGCCATCGCTAATTTTAACACAAACAGTGGGAGATTAAATTAAGGCTTTCTGAGTCCACAGAGCTGAAGAAATTACAGATAATGGAAGCCCCAGTGTTCTCATTTTGAGGAGTCTGCCCTTTGTTTGCATCCTAACCAAAGCCACTACAATATCTTTAATAATTCATACATGGTGGGCGTAGTTAACATCAAGTGCAACTTGGAAAAATCCTATTAGCTACAAATAAATTATTTGTACCTGCATCCTTCTGTGCTGCACATCATGTGGTCTCTGGGTGTTTCTAATGGCTGCATGAGTGGGGCGAATCCTTTCTTACTTTCTTTGTACTGCTAAACTATTCCATTTCCATTATTAGAGTTTAAAACACAGCTTTCATTAGGCAGCACAATGAGGTTTGATCCCGGCGGCTAATGTTCCCCGTTTGCATGCACAGTGTTGGGCGTAATTTCAGCAAACAGCGTTGGTAAATGATAATTAGCGGGATTTCCATCAACATAAAAATAAAGCCTCTGCATCTGCGTGTGTTTGCATGCATGTTCGTTTCATTGGTGTGCGTGGGGTGGAGGCCAGCTAATGGCTCGGCCGTCAAACAACATTCCGTCTTCTCAGGCCTTCCAGTCCTTTCTGAGGGATTCTGGGAGATGGGCTGTCAGACGCGAGGCTGTAAAGGGCGACCTTCTCCTTGCGCTCATCTCCTAATGGGCCTCATAACGACCGGAACTCCACCGTGCCAAAGCAGACACATACACTTTGATCCTTTTAGCTATACTACTGCGCCAATTAAACTTTTTAAGACTTAATTACATTTCATGTGCCTTCTCACAGAATCGAGTTTAAGCAGGCTCCAAACCCACCCCTCTGTCGTTTTAGCACACAGGGTCCTCCTGCAACTACCCCATGTAGAAACGGCACAGAAATGCGCCATGCGTGGGTTTCCGACTGAAGGCAGCATCCGCAAGGCCGTGCATGTGTTTGCAGTGTGGGCGCTGTAGGAGTGAAAGCACGCTTGAAGTTAAAGCCTCTCTTGGAAGGGGGCAAATGCACACTACCATCAAAGTGGAGCCATTATGCTGCTGATGCGTCAACAAGCAGGGCTTAGCAGAAGCCACATTCAGCCTATGCGGTTTTTCATGTTTTAAGACTCATTTTTTGGGTATGATCTCCTGTGATCTATGAGCCCCCCCCCCAACCCCATCAACAGGGAGCTCGTCCAATAGGCAGGGTGGAAGATCACATGCTCCAGGTGTATGATGCTTCAAAATGCCGCTTTCAAATAGCACAATTGGAAGTTAAGTGCCCCCTAGCCAATGACACATGCTGTGGGTGTCCATGCAGTAGGATACTAACAACCCAGCCACCAAAAACCATCCATTGCATCACATTTCAGCCTCTTCACAGAGCCCTCATCCGAACTCATGCCCACATACTGAGTAGTCTTTGTTTGTGTTAAAAAAGCCATCTTGATATCAAACACAGCAGAAACCTCCAGAGATTCACAACATATTGTTTTTTTTTTTAATGTGCAGGGAGGAATCGGCACATAAAACCCTTCAGCGGCGGATTTGTGTGATGTTCTATACTTCCTTTAATCCAAAGTCGTTTGCTCATTTCCTGAACATTAAGGATTATTTACGAAAAAGTTTGCACCACACGGAAGCAGTAATATCTGAATACAGCAGGAAGGTACAGGCCAACATTATTTTTATAGAATTGGCCGACAAGCACTTCCAGGGGGAACCATTTTCATAATGGACCTGAAATAGGCCGAGCTGACACCTTGAAAAAAGACAGGATGGTGCGGCGGGCTGCGGCGGGGATAAACCAGGTTGAAAAATGACAAGCGGCGATATGGACGGCGGCTCTGCTCTTAAACGAAACGCAACGATCTCGCGACTTGAGGGTGTCTCCCACCTCAGGCTCCTTTGTGCGCGAGAGCTCTCATGCTCGCCCGGGTTAACAGAAAGATGCAGAAAACCCATGCTCGCTCCTTTACAGCTTCTGGAATGACTTTGGGAAGATGAGATCTGGCTTAACATCTGGACGCTTTACTGCTGAGTCCTCATAAATAAAAGATAGCTTCTGTCGAGCACACGCGGGTGCCTTCATATAAATCATGCAAATGGATTTCCAGTGCATTTTTCCCCCTTCTACCAGGAGCCAAAGGCCAAGTACTTGGACTGGAGAAAGGGGGTCATGCCCATTTTCGGTGATGCGGCATGTCCAAGTGGATGTGTCTGCGTTTCCGGATGGTCTCGTGCTACAACCGCCCCCAGAAGAAGCGACAGTATGATAGCACCAGGAAAGACACACTCCAGTTCAAGTGTTTTTGTAAACAAATACTTTAACCAAACATCAAGTAGTTCCCAGCTTGCAATAGGATACAATTAGGGTACATGTTCAGAAGAATTACTATGATTTTCACTAAACAAAAGCCCACAGTGGCCCCAGAGGAAACACACAAAGAGCACACAAACCACAGATACAGAGCGCTAAGGTGGGATTCGAGCCACCAACCCTGGAGGTGTGAGGTTATGGGGTGGCTCACTAAGTCTCCTGGCCACCTATTGTTCCCTTGAACTCTACTTAGCTTTTGTATGATGACAGTGAGTAAAAAAACCCTCACAAAACGTCAGTCATGATTTACTATTATCAAGTCCAGTAAAACTATAATTTGATTTAGCTCATAATTTAAATTTGCCCACTGGAATAAATATTGGCCTGCAGCAGGCGGTGTCACACATGAGCATGAGCATGCACATTGCTCAGAGGACAGCTCACAGTTAGGATATGTTAGCATTCACTTGGCCTGCGGGCCTGCTCATTCCAAAATCTCCCCCACCTGCCAGAGGTGGTACGGCTCACCCAGTCCTGAACAGAACGGAACCCCCTCGCATTCAGGTGCTGCCGCAGCCTGGCCTCCTGCCTCCAGCTGCACACTCACAGGAGCCAGCGAAGACCTGCACCAGACCCCTGGACCCTGTCTGACGGACGGAGCTCTGTGACACCGAGAGAGCGGCGTCCTTACTTATCAACAAGCCGCACACAGAGCAGCACCTGTCTGCAGCCCCTGCCCTCAGAGTTCATAAATGAAATGAACACATTTGGCTGTGACATCTAAATGATTTCTAGATATATCTAATCCCACGAGACAGGAAGCCCAAATCAGCTTCAAACAAAACCCAAATTATGTCTGTCTCCTCTGTCTGATGATAAAGGATAATTACTTTTTTATTCGCCGCTTCCCCAGAATACATTTTCCTGACGTGTGAACGTAACCTTTAACGAACAGGACTTGATTGATGAGGCTTGCTTCATATCCTCGCTGGAAATAATTACCGATAACAATCGTCCCGCTCTCCTCGCCCAGAGTTCAGCTCAAAAGCGAAAACGCGGCAACGGGTTTGTTTGTGAAGATTTCATTAGCTGAATTTCCATCAGACAGCATCAGACGCTCGCCTCCTCAAGTGGGGAGATACACACGATTCCAGAATCTGCCCATTTCCGTGAGGAGCAAAGAATCGCGCAGGGGAACGCAGGCAGAGGCTGTAGGCGACAGCTTTGAAAGAATGCGCAGACTGCGGAGGATGATGAAGGAAAAAAAAAAAAAAAAAAACCTGCCCAACCTGAAATGGAGGCCCTCACATAAATAAATAAAAACAAACAAACTCAGGGAGGTTGTGGATGTTTCAGAGGACGGGTCAGGTTGGGGACAGCCTCCAGTCACCTATATTAAGAAGCAGTGTGTCTGACTGTCTCTAACCTGTAGGTTAGAAAGTCTTCTTGTTATTCTGCAAGCTGCTCGGTTTGCATTTCAAATTTATCTGGGAACAGCCAATAAAAAAAAAAATAAAAAAAAAAATAAAAATTGGCTCTTTCCATCCTCCAATCCCCTGACCCTGTGGGTCTGTCCACCAGAAGAAACAGGTTGTTCACATAGATACGTACACATGGAGCATGTCAGGGGAGACATCCAGTACTGCAAACAGGGCAGGTGTGATGAGCAACAGGAGAACTTGGGGTGTGATGGGAGGTCTTCACCCCAGCCCTCCCTTACATGCCTCCTTACCTTGCACTCAGCTTCCAAATGCCATGATGCACCCTGGGGGCCCTCAGGAGCTGCAGCACTCGTGGAGCTGCCCGCATGAAGAGCCAAAGGAGAATACCTCCAATGAAGTACATTAGTGAAGGGGCTGCGTGACAGCTAACAAGCGCAGAGCATCCCTCCTACCTGGGGCTCTGTGCTCCCCTGAAGGTGGTGGGCCACCAGTGCTTCAGCGCGGCTGAAATACGATTATTCCTTCCCAGCACGGGCATGGCCTGACAGAGATGGATGGCAGTGGCAGACTCCGAGGCGGCAGACATTTTTTAAAAGGTTACGCAAGACATAAAAAGCAGTCACATTCTCAGACGTCCAAGGTCACGTGTGTCAAGACCGGGGGGGTCGAAGAGGGCCATAAATAACAGCAATATTGGGGACAGGACCTTCTTCCCCAGAGTCACCTGAGGGGATGCACTTCACATCACATGACAAGGGCAAGTGGACTGAATCCATTTCAGTTTAATCTGGATGTTTTAACCGTCCATGCAAATCAGCCGCAGTCATATCTGGACAAAAAAAAAAAAAAAACACACGATGTCCTGCTTTGGGAACAGAGACAATCGCACTGATGGTTCCTCACACGTCATTGCTGAGCGGCAGTAATCTAATACTGAGCACATTTACTTCTGCCACAAATCAGCATGGGCAGCCTCGCTCTGTGTAACCCCAAATGGCTACAAAGTCATTATTGGTAATCAATTGCACTCTGTCATGTGACATCCAACCAAAGCCACAAATGCTCATAACAGGATCACAAACGGTGCTTAAAACAAGAAGTTCGGTTAAAAATCCTGTTTATTTTGTTGTATACCAACACTGCAAAGTAATATGTAAACAGTTGGAGAAAATGCCGCCGTTTTCCCCAGAAATTAAAAGGCTGTCCGTATTCAGAAGCGCTGGCTAATCCCGTTGCCCTTCCTCTGGGAGAAAACGAACAGGCAAATCCTTCTCTTTCTTTCTTTCATTCATTCTTTTATTCTTCTTTTTGACAAGTTGATTCAGAAACCATTCTGGCACTCGTGAATGGGTTTCAAACAGTGCCCTGGGCTTAAATGGCCGAGCGCACTGAGGCGTCCGGCTCCCACCCCCCCCCAAACACAATCAGCCGCGGCATGAGGAGTCCGTCCCGGCCTACGTTCATTTACCGGGGGGGGGGGGGGCACCTATGACTTCATCCGGCAGGCGGGTCTCACACACCATTGCCATGCAAAACAGACTCTCCTCTCCCGCAATCCAGGGCCCTTTCTTACGGCCGCTTTGTTCAGATAGAATAATGCGGGAAATGTTTTCAAGCAAAAGATAGAGGCTCTAAGTAAACATACTTCCCTGGGCGATTTTCTCGAAAGGACGCAGATGGTGGCTTGAGGAATGCCGCATTGTCTTTCCTTTCGGAATGGGGGTTGGAGCTCTGGGATGCTGTCATTCCATCACAAAGTATCCTTTATTTGGAGGATTCCTCCTGAATGCCTGCTACATGTTCGTTTTATATCCCGTCCTCTACAGTACTTCGCTTTAAAACGTTTGCTCCCTGTCGTAAAGCGCTGACATTTCCATACGTATTATCGAACTTCTATGTTTATAATTGGTGAATGAAAGATTTTTAGAGATTTGGTTGCCAGGGAGAGATGAACTAAGAGACTAATGCATTTGTTTCACTCTGGCTGGCAGTGTCTATAAACAGCTTCCCACTCATCTGTAGTTTACACACTTCAAATCACTTATTGTCCAGAGTCTCCAAATCTTTAAAACTGGCCCAAACATTATGAATAAACAAACTAGCATCAACATCCAATGCGAGACTCAGGTTTTGGCTTTGAATAACGCTGTGCTGTGTGTATGTACACACACACACACACACACACACACACACACACAATGTGATTAAAAACCTGGTAGTTTGATGCTGAGGGGACCACCTTTTCAGTCCTCATACAGGGAGACTCAAATTTTACAAAAATCTGAAACTGCAAACAAAAGAACTAAAAATGGCAAAAAAAAGTCTTGTATTTTGCTTGGTTACTTATGGTTAAGGTGAGGGCTCAGTAGCGGTTAAGGTTCTCATTGTTGGCATTAGGGTTTTTCCCCACAGAAATGAATGCACAGTCCCCACAAAGATATGAATACAAATGTGTGTGTGTGTGTGTGTGTGTGTGTGTGTGTGTGTGTGTGTGTGTGTCCATTCAGCTGCAGTCACTGCTCCTCTCTTCCTGCACAGGTCATTCTGCTTCAGTTGAAGACCTCAATAGACCAGCACAAAGCGCTGGCTTGCTCCAGCAGCCCAGACCCTCCCATCACCTCCTCTGGTTCCTAAGCCTCAAGTGAGGTCTCAGGAACTATTATAAATTAAAGGGGTTGAATTTGGGATGGATGGATGGATGGATGACAGCTCAGTACCTTTGTGTTTGTGTTGTGTGTAGCATGAGTGACTGTCAGTAGTGTAAGAAAGTTTTAGCCACTTCCCCTGTTCTACTGATGGGTCTCACTGGCAAGAGGTCACTCAGTGTCTCTGGGAACCAAGTGGCTTCTAGAACCAGTGAGAGCAGCTCCTGCCCACGTGGGACCATGACTATGATGGAAGGAACGCTCTCTGCTCACCCAGGATATGCGTGGTCTCATTTATACCCGCTACAGGCTGAAAAATCGTACTCTGGAATTTGCGTACAAAAACAGATTAAGCGTGATCTGTGTGGTCCTCAGGAAAATTGATTTATCTTCGGTCTTATAAATATTCAGATCTGGCAAGCACGGCCACTAAGAATATATTAAACGCACAAAGAAATTACTGTGAATCAAGAAAGCAAAAAATCAGACGCAAATAAGGAACATTTTGTTCTCAACAATCAGCAGGAGTCATGATTACAATAACGACAGTTCTTCTAGAGACCACCTGGTCCTTTTCATACCTCCTGAAGGAGTTCCCAAAACCCTGAGTCATGTGACTCAGATACTAATTTCAGAAACAGGTGACATATGGAAGTGTCTGACTTTCTAAAGAGCAGAACAGCAGCACACAACCACAACTGAGCAACACAACCAAATACATCCACACAAAATATCTGAGAGGTTTGCTTGGAAGAGAAGCAAAAGACCTCAATCTGCCATGTTATTGGCTGAAGGAGACTATCACTCCATGTTTTGGAAAGTCTTGGACACAGGGAAATTATTTGATTTCCATTTCTCTGACAATAAATATTTATCACGTTGTTTCAACTTGGCCAGGGAGTGGCCCGTGCTTCTGAGTGTGGGAATGGGAGAAAAACGAAAAAGGTAAAACAAAAAGGTAGAAAATGGAACAGAAACACAAGGCACCAAAACAACAACCATCTGTCCGTATACAGCAGGGAAAACGGACGGCGCAGCGGACCTTGAGAAAAGACATAAGCTTTGGAGTCGATAAAACAAAAAGGCGCTTTTGAGCAAACAGGGTCCCAAGTTGATGAGGAAAACAACAGCGTCTGCCATGACAAGGAACTGGGCCCATTTCAGCCGGCTATGGTCCAAGACAGTGTGGCTCTGCAGGGGTTGTGCCCTGTGCAAGTGCGTGGTCAACAAGCGGCCACCAGGGGCCCTTGCTCTTCAATGTGTGCCCCACTGATGCATTATTCAGCAGCCATAATCATAAGCGGCACACCACCACGCAGCTTGGGGCTAACAGCAACGCCGCCGTGCCTGTTTAACACAGCAGTCACCCAGGGTCACCGCGGCCCGACCTGCAAGCTGTGCCGGTGTGGCTGGTCTGGGGCTGTTGCCGGGACGTGACTGAAACCATCTCAATGCAGATAAAAATGGTCTAAATGAACGTTTCCTAAACTAAGCTCCAAAAAACAATTAGGTTCTCAGGCCCTGGGGTGACGGCCCCATTTAAATAAGGTCAATCACGAGTCAGCAAAGGCGTAAATCTCCGGCTGCCATCGCTGGCTCATTCAGGCCCTCCCCTTTCAAACCGACGGTCAGGCCGAGCTCACATTGTTTGGCTAATTTGTCAGCAGCATGAATAAAGATGAGATCCTGCCTTTTCAGTAGGACGCTCTTCACGTCAACAACCCTAAACAGCAATTTCTTTTCATCAGTTTCAAAATGTAATTTTCAATTTGCAATTAGACCTTTTTAGGCATTTTCTTAATCATATTTCCTCCAGAGCTTCAATAATGATGATCCTTTTTATCAGGTCATGATCCACTTTCACCATGTCAATGTCTTCAGTTTTTTTTTTTTTTTTTTTAGATGAAGCTGAGGTGAGGAATATTCCCATGAGTTTCTGCCTCGTCCCCCCTCCCCCCTCCCCTGCTGGACGATGTACGGTGCCTGAGTGAGGGAGATTTCAGTGCTGGTCATAATTCCCTCTATGAGCAGCATCCCACAACAAGAGATAGACGTGAGTGAGAGAGGAACGTCAAAACTTCAATTTGCAGTAATTCTTTTATCTGCTAGAACGGACCAATGAGCTGCAGACCGTCCCTGGCAGGCATTTGGATGGGGTTGGGGGGGAGGGGGGACAGGGGCGCGCAACCATGCTGTAAACTCCAGTGGGCTGCAATCCAACAGGGCACAGGGAATGTCATGTAGCAGTCATCAGCACGAACACTCCCTGTGGTGATTAACTCTGCCCCCCCCCCTCCCCAATGGAGGCCTGTTTTTCACAACAGGAAGTGCTGCTATACATTGCGCGTAATTAAGGGCGGGACACACAGGACATGTTCCCTAAGTGGACCAAGGGCTGCCTCATGTAGGAAGAGGTTATGGGGGGGGATTCAGGGAGGCCACAGATAATTACAGAAAAATGTGTCAACTCGAAATCTATTAGCGACGACACCAAGAGCCCCTATCTGCCCATTAATTGCCTCACGGAAGAATAAAGCCCCTTTCTGCCCGTCGACTGGCTGATGGAAGAATAAAGCCCCCTTCTGCCCGTCGATTGGCTGATGGAAGAATAAAGCTCCCTTCTGCCCGTCGATTGGCTGATGGAAGAATAAAGCTCCCTTCTGCCCGTCGATTGGCTGATGGAAGAATAAAGCTCCCTTCTGCCCCTCGACTGGCTGAAGGAAGAATAAAGCCCCCTTCTGCCCCTCGACTGGCTGAAGGAAGAATAAAGC
>JAAGVU020000103.1:16032494-16088334 GCA_011763525.2 Mormyrus iriodes | reverse complement strand
GGATTTAACGTTACTTTATTTGGCTTTGACTGCGCTGTTAAATTCTTATAAATAATGAGGCACACACATGCATGCACACAATTATTAATTGCTTGCATACAGTCAAGATAAATCTGATTTTAATATGAAATAATTAAGAAGTGATTAATAATTTCCAAGCACAGCTGGCAGGCAAGGATTTATAGAGGTTCTGTGGAACGTTCCACTAACGCTTATGACTGGGGTAACCTCCCTCGACTCCAATAATTTACTCCCGCAGCCCAGTTTGAAACACGCTGGAAAATTTGGACAGAAACCCAGTTCAGACTAAACCCAGATCAAAACTGATGGATTTCTTCTTTTTTTTAATGTGATGACCCCATTAATTCAGAAAGGAAAAAACAGTGAGTACATAAATAAATGAGCGTGTGATAAATCTCCACTTGCCTGACGTATAATCACAGCTAGGGGTTTGCAGCACATGACTGATGAGGCTAAACGTACGACACGCAGTGGAACACGGCGGGCATTAACTCACCCTCGCCACTGATGCTGCATCTTCCCCCGGACAGTTTTACAGCACACCACTGTCTTAAAGGTGCATCTCAGGCCAAAAAAGTGACTCACTTCAAGATGAGAAGCTTAAAGAATGAGCACAGATCTAAACATCATTCTACCAGCGAGTGAGTTTTGGGTCTTGGGGTCACATGATCAGAACATGTGGGCCTTAGGTCACATGATCACTTAGCATAAACAGTTTGCCTAAAATTGATTTTTAAAATAGCCTAGGATAATTTCTGGGATTTCCAGGTGTAGTCTGATTATAAAAAACTGTTGCAAAGACCACCATATTTGACAAAATACCAAATTTAAAGAAAATGGCATTCTTCAGAGCAGTGGCATTTCAAACGGAAATGCCTGACACCACTTTCCGGCAGAATGGTGCCCGATGGAGATGTGTCAGAGGTAGGTATACTCCCACGTATCATTAAGGGAAAAAGGGGGCGTCCCCTGTAATTACACCCTTAATGAAGTCTTCATTTTGAAAACGTCCAGTTCGTTAGTGAGGAGCAAGACCACGTGTAAGCCCACAGTTCCATTTGTTATCTGGGGGGGCACCCTGTTCACATATGCCTCTTTGGAAGCCTCACACCCCCCCATACACAAACACACACCTTTTCTGCTGATGATTTCACTTTGAACAAAATACAATTAAGGCGACGGGGAATTTGTCACTATGATTTATCCACACATTGTCACCTCATGTAATTTTCACCAGGGCAAATAGATGGGGGAGGGGGTCAGGGGGGCAATGAGAATGAGAAACTACAGGCATACTCTTTTTTTGGGGGGGGGGCACAGACAAATGAATCCTTTTTTTTTTACTACATTTTTCTCAATTAAGCATGTGGCGCTTGGCCCCCTTCCCAGGTTTTCGTGGCCATTAAAACCAGCACACTAATTCAGCTGCGGCCTGGGGGTGGGAGGGGTGGGGGCAGCCACTCACATGTGGGGCGGTCCTTCTACTGGTTTGAGTAATAGGCTCCCGCTCACACAACAGCCAGGGCTCCCTCTGAGTCCCATTCGCGTCACAGGCCGGCCTGTGACCCCATTCATTAGGTGTTCGGGGGAGGGACGGTGGCCGCCAATGCTATCATTGCACCTCGCTGCCTAGCCTTTATTGCGGGATACACACAGGCTCTCCCAAGGACAGGGTGTGCTGAACACTGAGAAAAGGTGTATTCTTGCTGTACTGTGAAGTGGCGAGAGAAACTCCACGAGATCATCAGCGCATGCTAAATCGCCCTTTGACTATAGCTGCTAAATGCTATCCAGGTTAACCTTGTTAATTAGCTATAGGTACGTACCCTAATCCCATTTGAAAGCAGAGTGTCAATAGCATTATCATGTTGCCATCCTGGGGAGGACATTTGGGTATGCTGGGTGGGCATACTGTTCGAATTGTAGCAGCAGTTGGGGTGGCAAGAGTAAAGGTTGTCAAACAGTGACGGTAAATCACTAATAATTGGTTACATTTGCTCTGGCTCTGTTGGGTGGGCACTCCCCACTCAATGTCCACCCATAACCATGGTCCTGCCTGGCATGTCAGTTCCTGCCTGAATGCGATGGGGGACCTCACTCAACTGGTGGCTGATCATTTAACCGGCCAGATGTAAAGTTAGAGGCTCTCACATGACATACTGCACGCTCAATAGCTACGACTACAGAAAAGGAAAAAAAAAAAAAAAAAAAAATCAATCTATGTAACGTATATTAACCCACAGGCTGCTGACAAACAGATTGCCTAAAAGGAGCCAAGCTCAGTTTATTCCTATACGGCAGATTTTACAGCACAACTTGCTGTACTCTTCATATATAAACATTTAAAATAATTAAAGCTGCCTTTCCATGCAAAGGAAATCAAAATAACTGAGGGGGGACTTTAGTATGCTGGGGTAATTTGTATCGATTGGCAGTTCAGTACAGGGAGTGAGTAATTGTGGCCCCCGGTTTCATGAGGCTCCCTAAACGAAGCTTCTGTGCTTGATTAAATCCACGTCCCGCTGCCATCCTCATTGCGGACGTCCATGCATCTCGATAGATGGCAAATAGTGTCGGCTTTCACAAAGGTCACCATATCGACTCACGGAAAACCTGAACGACAGAGGCCTGAGAATCACCTCCCCACCCCTGTGATCATTTAATGCCACAGAATATTTCGCCGCTCCCAGTATAGTCAATATTGCTGCCGAGAGCGACAGGCTACAATGAAGTTGAAAAATCGAAACTCGGCACGTTGTTGCCTGACCATTGCCTGCGTCTCTTTCCGTGAACGAAATCGCTCCGATCTCCCCCCCAGCCTGTTTACAGGGTAGCCAGAGAGGGAGGGGCAGGTGGGGTATGGCATCAAGGCCTTTTGGGCTGCCATTGACTGTCCTGCTAACATGCACCATTGATCAACCTCCCTCCTGTCTTCACCGCCACACATTGCTACGTGAGAAGGTGCACACGTGCAGAGATTCCAAACCATTTCTGAGCCCACCTCCCCACCCCACATATCAGCCAGGATATTGACATCACAGTGGTCATGAGAACGTTCCTGATGGATCCACTTTCTACCATTTCACAGGACGTGCATGTGTCATGTGAGGTGTTCCTCAGGTTCACGTTTTTATGACCAAAGCTGTGTTGACAACCACCGTCCTGCAGGGGGTGGTGTGGAGCTCAGTGGGTTTCAGATCTCTACCCAGGTCTGGAAAATCGTGGGTTCAAGCCGTAGGATAATCATATTGCTGTTGACCCCTTAAGCAAGGCACCTAAACCCAACTGCTCCAGGACTGCTACACACTGGTTGACCTTGGATAAATGCCAGTATGTGTGCAATTACCTGATCCGATTGGTTAAATCGGGGCCAAAGCTACATACAAGTGGAGGGGACTTACATCCAATGAGAGAGACGTCCCTTCAAACTATGCCTCTTACACCTGCACACTTTATAAGCCCCCCCCACTGCAGCTGGACTCCATCCTCAAGCCCCCTCCCCCAGCCAGGTGAGTCTCTACCCCTCTCCACTTTCTGGTTCCCTCTCTTGCTCTCTTCCCCCTGTGAACTGTGTCACGCTCCTATCCAAACATGGCAGCGATGAGGCAGTGTGTCGATGCGCTGACAGCGAAGCTCTCACAGTCCCTCGGTTATTTACACCCGTCCTGTCAAGCCACCGAGCACCATGGTGCGGAAAACAAGCAGAGAGTAGCGGAAGCCCCCCCGCTAAAACTCGGAAAAGCGGAAAGCGGCGGCGTGCAGACCGGCACCTGGCTACGGGAATATAAAAAAAGCCACACTATAAACTTAAAATGTTACCTTGCGCAGATTCCGTTGTTCTGATGGCTGCTCTGTTTATTCCTCGAGCAGTATAATTACAGGGGGGAAAAAAACGCATTACGCGGTGGCATGCAAGCGCACAAACACTCGTCTGTGTGCGTCACGCCGCTTGGGGCGACAGGCCGTGTAAACACGTGACCTACAGGTGTGCGCCTGCTATGATTACCGCGCACGGTTATTAAAAACCGCTCTCCATAGCGCTCCAGACACATACACAATGAAAAATAACAAACAGTACCAGGAGTGAACATATAACCCTGTAGGACGATCCTGGAATATTCTGGAAGACGTTGGCGGGAGCATGAGAACATGAGGGGATTTACACTGACAGCGGGGAGAATTAATCCAGGCGGTTGAAACCGGAGCAGGACTAACATCGATTTTATTTTTTTTTACTCCCGATACAGTTGCGTGTCTCTCAACGATACTATAGAAGCTGATGTTATTACCAAACGCCGGGTTCTGACGATCCAAACAGGCTAACGTGTAGCGCACCATTACTGCGGCACACGCGATGGCCAAAGGCGCCAGCTAAATGCATAAAATGTAAGTGTACCTCAACAGCTCTGGTTCCCAGGTGCTCCTGAAATTTGTGCCCTCGTTAAATAAATACATAAACATGCACTCCGACTAAAACAACAATACCTTTAAGTGTAATTGATATTACCTTTAACGCAAATAAAACCGGGAGCCTCCGAAGTGTGATTAGTACAACATCGCCCGCTATCTCCTTGAAGGCGCCATTTAGCGAGGCCGTCGGGATGGGCGGCTGTGGAGGGATTTTATTATCGAGTGGCCGGCTGCGTTTTAAGGCCTGCTGCTCCGTTTAATTGATTTATCACCGAGCTGCGGTGCTGAATGCTCAGTCTGACTAGCTAATGGTACTCGCGCCTCTCGGCACGTGCTGACTGAGACGCCCTCACACACACTTCCTCCCGCGGATAATGTATTTATTCTGCCATGCCACCGGCCCCTATCACCTAACCCATCCCTGATCACTCTCCTGTTTCCTCCACACGCAGATTATACATGGCAAAAATTAATCTTTCTACTGGTTAAAAATCAAATAATGTATATTGACAAACACACGTTTTTTGTCACACATGTTTGTTTTATAGGGTTGTAACACCAAGAGGATCTGTTCCCACAGACTACAGACCAGACAGTTAATCTTATAAACATGTCTCCTCTCGGCAAACACTGCTGTAATCTGCACTTATTTTTCATTTGAAGAGGGTTCTTTACATACGGTTTGTTTTTCTGGGAAAAAAAAACAGCTGAAACCGTCATTAAGATGCTTTCCACATGGATTATTCTGGATAATTGTCAAACTTGTCAACATTCAGCCCTGGAATGACATGATTCGAATCATGGCCCTGGTCACAGGCGGAGAGAGTGTGTTTGCACACTGTGATTGACAGTAAGTGTAACTGTGTAAATAACAGTACTCTTGCTATGGACACTCAACCAACTGTTATGCAAAATCATCACGTCTGGAGCTGTATGGCAAAGGAGCGTCACTGTGGCCCCCAGCAATTACAGGCTATAAAAAACAGCAGCTTTTAGCTACAAACCCATCACCCCCATCCTATTCCTCATCATTTTCTGCTTTAAAATTGTGAGTCTCACATGCATATATGTTGTCTTATGGTCACTGATAAACCCATGGAAATCGCAAGTAATTTATATAACTATCATCACAATAAAAATACCAGACAAAAACCTATGTTGACATGTATACATGTCATAAATCCATGACAAACCAGTCTATGCTAAGTGCAATGGAGAAATCCACTGGAATGAATCCCATCTTGTGACCAGGACTGATGATTCCCTGGTCACATGATGTGGAGGATCTCAGTCCTCTCTGCTAATCTCTGTCCAGATATCGATCTTTTCGCACAAACACAGCAGCTTGCCCTTTGGGAGAGCATCAAACGTGTCTGTCACCTCCGGGATGAAGCCACACGCTCCAGGTCACAGATCAAAGGCAGTGGTACCAGCCACTCTCTGGGACCATAAGTGGTAGCGCACCAGGCTGGGCCTAGACAGCAAGGGCCTGGAAACGTGGGAAGAGAACGTGGCCAAAACGCACACAGTCAACCGAGCACATTGGAAATGTGTCACCTGCACCGCTCATCCGCAAAACACAAAATAAAACTGAGTTTAAATCAGAAAAGGCCTTTTCCCATGTAATCGAAGCCCCTCCCATTTACACTTCACTTCAGATAATATTTCGGAGTCCCAGTATGGTGTCACTTTCGAATTCTGCAATGAACAACAAAGGGAAGATATATATACAGAGATAAATAATGGCAAATCAACACTAAACTGGTCCAAAGAATCCTGCTGCTGATAGTGCTGGTGGCCGGACAGACAGACAGAGGAACGGCTACATGTGAACAGGCCCTGAGGCCTGGAAGGGATACATACCATTTAATACACAGACCGACAGTTTTGCACCCAAATCGGATTCCATTCACAGGGCAATGATCTGGCAAATTTAACAAGAGTGGGGGTGTGCAGAGAGACGGGGACAGGCCTAAGCAACCAGGAGCAAAATCAATTCCTTCTGCTTTATAAGTCGGGTGGGGGTGGCGGTAGCGTGGTATAAAAGCTGAAATGAACAAAGGGGTAGTCAGTGCACTCAGAAACATTTCGCATCAATGACAAAGAGCCGTCAGAGGCCTGCTCTCTACCGTATGGTTGAAGGACTCTGGGATTTATTCAGGCCTGAGAGGAGGTCACTGTTCCCATCACGCTAATCGGAAAACGATGAAGACGCAGGCAGATGTGAAATGCCGGGAATAAACCAGGCAAATCGCAGGAGCGCCCCGGCAAACATAAGCAGGCCCACCTCCAACTTTAAAATTAAAATGAGGCCATTGGCGAACCCCCCCGGGAAATTACACGGAAAATAATCTTCCGAGAGGCAGATGGGGACCCCGAGCTGAAGAAACGTAGAACCTCACTTTTAGCCCACCCCCCCCCGCCCTGGGTGGGGTATTTGGTGACATGTCAGCCCGTCTGAAGGGACGGATGGGAGCAGCTTGGGTTCCAGGGCTGTGGTGCAGAGTGACAAATGGGACGGTGACATCATGGTGCCAGTCTCATTGTTTACATGTGACATCGAACACTGGATCTGAGCCCTGTCGCGGTCTGGGCGGCGTCTTGCCCTTATATGGTCACAGCACCTGCAGTCCTATGGCCGCCTGGAGGGGAGCCCACCGGAGCCATCTTTACGTGCGATGGCGCCGTGTCTGTGTGGTGGGCCGGGCTCACCGCCAGCTCCGTGTTCCAGAAACCGTCGTTACGCCCAGCGCTCTCCCGTCTGGGAACTGTGGCCACGGTGGAAGGTGAGAACCTCCTGTCAACACCAGTAACCGGACACCTTACCACCCAGTGACGCCAGGGGCGCTGAACTTAGCCCAGATACATGCAAGTGAGCGAATACGGTACAGAGAATGCAGCATGCGAATGCCGTTTGGGGCCATTCGAGCCAATTGTGGTGCTGCCAGTGAAAAACGCTGGGATGAAAAATGCTTTAGGCATCTGTGATGCCCTCAGAGGTCACCATGGAAACGAGCCCTTCCTACCACAGCCATGTGCTGCAGTGCATCCCGGGCTGTATTCCCAGGACAGACGGTCCTGTGCCGCTTCGTGGCTTCCTCGCCTTAGGATCCAGGACAGGACGTGGGCTCCACCTCCACATCCATGGGACAGTAACCAGGACAACCGCACCGGTCACCGCGGTGACCGCCGGAGCTGTAACCTCATCCTGCGAACATTCTGCTATGTAAATAAACAGGTCCAGGACCCCTCAGTCCAGTTATGTTTTCAGGAATGACATGCAACACGTTTTAAAACTGATAAACGGAAGGACAGCTAGCTTCACGCCAAGAAGACTCTCAGTGGGACTCCCCAAGCACCTGTTACACTCTGAATTAGCCAGGTTAACCTTCAATCTGTAGCCATCCTGCCACGTTACACCCCCTGTACCATGAACCAATGCAGATAAATTACATATCTATTTTTACCAGCATTTATAAGTTAAGAATACAGCAAATCCTGCTATACAGATCAGGGTAGGAAAAAACTGAGTGTTATGATATGAAATAAATCTCATAAAAAGAGATATGATTCCAACAGAAATGCTAATATAGGCTTTAAACATACCCAGGCAGAGACAAACGCACAGCATGTGTGTGAACACATGCCTGCACGCTGTGTACACATCGAGATGTTATTCATGGTGATTCCCATGAGCGCATGCTCTGGAAAGCCTCACAGGCCACCTGTGGGGTGGGGGTGGGGGGCATGGCTGGCAGCATTCTATAGACGGTGTGTACGTATGGTGAGTGCGGTGAGTACTGTATGTGTGGTGATGATCATCGGCGATTTTTTTTCCACCTGCCCTGTGATTTGTACACACTGGCGCCCCCTATATGTGGTCACACCTTCCGATCTGCACCGAATGCCCTACAAGTCCACTGGGACTTGTGAGAGCAAGATGTGGGCTGATTTTCTCTACCCTCCTCCCACATGCCTGTCCTTGGTTATTATGTCTGTTCCCCCCCCCCAGAAGAGAGACATTTCACTCTCTGTTTGTACGTGTTTGGCATTTCCAGCCACATCCTTTACCCCGATACCTGTTATCCCTGGACAGGACTCGATTGTTACGCCTTGCCCACCTGCCCCTCCTGGAGCCACGCCTGTTACATGTTTGTCTTGCCTCTCGTTCCTGCCCTTGTGTGATTCACTCCAGCTGCCTCTTGTTAGTCCCCTTGTTAGTCCTCGTATAAAAGTGCTTCCCAGTCCTGTCGTTAACGTTGCCGCCCCTGTTTGCCTGTGTGTTCTTACCTGTTTATGGTCCCCCGTCATCCAGTTGTTTTCTAGTTTGTTCCCTTTTAGTAATAAAACCCGTTTTGTTATGTTTTGGATCCAAGTGCAGGGGAAACTTGTTTTAATCCCTTTGGCAATGGGCAGGGGCGTGCCTGATTAAACTGTCACCAGAGGCCGGTTTGTTGTTTCTGGGGCCCCATGCACCCGTCCCAGATGTTTCAAAAACTAAATAAATAGCTAGCAAGTAGAGTCAGGAGATCATAGCTAGCCAGCTAGTTAGCAGAACATGCTGCTTTAGCAACTCCTAAAAAAGGAACATGTTTATTTAATATTTAGTGTAGTGACAGCTTGTGGCCAACGGGGGCTCTAAACTTCAAAGGCCCCACACAAATGTATGATTTGATTGGTGGAAAACACTGACCATCACTTGATATTCCTGGAGAAAATGGTTCACGTTTACTAACAGATATACTAGACAATGGTGAGGTGAGAAGGTGTGGACCAGTGTGCGGCCTGGCTGTCAACCCGACCAAAGCGTGAAAAATGACTCATCTTTCTGCAGCTTTCACCTACCAGTCAGACCTTCAGACTCTCCCCATAGTGACAGTAAGACAAATTAATGGGCCCATTGTTTGGAAACACTGGATATTGTTCACCTTTATTATCGAATGCTGGACGGCCTTAAACGCACGCAGACACCACTTTGGTGGGTCTGGTGAATCTCAAGGCCACACTCCTCTATGCTTGTGCATCACAGTGTCACAAACACAGATGATGAATTAACTTCTCTTTTATTGTGACATTCTTAGGGATTAAGGCCAAACCACGCATGAATCTTCAAATTTTCCAGTTCATCTGAAACAGAAATATAAGAACTGCTAAGGAATTCAGTGAGTAGGAGCTATTTCCACGGTATAAACAAATGCTATGCTAAAAACTAAAGGCTGTTATTTAAAGAGCGATAAAGCTCTGTTTTGAGGACTCTGCATCTCGCCAGCCTCGCTCCCAGCTCAGAAGCACCCCAAAGCCTCTCCTAATAAAAAGTGTATGAGTTTTTTTAGAAGGCTGCTCACTGAAATGTGCTTTTCACAGACAGCCTGCGACAGGCGGGCGGTGCCCAGGCGCGTTTGAGGCTACGTCTTGCCATACATAATTCCAACTGTTCAAGTCAAGCGGGGAATGCTCTTCATCATTAAAAAGCATGGATGCAGCTCTGCTGGGAGCAAAAATGATAAAAAATCATCAGTGGGGAAAAAAAAAATCACAGTAACCATTCGCATTTCGTAAGTCGTCTCCATATGCGTGTAAAATTGGGGAGACACGTCGAACATGCATGCAAGTATTCCAAACACATGTAGGGATTCGCTGCTTCGCTGTCTGAGAGGGTAATTTACCCGCCAGTGACTGACGATCACACCGTGGGACTGGTTCAATTCAGGCATTCCGACAGGAAAACCTGTCTCGTTGGGAAAATTAAAGATAAAGCTGCTGGGGGCATGTCGGGCGAAATGGGGAATGGGGCCACACAGAGGAGGGGAAGGGAGAAGGTGAGGGCTCCAGCGTGGGCACAGGGACTCATTATACAGTGCTTATTGGCCTTGTACCCTGTGGTATGGGCAGTTAGAAGAAGGATGGATGGATGGATGGATGGATGGACAGATGGATGGATATTATTAAAATAGTTCTGGACATATCAGAGTGTCTAGACGGGTTTTGTATACAGTTTAAATGAATACCGAATGGCACCCTAACGGGTACAACCCCTGACAGACACAGGTCACAATACTGTAATACTTTAGCGGGTCTCTGATTTGTTCAGAAGGTTATTCCTCTGCACTCAGCACCTGGACAGATTACTTTGTGCAAATTCTCTACTATTTTATACGGCTTCATAATCCTTAATTACCTAAGGCAAAATAATCAATCACCCAATAAAAAAGGAGGCATGCAGCCCATAGGAATATTTACACTGGTGCACAGTAATAAAAGGAATTCAATGTAATGGTTTACCTAAATAAGTGTTAAATATTAATATTATTTATAAATTTTATGTGGACAGAATTGGACTGGCTTCCACTGTAAATAAGTTAATTCCTGCCATTTGGCTCAGTCTTTGCCTTTACAAAACATTCCCGCTATAAACAAGCTACAATACTGCTAAGTCCGGAGGCTGCGTTCATTCATGAAAACGGTTTGTGGCCTCTGTGGGGCCCTACTGTGAACAGGAGCCTTACAGGCCGACAATTTGTCTCCCTCTGGCTTCTGAGTCAGTCATTAAAACGAGTGACGTGACTCTAGGATAATATCACTCTCACCTGCTGATAGGAAGGGGTGGTGGGGGGGAGCATTATATCCAAGTCTGGGTGGAAGGAGAGCGTCAGCCAGACAGACAGATTTAATCAGATGGAGGCTGGTGGTGGGGGGGGTGACCTCATATCACGCAACCGCCCACCCCCACCCACGACAACAATAACGAGGGCGGGCTGTTATACCAGGGAGCCCAGCCATGCAGACTGTGATGCAGCTAAGTGAAGAGGGCCACACAAAGAACAGAAAACAAACAAACTGTGCAAAAAACAACCTAACTCTTTAATCGGTTTTGGGTTAGTTTATTATCACCGAGGTCAGCTGTAAAGGTTATTCATTAACCACAGAAAACAAAGCAGATACACCAATGAAAATGTTCTTAATGACTTTTTAAACAAGGCCCATTACTCAGCTACTGAAGCAATGCAAATATATTCAGCATAACCGGACAGTGAATCCACTCGGATGGGGGGCAGTGGCACTGATTCGAGTGTGCGTTGACCTTTGAACCACTTGGCCATGGGTGAGCCCCATTCCCGCAGGGCCCTGCCCACAGGATGCCACACACACCTGCCAGTCACCCAGAATGCCACGCTCACAGTCACAGCTACATATCAGCCTGGGAGAGATGGGCTAAGTCCTCTTGGGCTGATTAGGGATTTTTACTGCTATTTCGAAGGCTAAGTCCCACCCTGGGACCCACGGGCCTTCTGTGTAATATCTATAAGGTTGTCCGTCACCCAGACACCCAGCAGGTCTTCCTCAGCCGACCAAGGAGCCAAACTCAATTCCAGCGATGTTTCTGCTTACGGCTAAGAACGCTTAAGGCTTCTATTGCAGAAAATGGAAAGAAAATTGGGAAAAAGAACCCACGTGGGCTTTATCTCTCTCCCGCTTTGATCAGGATGAAAGCAGCAGGCAGGAAGGGCCCACATGGCGGTAATGTTTGTTTGTTAGTTTGTTTCTCTTCGTTTTGCGTCCGCCATGTTCCTACAGGGTATCAAAGGAGCTGAACGCTACAACAATAGGACCCCACCTCAACTCTGACCAATCAGCCAGCAGCTCCACGTTCATCAGCCAGCTCCCCCTACCAAGCACAGGGCTACGTACCAGCAGAGACAAGTGAAGGAGCGTGGCTCAGTGAGCAGCCTCTGACCGTTAGTTGACCTCTACTACCGTGCTCACGGACCCAACCAAGAGGGGGGCACTGGGAAAAAAAACGCTCCTGCACCCTCATCCAGCAGGTGGCGCCATGGGACTGGGGTACTATTAGAAAATAAACTTCCAGATATATCCTGAGCTATGAAACTGGCATTAACAGCTCCAGCTTAGCATGTGCATGTAATTTATTTAAATATAGAGGGTGGCAACCCCCCCTCAGATTTGCGACATAACAGAGGAGTCTTCAGGTGAGAGAGAACGATGTTAAGCCCTAAGAAGATAACGTGCATGCACATGTCACAGCGTGAGCACCAATGACACTTGCACACTCCTACCCACGGCCACCTACTCTCCCTGTCCCACCTCCACTGAGTTGTACAGCTCCACACTGTGGCTTGGAGAAAGCGAGGGTGCCTGATAACAGGCGTCTAGGGAGGATGGGGAACGCCCTGTGTGTGACATCAGTGTCACCCAAAAGCAGCTCAGATGCCGGGGGGAGGCTGAAAGGAAGGAGAGGGCTGCGGTGGTGATGATGCTGGACATTAAACCAGCACTAAGAACCTTTCATACTGTTGGCTGCCCATCTATCCATTCATCCATCCATCCATCCATCTTCCCATTGCTCATCCCAGTCAGAATCGTGGGATGCCATGGTGTCCATACCTAATCTTATAACTATACAAGCGTTTTTAGAAGATTCTCAGACATGTTCACCGGCAGGTGACTAAGTCAGCATGTGTATACTATACATGTTCATTGTGCATATATGTGTGTCTATGTGCGTGTGTCTCATTCATGCCTTAAATGTGATTTGTGGGTTAAAGATATGATTTTCTTGTCATATGGATTAATCTGAGTGCCTGAGAGGGCTGTTTCCCCTGATAAACTGGGTAACATGTTACTGGGGGAGGGAGCCCGCGGGCAGAACTGCAGCGCCCCCCCCAGGCGGCGCCCAGCTCGAACGCCACCATCAGTCACATCATTGATCCAAGTCGCCGATTGATCTCCATATGCAGCTGGAACGCAGAGAATCGGGAAGCGCAGTAATTGGGAGATTAGCCTGACAATGTGGGCAGAATCGGGAGGGGGCATCCATAGTGCAGAGAGACAGCAGGGCAAAGACCACAAAACTACAGAGGGCAAAGACCACAAACATTCACAGTGCAAAGCGACATAGGGCAAAGACCACAAACATTCACAGTGTAAAGCGGCAGCAGGGCAAAGTCCACAAACATTCACAGTGTAAAGCGGCAGCAGGGCAAAGTCCACAAACATTCACAGTGCAAAGCGACAGTGGGCAAAGACCACAAACATTCACAGTGTAAAGCGGCAGCAGGGCAAAGTCCACAAACATTCACAGTGCAAAGCGACAGTGGGCAAAGACCACAAACATTCACAGTGCAAAGTGACAGAGGGCAAGGACCACAAACATTCACAGTGCAAAGCGACAGAGGGCAAAGACCACAAACATTCACAGTGCAAAGCGACAGCAGGGCAAAGGCCACAAACATTCACAGCGAAAAGCGACAGAGGGCAAAGACCACATACATTCCCATTGCAGCTCTCCCCTGGGGAACACACAGGTCCATCCAGACCCCTGTCACTAACTTGTCACCTATCTGCCGGCCCAATTTTCCTTCGTCTTGTCAGATGGGGACGCATGACTCACGAGTGGCTGCGGGCTGTGTCTCATCTGTGCCAGTGGCACACACCATCCCATAGAGACAGACATTCACAGGAACGCCATGTAAGCCTGGCCAGACCAGACAGACTCCATACCTGTCTTTCAGATTGCTTGGCATAGGGTCGCCCCATCTGGCCCCTTTCCAAAAACAAGGCAGGGGCGTCAGCCTGTTCTCACACGTCTTTTCCACAGTCCCTTATGATAAGGAGATGCTCTGCTAATCAGTAGAAAACGTGAGCAAGTTTTTGTGTGACGACGTCTTCACTGCCCAAGTAAATGTTGGAATCGATGTAGCCGGTGTGGCTGAAAACATCCCTCCCTTTAATAAAAACATCCCACCCTTTAATACAAATCCCCTTAAAGTACACACCATACTGTAGGGAAGGCTTATAAGAAAAGTGTCCTTAATATTTTCCCGCTAAGCCGCTAATTTCTACACTGTCAGGATGAATAGACCTCACTAGACATTATTTCCCGACATGGAGCGTGGAGAACGGGGGCGCTCAGGCGTCCATGACAACACAGCTGTCCCCTGTTTATCGTAATACTGGGTAATATTTCTAATTCACTTAGAGCAGGAGCACATCAATTTCTGTAATGCAAATGAGGGTTTCAATAACATAACTAATAAGAGATTGGTGGGGGGTCGGGAGGGGCAGCTGGGGGGCTTGGTAATTAATCATATTCTTGCTGCCTTGCCAAACATTGTCTAGAACAGTATTCTGCATTAACCCCTCCCTAGCCACGATCCTGTTGTCAGAGTCAGCATCATCCAATCAGGAGCTGCCTCTGAAGTCAGGTGTGCATCAGTGTCTGCATCATCCAATCAGGAGCTGTCTGTGAAGTCAGGTGTGTGTTGGCATCCGTACACGTGGCCTACATCACTTTGACAGAATCACAGACAACATTTTCAATACTATATTGTGATGCGAAGACAGAGACAGGTAAGAACAGTTAAACTGGGATCCCTTTTCAGGAAACACAGGAATGAGGCAGGATAGAGATCAGGGCTACATGTAAAAAACATAAAACAAGAAATGCAAATATAAGTAAAAACCAAAGGAGCATAGTGACAAAGGAAAACACAGGCAGACTGGCATGTCAGGGACAAAAGCAATCAGCTGCACATTAGACCTCAAGGTGGCTGAGTGTCTGCTCCAGCTTACAGGGAAAATGAAACCTCCAAATTGTATGACTCTCAGGATGAAAGAGGACACAATTGTAATCATCCCATAAAGCCCAGTCACCTGGCCTAATATCACCCCCCCCATACTAATGGAGTCGCCCACCAGCGCTGTCCTTCATGCATAATGCTACTGCTAGATCACCCATGCTAACGGTCCCTCTGTGTCTGCATGTGACTTCAGAGGCAGAGCGTTACAGCGATATGCGTTATACAGAGTCCGTAGCCACCATCAGGGCAAGGACATGGGGCCTAAAGTGATGTGTGACTTCCTTATGTGGCTTTGAGTTCATTGGCATCACTCCCAAAGCATTCTGGGACCGGTAAACCCAAAATGGATCCTCCGACTCTGAAAGTGGAGAGCCATCTATGAAGGGCTCAGAGGCTGGCAGGGCTGGCTCAGATCTCACACCATGGCCAGGTGGGTATGTGCTTTTCTCTGTGAGCCAGCCAGTCACATGTTTGTCCTGGTAGTCCATGTGACAATGACAGGAACACAGTGTGACAACGGGCCTGACAACACACTGCCTGCAGAGCCGAGTTCTCCAGAACCGCTCTATCGGAGCCATCTTGTTAATATACTGGTTTACCCCCACACCTTTCCTTTACATTCAAAGCTAAAGGGATAAATGGATATCTTGTGTTGTGACCCTGCTCAGCGCTCTCCCCCTTCAACTCCCAGGATATTTTGCGGTCCAACATCAGTTTTTAGTTAATTTCTTGTTGAAACATCACTTTAATTTCCTTTATCTGTCCTGTGCTTGAAGAGCACAGGTTTCCTTGCATGACAGAGTCATCCTGCACTCTGCTTCCAGTCAACAACTGACAGGACCCCCCTGATTCCACCTCCCTTACTGAGGGACACACTACACAGGCTCTCCAAGGTCCCCAAAGTCGGCGCCGGTGTTTATCACCACTCGAACCACACATGTGCATTGGACCCCCAAGATTTTGGGGCCCTCTGTTGGCCACGAACAGCCTGTACACTTGGGCAGGCAGGGGGCCCCAAAGTAACTTTTGAATGGAGCTCCAGAAACACTGAGTATGGCCCTGCACACCTCCCTCCCAGCCCCCACAGACCCTCACCATCAGCCCCCCCATGGAAAGCGTGGCTGCCTGATACCACAGGGAGTGTCCTGCACATGAGGTGACATTCAAACCCCCCCCCCTGGCTCCATGAAACACACAGGAAACAGCTGGGGAGAGATAACAACCGTGACTTTAATTAGCAGGCGGCCTAATTAACAGTCGGTTTTGTGTTTTTGGCGCGGCATGATGCACATGGACAGCTCCGCCCGACACGAACCCGTACAGATCAACAGCGGCCAGCCCAGCAGATAAGCACGGTGGGAGTGACGAACTTAGGACAACAGGGTGGTAACTGATCTGGAGTATAAGGATTCTAGGGAGGTAACTGTACTACAGTGTCAGGGTACTAGGGTGCTATGGTGGTAACTGTACTACAGTGTGAGGGTGCTAGGGTGGTAACCACTACAGTGTGAGGGTACTAGGGTGCTAGGGTGGTAACTGTGCTACAGTGTGAGGGTACTAGGGTGCTAGGGTGGTAACTGTACTACAGTGTGAGGGTGCTAGGGTGGTAACTGTACTACAGTGTGAGGGTACTAGGGTGGTAACTGTGCTACAATGTGAGGGTGCTAGGGTGGTAACTGTACTACAGTGTGAGGGTGCTAGGGTGGTAACTGTACTACAGTGCGAGGGTACTAGGGTGCTAGGGTGGTAACTGTGCTACAGTGTGAGGGTGCTAGGGTGGTAACTGTGGTGACAGAACTAGGGTGCCAAGAGGGTGATAAATCAAATATAGTGCTAGGGAACTAGGGTGAACAAACTCGGTGCTAGGGTGATCAATGAACTAGGATGCTGAACTCAAGGATGCTAGCATAATGAATTATGGACATAGGATAATAAATGATCTAGCGTGCTAGGGTGCTAGAGTGATAGATGAACTTGGGTGGTAAGCTACTTACTGCATGCAGGTGCTACGATGGCCCAGCTCTCTTGTGAGACATGCCTGCAGTGAGGGGCATGCAGCGCAGGTTTTACAGCTTGGAGTAAAACGCTGACAGCGGCAGGCTCCGATGGGTGTAAATCTGGCACGCGCTTTGTGATAAGGCCTAAGGAAGCTTCTAGAAAGCTCCCATCGCCATCTCTCTCGCTCTCCACAGAACCTCGAACAAGGTAAAAGGCCTCCAAACACCGTTCCTGCTCCCATCAGCTTGGTGCCGCACTCATTTCCACAATCATTTCGGGTGGCTGCTGACAGACCAATCCACGGAAAACTGCCCATTTCATTTTTTTCTTTAATATGAGCATTGCCTGACCACCAGCTCCTCCCTGAACCATCAACAACACTGAGGAACAGCTGGGAGTGCTGGACTTGATCCCGTCTAAACGGAATTGCGAATGACAGCCAGAATGATGCTGTCAGCCTTTATCCCTCTGATTAGCTCCCATCACACTTACATATTCCGACATCATAAGTATTGCATGCAGTATGGGCCTTGGAGCAGTCCGGTGGACCATCATACACTGCCCATCAAGTTATATGCTCTGCAACGGCGGTTTTTACCGCCACTCAAACTTCAAGTCTTCATGAGGCCCTTGAGGTTTTGGGGCCCCCTATTGGCCACAAACAGTCACTACAGTGGGGGGTGGGGTGGCAAAATGATTTTCAGAGAGGGGCCCCAGAAACGTCAAACCCGCCCCTGACGGTCTGTGTGCCACAGGGAAAGGCCGCCCACACGCTCCCATGATGTAAGTCACGTGGTCAAAACAGGAGCCTCCCCCATATAAATCAATAACCAAAATTTGTTTATAAGGTCGAAGCTATGGAGCTGGAACCCAAGGGCCCCGTAGGGCCTCCCTACAGGCGTGGTTGGCCACAACAGAGAGAGAGAAATTGGGCTCGAACCCACTGCAGTGAAAATAAAGCAACGCAATATGTGTGAGTAACAGGAAGCCGGACACCCACTGTGCCGACGGTGGGGTAAAATGCTGTGGCTTCGAGAGCAGGTCGTAAACCAGCACAGTACTGGGAGCTGTGCCTGCTCAGGGGCAATGACAGGCCAGCGTTAGCACAGGATGCTAATTTTCCCAGTGGAAACCCAGCCGCAGTTTAGCCGGTTCAATAGTGTTGGCGCCATATGTGCGGTGATTTTTATTATAAAGAGTCTTGTATCAATTGCTGTCTCAGTACTGTAATATTTGGTTCTGCGTCACAAACCACGCTTGGAGAGGGTCACGGGTTTTTAGAGAGAAGGAGAAAATACCACACATACACACACACACACACACACACACACAACCCATAAAAACTCAACCCAGGTGCACCTTTAACATAACCTGAGCACAGGAGCTCACCGGAGCACGGGAGCCCTCTGAGCTCCAGGGGGCACCAGGCCTGTTAAGAGCAATAGACAGGCGGCCTCCGCAAATGTCGATCACTCGTTTCCCGAGTCTGAGAAACTCAGGAGCCTTGCTCCAGTTTAGAGGAGCTGAGCTCAGCAGAAATTGCGCAATAGGAAGAGCAGGCTGTCCGGGTGTCTCAGAAGCTCAGCCGGCCGGAGGCTGCTCTTTCTGGGGCTGTCCCCGCTCGCCCACCCGCCCGCATCACCTCCCTGATAGCTTGGCTGAACTCCACACCAAATGTTTCCGCCCGTGACATTGTGGTTCATTCGCTGCGGGCTCCAAACTGTCATGGAAAGCAGTGCAGAAAGAAAAGATTAAAAAACAAAAGTCTACAGTTTCACAAAGTCAAAAAATAAAAGACATCCACTCACATTTTAAAATGTGCTCAGTAGATCGATTAAACTCCACCCTCACTTTTCTCCATTCTAGTGTGAAATCTGGGAACCAAACCCCAGTGATGGACCAAATGTCACACTGGATCCTGGAAGTGTCCGCTGGTTCATCGTTCAGCTAAACGTAAGAAAATCTTTTTCCTCACAGGATTTCCATGTAAAAGAATGCCAAACATCCCAAGGATACCCTGCATGCTGTGAATGACTTCTGATCCAGTAGGCTATTGTGAACTCATCCACCGTCTCACAACAAAGGTCACTAGAGGGACAAGGGCAGAGGGATTATGAGGGGGAAGAGTGTGGCATTCTGCTGAGGGGAGCCACTGCTACGCCGAAGAGGAACTGACCGGCACATAACGGTGACCACAAATGCTCAGGCCATACGACAATAAGTGATACGAAGCGGGCCTATGGCAAGTGCCGTTGTTCCACTGCAAACATAATCCTTTCAACGTGCCATAAAAATGTGATTGCGGGCAAATAACAACAGCCAATTACTGTAATATCAGGCCTGGCTTACATCCAGTCAAGGCTGTGTTTGTAATTCACCCAAAAATACACGTCAAACAGTGACAAAGGCCAGCCACAAGTGGAGAAGGCAGTGTCTCTCCAAAGATCAAGCAACATCAAACTAAAGTGACATTAAACATAGTGAGTGCTTGCAGGGATGCACAGCCTGTATGGGCAATTATGCAAATCGGGCATCTCAAGGCCCTTTAAATGGTCTGTACCCGACGGAGTTATGTTCTTATCAATTTCATTTTACACATGTGCGATTTGATTGCTGCAATTCACTTCAAGCTGGATAGAAGTGCTGAATCATTAATTTAACAGGCAGCAAAACAGCAATTTTATTTTAATCACTTAAATTACCCAGCATCCAGAGATGGTCTGCTCCTAGCTTGTTAAACACATGCATTAATTATTTTTTCCATAGTGCTTTCTGGAATTTTCCTTTAGTAATTATTTAGGAAATTATGCAAAATATGCTACAGACTTTAAGAATAATAAAAAAAAACACTCCCCCCACTAACTGTGAGCTTAGCGGGCCCCTTTCTTTTCGATGATGAGGGGGAGTTTCTGGAAGGAGGGTGGGGGAAATAGAAGGGGCAATGTGAAACGATCTGAAAATATTTTGCTGTAAATCCATTTATGCAAAGCCCTTAACCTTGGATTTCTATCCACTATTCTATTTGTTGACTATATCCGTCGACAAAATGGAAATGCAGTCTGGGCTGTAAGCGCCCCCAGGAATTCAAAGCATCACACGCCGTTCCAAAACATGAGCACCATTCTTTTTTCTTGCATTTGCAGCTTTGACGTCGTTGATGTTGCTCCCTAATCGAACCGGAAAGGAAATTTCAGGCCTCATTAATCGATTTTTCCATGGATTTTAATATATCAGCTGACACACAAGGGTGCCGGCATCACTAGGCCACGCAACTCAAACGAAAGCAGGAAGATGACAGACGGTAGAGGCTGCGAGGCCATAATGAGCCCCATGAACTGCTGACCTGTATTAGGAATCCATAATTGTTCTCTTAAAAAGAGCCGCGTGCCGCACACACCTAAACACTCAGGCCCAGCTGGTCTCCTAGCAACCGCAGCTGAAGAGCAGCTGTTTTGATTTTTGACAGGCGTGCGTATGTCTCCCCCTATTTCAGGGAGGATTTCTTACATTTTAGAGTGTAACCCTTTGTACTTAAACAATAGATCCGGCCTGTTATTGGTCTCGGGGGGGGTGGGGGGGTTCAGCTCTTACCTGCCGCCATCTGCATGTACCCGGCCAGCGTGCAAACCCGCCGCTCACATGACCCACTGGGGAGGAAGATGGTGATGATGGCCAGCAAGGAGCTGACAGCCAGCAGCGCACAGCCCCCGGAGCACAGCACTGCGCTAGTCTGCAAAACACAACATGCACCAGTAGGGGTCACTGCACGGCACTCAGATCAGACAAGAGGGTACTCAATTCATGTGTACATTTTCCTGTAAAAATGCCATTCAACTGCTAGCAGTATTTCTCACTGAGATCTGTGTTACACTGACCAATGCATAATAAATATTATAAATTAAATATCACAGGAGTCCAATCCTGGTGCCAATCCTAGATGAATATTCCCTGATTTTGCCATAACTAATGCATAAGCTATGAAAAAGTTATAGAGTAACTTGTATTTTCATTACAAATCATCACAGTATGCCTGCTTTGTCTAGTTCAAGGAGAGGTTTTAAAGAGTACTTGTAGAGAAATGGAGTAATCAAGTGAAAACAATGCACACTTTTTTGGTCTTCATCTGCTTACAGTATATTCTTGCAGTCAGATCTTTATTGTTGTCACTCTATGGAGTGTACCGTAGCAGCTGTGCAGTGCCATCGCTGCTGGATTTCCACATCTTACTGCATAGCTAACAGGTTTAGCTCAAGTGATCTGACAGAGTTCTGATAAAAGAGTTTTAGAAGAATATATCTTAAGCATCCTGTCATTTCTTTTAAGTCGAACCAGCATTAATCTAGCAGAAGAGACGAGGAGAGCCTCAGGTTAGAACTTTTCTTTCAGAAGCCCATCTGTCACGTGGGACAGCGGCAGCCAGAGCAGAGCCAGCGCCTGGATGCGTTTCAGCGGAGCACTGGGAGGGCCGCGGTCGGGGTTTGTTTACGGTTCAACTCAGGGTTTTGTGGAGCTCCAAAGGCATGTCTCATGTGCGCATCCCCCCTTACCACATACCACACAGGGGCTGGAGGCAGCCCAGTAACGGCTTCTCTCCTAGCGCGCCGTCTGATGTGGTGCCCGCCTCATTAGCTCTCCCCTCGCCTGGGATAAAGCGCCTCTTTCAGCCCCCCAGGGCCTGAGGTGGCCCCTTCTCCGCCAATAGTCCCCTTACCCACAGTGATTAGCATTCATCACACAAGGCGTGTGATTCATGCGACTAATACAAGTGTCATTAAGTGTCTCTAATACATTTCATCTGTCCAAGTGATGCATTTTAAAAAGAGATTGCAAAAAGGAAAGAAAAACTGGCTAGCAGGAGAGACAAACCAATCCGATATAAAGCCACCCCGACTGATGTGAACACAGAGGACAGCTACCTGTTGTTTCAGATTCAGTCCACCATTTACTGCAAACAAAGGCTTACAGCCCAGAAGAATTTTTGATCCTCTCCCTCATGGCAACACATCAGTAGTGTCTGTTCTTTTGTTGTTGTTTATTGTCAATCAAATTATTCCGGCAATTCTGTGTGCCACAAAAGGCAAGGGGATAGACATACAGACACGACCAGAAAAAACACCTAGTCTCTTTTAAACCTTTATCTGGCATCAGAGGTACGACAGGTGTGGCATGCAAATGAAACATGCATTTGAATATGCCACATCTATAAAAATAATTGCTGTATAATTACAAAAACAAGCTGTTATCACTGGGGTATTTTCTTGAGATTAAAGGATGGATAAAATTCAGAAGTTCAAATAATGAGGTGTCTCTTATTTTAGCCTGCATATTGCAGAAAAATAACATATACCATCTGTTCTATATGATCTCACACATTTCAGAACCAAAAAATGGATAATTAAAGTATTTATGCATAAGGTCAGAACAGAGGAAAGCCAGCATAGACATGGCATAGTTACTGTAGTCATAGCTGAATCCCCATACATTAAATATGCTGTGGATATTACTCAGGAGATGAAGCACCTTCTATGACCTCCTGATCATAAAATAATTCAAAATCCAAGTGGCCAGTTCAAGACTGGAAGTGCTTATTAAAAAACGTCCACCAAGAACGTGACGCGATCACAGAGGAGGCTTTCAGAAGCCGCATTTGTGTTGCTCCCGGCCCAGAGTTAATTTAGTAGAAAATTAGATATAAAAAGTCCAGCACTTATAGGAATAGCATGCTAAATAGCTTATAATTATTTGACCATATCTTGCTGCTAGAACTACAAACACAGATTGCTGAACTTAAACGGATCCATTTTCATCTGACACATGGCATTAGGGCATATTTGCACAATCAGTGTCAATTTTAGTATAATTTATGGTGACGCATATTATAATTGAGTCAGGAAATAAAGAATATAACCACAAGTCTGTATATCAGAGGATTTAAAAATAAACAACTTCAAACGCAAAAATAAATTTCATTTGCATATGAAGAGTAGGCTGTCAATTGATCTGATGTTTATGTGGATGTAGACAGTTATCCATATTCCACTAAGGACTGATGCTGAAATTCAGGGCCAACCTGGGTCATTATAGTAAAATGCCTTCTTTTGTATTTGTGATATGATTTATACATGATCCCTTCACAGACCCGACATCCATGGGCACAGAAAATGCCAACACGACCTGGATTCAGACCTTTCCAATATGCAGTGTAATGAAAACCAGCCTCCAGATCCTATAGACAAGGTAGGACATTGGCATCTCCACTATAAAGTAATAGTTTTTGGCTTCTGACTCAAACCTTTTTAATATCACCCAGTGACCCGGCTATAAAACGGACTATGAGAGGACGGAGGCATGCAAAATTTGACCAATAACGCACACATCAATAATCACTGCCGAAACTACAAATATCTAATCTGGCAAAACACCAATAAAACAGGCATACTGGATTTTAATATGAGGCCAAAAGTTTAATGCTCCCAAAATGCCGAGAGAGCAGACTTCCCTGATTTTTCCAGAACGTTAAAAAAATATATTAAAATAATCGGGTTATACAAACTGATGATTCCCCAAATGGTGCATTGCTAAAAAAACACTTGGGTCAAATTCCAAAAGATGAAATGCAAGTTATGCTGAACAGCTACCAGATTATCTGGTTTATTCTGCAAGAAATGTAACATCACTACAGAGAAAGATAAGGGAATTGGATAAGGTATGGTGGGAATGTTACAGGGCGACTTAGCAGAAGGTTTATATTTCACATTGGTGGCTTGCGCCCTGCAGTTTTATAGTCATGTGAGGAAGGTTTGTTCCCAGCCGGTTGGTGACCATAAACTAATGCCAAGGTGGTAGTAATCGTGTTTTATCATTCTGGTTACAGTGCTGACTTTGCCCATCCAAAACTTAAATCATATCTCCCATTTCCCAAAAAAGTGTACCTCTCCAGTATAATGAAAAAAAAAAGCCAAAAGTTCACTATACATAAATGAAAACTGGTGGTTCCTGGTTCCCGACAACATATACAAGAGCAGGAAGGATAATCAATCCCAAATATATGAGCAACTCCCTCAGTGCTCAGTGCTCAGGAGCGGGTTAACAGGTCCACAGGCACCCCAGCTGAAAACACCCATGGAATGACTTATTACACCGTTTGTACCCTTTCCTTATTCTCACCATAAAAGAAAACCAGTTTAGCTAATTTGTAGAACACCTGCTGGATGGAAATTATAAATAGGGCAGCGAGAAAACCAAGAGTCAAACGCAAGCGGACACTTCATGGTGTAAGTGATGCTTTCAAGCATCATGCCCTATCAAGTTTTACACTTCAGTGTAAAAATGTGTTATAGACACATTTACCATGCTTTTTTAAGAGTACTTTTTAAACCTACAGTAATTTAAAAAAAAGGGATTACTTCAGCAAAATACTGACTCCCAGTATTAACTATTGATTACCATTTACTACTTAATAATAAGGTCAATGACGATTAGAGCACACTGTGTTCAGTTTACTCAGGAGTTAAGAAAGAGTCTGACAAATTTCCTTACAGCCATATGGAAGGTCAGGCAAAGACTTTCTGACTAACCCAGGCCCTTTCAGGGTCCTGAACTGCACTGTAAAGTAAACCAACGTGGCAGGGAAAGCAAGGTGACAGGTAAGATCAAGGGCAGGGGGCTTCACTCCGGTGTTTCGCGGTATTTGCTGGTAGAGCAGGGGTCGACTACTCAACTGAATGCTCTTTTTCTGGCTGTCATCACCATTATCTTAACAGCATTTTCACATTGACTCTTCATGAGGAGGGGGGGGGGACATCACACTCAGAACACAAAAACAAGCATGAGGAAGAAATGCTTGTTATGGTGGGGGGGGGACTGCTATACCGACAGCCTTCAGTCACAGCTATGCTGTGGCGGTGCACCATAAAGGGCCCCAAATCCAACTGCGGAGTGACTTTTTCACAGCCGTCTTATCGCACCGGCGTCCTCATCGTTGAGGGCACATCACAACTGGCAGCACGCAGCCGAGGCGGGCAGCCAAAGCCAGCAGGCTGCTGTGACAGCCACATCCTCAGCATGCCCACGAGACCGCGGCCATTCCACAGTCAGGCACCATTAGTGGCATCTGCTGTGCTGCTGTGCTGCTTTCCTACACGAAGAATGACAACAATCGCCCCCCCACACACATCAACCCCAACCTCACTGTGTAGTGGTGGTCAGACCTCCACCGTCCATCCCATAATAATCTTCAAAGTGTCCTAGAGTGAGAAGTTCTCAAGGTCAGGCACCACCTGACTTTCTTCTTCTACACTTTTCTGCAGCGAAAGGATCGGCCGACTCCTCAGGCTCTGACGGATGTTTAGAAAGCACAGCCCGTAGGACAGAAATACTCCTAGACTGCCTTTAAGTCTCGCCCTTAATGTATAAAAGGTCCTCGGGGTTCATGTGTTTTACCGATCGTACTGAATGTTCACCCAATGCCGTATATTTTTCACGCAGAGCTTGGCAACAGGAATAAGTGTGTTACATAATCCTCTGAGAAAGAGCCACTGACTACCTCACAATGCCTAGAGACAAAAGGAATGAACAGAGCATCCATTTTAAAAGCGTTCCTAGCACTTCAAAAAGGAGCACGGGGACAAGCTGCGGTCCCCACGATTTCGGAGATGTGATCACGGTCTGTTGTGCACTCCTAGATGGAGGTCACCGAGTTAATGGGAGATTTAAAAAACCCTGTCAGCCACACCACAGTCAGAGATATCAAAGAGGCATCCATTAACTCCCCCTGCAAATGAAAACCTCCTTTATTATGGATAGCCTTTTTAATGGGGGGGGGCCCGGAGAATCGATAACCCCCACCAACTTGTTTTGACCTAATGGTGTCTCTGACTGTCCAGTGGCACTGATCAATGCAGCTGAAATATGAACCCGGTCATTCTCGGCGTTGTGACACGTTGGGACACATCTGAGAAAGTCCTTCAGCGGATGCCCGGATCCCTTAAATCACGGCAAGTGCCTGTCACAGGCTCACATGAGACAAAGAACGTTCTGGCAACTCTGAAGTCTGGGAAGAATTAATTCAGCCTCTGTCGAGTCTACCTTATCAGTCCATGCTAATTGCCTTAACAAGGAATGATAATTATAGTATTTTAATTTTAAAAAGTCAATTAATAAAGCTTGCTTAGGTCCCTAACCTAAACCGTGGTGAGTTACTTGCCTGTCCTACTGATAATTAAAAAGTGCTTATCAAAAAGTTGGTGATGCAGGTTGGAGTTTGGGTATCGACAGTGTCCTGTCCAGGGGCACAATAATGCACAGGTTTACCCAGGCTGAAGCCCAGGGGCTTCCACTCAGAAGGAACCTCAACCAACCTCCATTAATAAAATCAGCAAGCTCTTCTCACACTGAGAGACACCATGACTTGGGAGGTTGACTGCATCATATTCACTCGATTCCAACCACAGCGCAATGGGGGCTCGGCTGACAGTAGATGTTGTTGCATATCAAACCATTCAACCCTAATCCTATAGAAGTCAGGCTGACTATCAATAAAAACACAGCATAAATACACATACCTAAGAAAACATGCATTCAGCGACAAATAATTCACTAGTAGGTTACAGGAATGCATGATTTAGTACCATCTGGTGAAAACAAACATGGTATGGAATGTTTGCAATGTTTTGATAATTTCAGCAATGTGAGATGGATAAACAGCAGTGTTTCACTCAGAACATGTGGTGGAAATAAATAAATAAACATAATTTATTCCTTTGATATGACTAAACAGTCCAGACCTTTTTCAGAGAAAGCCAGGGGAATTGGAAGTAGAGTGGTGTGTGTGTGTGCGTGCGTGAGCAAGAAGATGTGGAGTTTGATCTAAAAACATCTCCCAGCATACTTCACCCGCCCCACCCCCAGAGGTAGAGCCCATGTTCACACTGAAGTCTTTCTTCTCAGGCCATCTCTGTCTTACATTGGGATTGCAATGAAGGTTGTAAAAAAAAAAAACTTTCAACCCATTCCTCTATTCCTCTTAATTTCTTTTAAATAAGATGAATGCATCTTCCTTGGCTGAAGACAGAACAGGACCAGTGTTTCCTTTTTTTAAAAGGATCCAAAGAAACATTGCATTTAATCATTCATATATAGGCCCTGTGTGTGTATTACATTTTCTTATTTGGCATATGCAGATGTGACACACATTTTTAAGATAATAGGGTCAGCCAGTCCCAGTTGCAATTGGGGGTTAAGGGTCTTGCTCAGGGGCCAAATGGTGACATCACTCTGCTGACCGCGAGATTTGAACTACCGACCTTCCGATCACAGGCACAGCATGTGGCTGAGTCATACAATGCCTGCTGAGCCACACAGCGCCCCCACACACCTGTGTATACAGCTCTACATATTCATAAACATAGCAGTATTTCTGAAGGACAACCTCAGGGGAGACAAACAGCTCCTGGCAAAGCCGCCCTTGCAGTGGGGGGGGGGCATTCACAAACCCCACATCCATTTCGACAAGATTTGGCATTGAAATCAGTGACCAGCCAAGCCCACTCGCATTTCTGCTTGGAAAACGCCTTCTCAGGGCTGAAAAGTGCACTCCCTCGCTTCCACAGAGACGATCAAGACAGAAACAGGATGAGCCTCCAGGTCAGCATACAGTGAAAGGGTTAAACACAGCTAGGCTAAAGGGGGGGGGGGCTATCCTTGAGCACACCCAGTCCACATCCCCAGACTTACACGTCCACCCCATGCATTTATGCATGAACTTGCTCTCAGGTACTCTCTGGACACACCTTCATAATTCATACAGTGCAACTGGAAATGTGGCATGGCAGGTTTTACTGTGTGCAGCCAATACTTCACTCCAATGGGGGGGTGGATGTTTGAGTATTTTCTTAGATCAGAAGATAAACCCCATCCCTCATCAAAGAAACAAACTTCACCCAAAAAAAGCCACCAGGTTCTTCAAGAATCATTGTGTGGCTTTCTACAGAACTCTACATATACAAAAAGCACTTTACCAGAGCAAAATCACCCTAGATCCTTAAAAAACGTTCATGCTCATGATGGTAAGAGTCATAGCACAAATCACCAAGGCATTAAGGATGAGACTAGCTCACGTGGTCTACTCTGGCTTCTCTTCCATCCAGCAGTCTGCAAACACATGTAGACAGCCCCAAATAAAATATTCATTAAAATATGCGAATATGCAGTTCTACAAACACCGACAGTCCCTCTGTACTTTTCCTGTAGTGTTTTCTGTAGCAAGATCTACAGACTTATAGAGTAAAATTAAAAGGAACTGACAGTCACCATACTGATGATAATACCAACTAATAGAAACGGCTCCTTTATTTCATATATCGTGTTTTTTTTACTTATCGTCCAGTAAATAAGGGCGCCACCGCCGCTTTCAGGCTTTGATTGAAAATGATGCAATGGGAACAAAGAGCCGCGTCGCCAGAGCGCTAATTAATCAACCCGGACCGGCCGTGCAAGCAGCCCGGAGGATAAACGGCGGATATTTGCTGACTACGCCAAAACGGATGAGTGACACACTGCAGATAAGGCGGCCCTGCGTATGCATTTATAATTGTTATGAATCTGCCTTTTAGGGAAAAGACGGCGATTTCGGCGGCATACCCCGCGGCATCAGCGGACTGGATCCGGCACTGCATAGACGGTAGAAAAGTTTCCTGCCGTGCACGATTTATATGCTTACAAGGGGAAAAATGGATTAAACAAACGCAAAGTTACAAAGACGTGGTTAATTAGACAGGAGCTGAATCATCTAGCGCGGTACTTAATTTGGACCGTCAGCATTTCGGATAAATCCATATTGCTTGGGGACAGAGAGTGACACGTCGGGTTCAGCCGCTTCCTATTTAAATTTAAACGACAACTGACTCTCGTTAATTGCTTTGTTCTCCGGCTGATAAATCTCCGTCAAACTACCTTCACTCGTTCCTCCATTACCCCTGCCCCCAATCACTAATATGCCTACATTTCACTATATTTTAGGATTCACTGCACATGTCAGCTCGTGGTATACAAATCACTTCACCGCACAGACTACGTGGTGTCGTGGTCTCGTACTTTAAAAGTTTTACGCACATTTCTCACTGCTTCTGCAGGAAAAAGAACAGATGAAAAGTAACATGATTAAATATGGGCAGGGCCCATTGGGGATGGGGAGGGCGATGACTTAGTTTGTCGAATGTCTTGCAGTCGCTGGTAAATATTAAGTATGCCCCAAGTCTATGAAAAAAAGCAGCAAGAGACAGGATAATGAATGGACAGGCAGCAAGCAGAAATCCCTGACGCGACATGTTTTTCCGAGCGCATATCTTCAAAGGAACATGAAAGTTGTATATTTGCGGAGGCTAACTCCGCTACTCGGGCCTTAAAATGCTCTAAAGGTCTTTTGACAGGGAACATCAATCCCAAGCAGTTGCTGGCTCAGGGGAACTTCCTGCATTTGGAGACGTTCAGCCACTGGATGGAAGTTCCTTCAGCCATGCCATTACTGACAAAATGGAAGGCGCTGCTTCCAAAGAGCCTTTTCAGTAATTATTGTGAATACAACTGAAAGGGGTGCAATAGTGATTTACTTCATTTCTGAGCTCTGCCCAAGACAAAACACAAATGAAGAAATGATGCTTTATTTGCCATTTGTACTGGTATATCGGAATGCTTTTTCCACACATCTCGTCTTGTGTTCCTTTGAGACACACATATAAAGGTGTGAGTGTAGCTTGGGGTCTGAGCGCAGGGTGAGCCATTCATCCGCGGTATTGGGCATTTCGGGTCTAGAAGCTACAAATCCAGACCAGGATTTTGTTTCTACTAACCAGCTGAGTACTGTGACTGTGATTCTTTATGCTGAACTAGTTGGTAGAAACAAAATCATCTTTGTCTGGATTTGTGGCTTCTGGACCTTAAATGCCCGACACTGTTCATCCAGCATCCCAGGAACATTTTTTCGGGGGGGGTGTTGATGTTAAGAGCTATGCTCAAGGGCCTAATGCACATATGAATATTCTGCCAGGGACAGGATTCAAACCAGTGACTTTCTGATCATAAGCACAGATGTCAAATCCACTGAGCCACACACCACCCCTGAGTGAGATAATGCCTGAAGACAGAAAGCTTGGACCTTATCACTGTAACGGATTGTACTGCCCTTGTCCGCTATTGTGCACAGAGGAGGAAAACTAAGAATAAAACTTCCAGTGTTTAAGTGTATGATACCATAAAAGTGAAAGGTCCATGGGTAGCATGTACTGGTTCCTGAAGGTCACCCCCTACTTGCACTCAGTCTTTCCGAGCTTCTTTGTACATCGCAGAGCCTTATCTGATGCCGGGCTGCCCTGCACTCAAGAGAAGCCCCCAGCGTGTGCATTTAACCTGCCTTAAATACCACAGCTCTGCTCAGCTGCATGTGCTGAATGAGATTTATTTTTGGCTGCCCGCCGGACGCCGCACACTATCAGGACTGCCACAGACATCCCCTCAGCGGGCTCGGCGGGGTGGGTACAATGTTGATGGGAAATTGTATTTTACCTGCTCACCTGTTTTTTCCTTCATTATGTAGGGGTTGCATCGTGGAACACACTGCCCCCCCCCCATTTCCACGTCTACCAGTTATTCAAATTGTGCCCCCTGCAGGTGGCCAAGGGGGCTGACTGCGTGCGCTGTGTGGCTGTCTCGCTGATCCCAAACCTTATGTTCGGCCTCATTTGCCTTCTTTACCCTGATTAGCACTTGCTGTCAGAAGGCCATCAGAGGATTAGACAGTGCAAAGCGCTCAACACCCTGGTCCAGAAGTGCTGGGATTACACGCCAATATGGAGTCTTTTCATGCCAGTCACTTCAATTTGAACCAGTTTCCCCCTGCGGAGGGAACGCAGCCCGGGGACAGGGATGATACTATGCCGGGAGACAGCCTGAGACACACTGACCTAATTCATCACAAGACAAGCTGTCGGAGAGCCACCGTATTCACCCTGTGCCCTGGTTTTGCCACGATACTACAGGCATCTGCACACTCCCACTTGACACGGATATCTGTGCCAGTACGCGGAACTTATACCACCCCTCAACAGCTCCGCCCACAACAGATTTTCACTCTGGGGGGCATGTGGATTGGCAGGATGGTCAGGGATGGCGCCATTTGCTATTTTCTACTGAAAAATGGGACAATGGTTTTGTGCAGAAAGTGGGCGTGGGATAATCCTCCATGCACCGGGGGGCAGTGTTTTCATGGGAGGGGAAGATCTTTCACAGACGCCGAGCACAATGCTATTGATTTCTCTTTCCATCTATGAAGATGCACATAGGAGACAACTGCTCAGCCCCATGTCACATGACACCCCAACCCCACCATGATCAGAAGTCACCCTAATCACCGCATTAGCAGTGACACAGACAGCCAATATCAATCGCCTCAGAGCACCATCTCTCATCAGTGCACACCCCAGTCTGCCTCCCCGGTTACACTCTGGGCAGAGGCAGCAGAAAGCTCGTCAGAGAGGGACCCTGCGGCCTGAGGGTTGTTAACACAGGTTCTGCTCTGGCTCCCCTCCTCCCCATGTCCTTTATCCCGCTGTCTGCAGCTCTCGATGCCCGAGGGGACAGACAGTGAATCACACAGTGCAAGCTTGCCAGATTTTTAACAGGTACACCTGTACCGGTAGACATTCTCCAACTGCAACCAACGTCTATTCCCATTCACTGGCGATACGTGGAGGAAATGTTACACAAAAGTGTATACACAATCTTCGAATCCGGCATAGAATTGTTAGTGATCACCTGAGATTCCAGCCAGGTCATGTGACTGGCTTCAATGTCCTACCTTTGTATTGATGCAGGTCACACATACATTTCAATCTGGGACTAAATCCATAGACTGTGGATCTATTTTAATATGTAACCGTTGAAGGGCTGACCTCTGTGGCCTGACCTATAGCACTCTCCTATTCTGCTCTCATATGTGGGCTTCTGTCTGGAGATAAATAAACAGCCACGTATCCAGCATTTTATTAGGTTGCTGGCTGTGATAATAAACCTTTGATTTTCTTCCGTGAGCAGAGGACCCTAGCATGCCCAGCCAGAGTGAATTATTGCCTTTTCTCAATACACTATACAGTAAGAAAACAAAAAGAGAGAGAGTCGCTGCCACGGGGAGCCTGGCAGTAAATTCCATTTGAAGAACATTTCAGATGATGCCAATTCTCCCTCAGACTTGAAAAGGTTTTATAATACATGACAGAGGCCTGTGTGCTATTCAACACCATCTGAAACGCAATCTGCCTCTCAGTCCCCTTCATATCTCGAATCCTTGTGAAGAGGAATATTGATTTGTGCAGATTTTCTCAGACACCCCTCAATCTCCAGAACCCTCAAAAAATAAAAAATCAGCACACATGAGGTAGGTTGGGAAGGACGTCTCATAGGAAACCGGAGCAAATGGATACAGTATTCCCTGAGCATCCCAGCAGCGCAAGAAAGAGCATGCCAGCATTAGCAAGCTCCCTCGGACCGGTCGTGTCTACAGCCGGGAAAGCTGCAGATCCCAGCTAATCCACCCCAGGTGTTTATAGACTGTGAGAGGATCCGTCGCTTTTGGCCGCCGCAATCGCATAAGCCGCTAACGATTTAAGTCAAATTTCTCCGGTAGGCGAGAACACCACCTCCACACCGTGATAGCGAATGCTACCGCACATGCTGACAAGGTCAACATATTGTTGAGAAAATATGCACCCTGGCCATTTACTAAAAAATAAAAGCACTTGTCACAATCCAGAAACAGAATCATGCTCCCTCAAATGCAGATAAATAGAGCACACCTCTTCTCAGAATCCACACAATTCCAGGAAGTCCAAATCGGCCACAGAACCACACAATCCGCGTCAGATCGTTTGGCACCAAGCTCAGTATCATAATGTGGCTCCATCTGTTCCAAACTGACTTTGCAAATAAAAGTAGTGTTGATTCCTATACTGGAATCAACTTTTCATTGACAAAAATGTCAGCAACTAAAAAGTGGTTTAGCTTCTCCTCTGTACACGCCTGAGTGTTTGAGTGTTCATCTGATAATACGCCGAACCAGGAGGTTGGTCCAGATGAACATTGCGGGCTCTGACTCAGGAACAGGACCCAAAACCTTGGTGCTAGAATTAGACAAAGACTAGATGATGCTGTAAACTTGGACAAATTCTACAGCTCACCCAGTGTCAGAGGCACGAGGTCCAGCTCTCATTCAATAAAGAAGGCACAGCTAGATGCCTTGTTTTGCATAGTGAAGAGACAGACTGCAGTTAAACCAGTAGCCTGGAACAGCCTTGGAGCTCATTTGCAGGAGCAACTCTGTGGTAAGACCTTGACAAGACCTAATGAAACTTTAATGCATTTTTACATTAGAAGCACATGTTTTTGCGTGAACCGTGCTGTCACATATCTAAATGCATGAAACCACCCTGAAACCTCCTAAGATGGACATGTTTGGAGATTCTGTACTGTTACATGCAATGCAACCCTGGAATCTCTCAACGAACACAATGAAACATAATCCACATCTCTGAGAATCGTATTAATGCTAACCGACACTCCTACTTAAGTTTATAACTGAAATTAATTACTAATTCACATTAACTCAGCTTAATATCTGATCTACAAATGATGTGTTCTTTCTTACAAATAAAATTAACATATTCCTCCCAATTGAACTCCAAAGCAACAGCATATAAACCTTTGTTATACAGCATTAAAAAAACATTTCTACATAATGTAATTAAGATAATGTACATGAACATTCCTTAACACTCAGTCTCACCACTGTCCTCTTAGTAACAGCAAAGGTTTATTAATGATATCTTTTTAAGTGGAAAATAATATTTCCTCACAATGAAAATTATTCAGGGAACCCAGCTGTTCCCCACTAAGATTAACTTCACTGTTCCTTTTGTTATCTGTAATAGGTGGTTGTTGAGGAGTACACCGACTGACAAGGATTCTTTAGCATTACAACAAGTCACATAAAAAATTAAGGAAAATCTCATCAGTTGCCAAACAGGTTAAGAGAAACAATGAGGTCAGCTTGCTAAGGTCCTGTTTTTCCTTTAGATCTGAATCAGTATCGTGTGTCATATTTTGGTTAGAAAGCATAAAGGATTAATAAAGGGGTATAGGAAATAGGGGAACGTGCACCCACCAACTGACTTCAGTTGCACCCACCCTAATAATTAGACTTTTGCGTTTAAATTATGTTGTGCCTCCCCCCCAATATCAACCTCGTTACTGTGGATTCTTAAACTCAGAAATGAGCAGGTCTTGGATACTTACAGGCTTTACAGCTGTAATTCAAAACGTCTACTTCTATTCAGTACAGAAGGAAACTGTTGCACAGTTGTTTAAACAAAGACTTTACGGAAAACCCAGTTCCAATCATACGCAGAGCGCACTTCTCATGTGCTGTGCTCGCAGTCCTCAGAATAGTACGCAACTCCATGTCTCTGGTTCGACACTGTATTCGTGAGATGAATAAAATTAAATAATGATCCCCACAGGGGTCTAATGCAACAGAATTACAGTGTTTGAATGTTAACTGCCAGAGTACATAGCGAAAGCACAAACGACTGGGAATAAACAACACAAAGCACATAAAAGTGATGCATTAAAAATGCATAGAATTGCTGTTAATTTAAATTGCGAGTGGTGGAAACGGTGCCCTCTAATGGTGAGGAAAGTCTATTTAAAACAATCTTCCGATTTAATCTTGTCTTTAATTTGCACTTCAATCCGCCTTCAGCCCCGTATAGCTCATGTCACGGGGGATACAGGGGATGTGTAATACTATAGGTGTTAGTAAGGAAGAACCGTAAGATCCATGCCGTTATACTCATTAATTCTTCCTGCTTTGGCCAAAGTGACTAAACTTTGGCCTAATTTATATTCTGTGACTCCTCCACAAATGTTGCCTAAGGGGCTTCATCAGTCGAGATGCTTCACTGGCGAGCAAAAACAGAAGCTGTAAAGTACTCTTGTGAAGGTTAATAAATTAAAGCAGAGAAATACACTCAGGACAAGCGCGTGTTACCGAATTTTCTCTACCAGAGACCCAGAATTACACTCATAATAAAACCGCAATCGAATCCTAACGCAACATTTAATAACTGACTGATATCACAACTTTCATTTTATAGAAATCGCAAATTTAAATCGCAAATATGCTTACTATTTTACAGTCATTTGTAGGTTCAAACCCCCAAAATGCAAACAGTGATAGAAATAACGGTGCACACACAACAGATACTCAACAAAGACACTTGATAAGAGTCTGATCTCTCAGAGCCAACAGTGTTGGGCGTGTCTAGAACTATCCTGCTTAAAACGTGTTTTCTCATTGTCGCACATTGGCGGATTTAAGAGCATCTGAGACGTTTGTCTATAGTGAAGAACCAAGTGCATTTCCTATAGATCCTGCATGTACACCATAGGTAAGAGAACAGTGTTTGCAATTAATAATAAAAACAGAGGAATGCAATACATTGCGCTTGTCGTTAGAATTAATGTTTCTTCAAATTTGTACATACCTGCCAAGAGCCAGAAGGAATTTCAGCGAATCTACCCAGCCCGCCAAATGTATAACATCTGTACATGTGGTCCAATGATTCAGAGCAGTGCCAAAGTAAGCCGAAGCTGACGGAGTCCTTATTTTTCAGGTGATCTTTAACAATCCACGCAGGAGAGATGAAACTAAAACTACAGATGGCAACCAGAGCCGAGGATAAGAGGACCCAGAAGCAGCCCACACAGCTGAACATCCTCGGCGCTTGGGGCAGCAAGCTCGCAGAGAGATCAGTTCCAATCCCGGCTTCTTTCTTTTTCCGATCCAGCAATGAATGCATTTGTTCCGGGCACCCAGAATAGGAAAACAATCCAAATTCCCATGCGTTGCATTAAAAACCTAAGGGATCTTAAATATAAAACAGTGAAGCGACTAAAAAGAAGAAACAAACGATCCAAACATCCGACTGAAATGTAACTTTAAGCAAAAATGGCCCCTCGCTTTCCATCCGCAAACAATTTCTTCCAGTATCTCCGTCTCCTTATCTTCGATTTCAGTTGCAATTTCAGAGGCATGGAACAAAACATTTGTCACACCCAAATGTAAATAGTCCGGCAGAGCAGCGCTCCTCCGCAGCTGTCATGCTGCAGCTGCGCTTCATATCGTAATATCTACAGTATCTCTCTCAGGTCCAGTCCTGCATGAAACGAAACCCCCGGCTGCGTTTATTTTTAGGTCCGTTAGCATCGATAGCACACTAAATGCGCCTCGTTTTCTGATCTTTAGCGGGTCTGTTTTGCCCAGCACAGGTTGGCAGCAGCAGTAACAGCAGGCACGGGGACACAACCGTCACCGCGCTGCCTCTTAACTCAGAAGTGGGCGTCTCCTTTGCGCTCAATTACACAGCACTCCATGCCTACAATTTGAAAATCTCAACTTAATTTATGTGTATTTAATTTAGCCTTGTAAATCATTTATAAAGACAAAATGAAAAACAGCTGGAACCTCGGCTTAGAAATAAACTGCAATGAGGTCTGAAGCGACGTCAATTTTAATCCATAATAACTAAATTTCCTGGCCGAGTTTAAGGAATCAATCACGCATCGAGTCGGATAAGAACAAAGGTAAATATCCACGCCCTGCTGCTAATCATATCATAATTCAGGGCAATAAGTGTTTGCCTACTGTTAAAATATTAACTTTGCTGCACAGATTAATGAAACAACTATTTAATATTTTATGAGTTCGTACGCTGTACCTTTCCACCCCCTACTGACCAATATGAGGCACAGCATGCTGCACCTTCCCATTTATATGATTCGGTACGATAGACAGCAAAATATACTTTAATAGTGTACTACATATTGATGACAAATATTTACAGTATATGCCTTAAATAGGCGATCGTTTATTTACATTATTTGAGTATCCTATATACACGAAACATTTCGCCTAATAACTGTAATGTAAACCGTTCAACAGAATTACGCAAATAAAAAAAAACGTAAGTGCTGATAGACGTAAACATCATTACCAGCAGTAATATTTGTTATAGTTTCTAAAATTACCATGCCCGAAATGTCTGGCTTAGTACGTCCATTTTTCTCCAAATGAAACTATGCATAGTGTCAGAGCAATTCAGAGCAGTCCTCTGCTCCGCAGCTCAGGCGTGTTAAATACCACTACAGAAAAGAAAGCGTGAAACATTTATTCTTTCACGCATGTGGCAGGGCGCCGGCGGATCTTCCCTCTTTACGGGTGTTGAAAAGCATCTCCGCGCCCCATCCAACCCACACGCTGCCAATTTATCTCCCAACAAAGCCGCGGCCTAGAAAATGGCCTTAGATTTCCTTTGATACATAGAAACTTTATTATTCCCGAAGGAAATTTCTGAGGTGAGTCGTACTACGATTTCTGAGCAAGGATAATATAATTCTTCATATTATTGCAAAATACATATTCACACTTTTCAAAGGAATCATGACATTACTTTATCATATTATTGCCCTGATAAACCAATACATCTAAGGAGTCCTCCTACTATTACCGATTCATTTTCCATAATCTTAGACTACACTGAAACAAGGATGACTGCATTTAACACACAAGAGGTTCGAGTTGGTAAAAACACAAGTTTGACGACAAACATTTCAATAGTATGTATTTTAAATCAAACACAACTTAAATATATTATAGATTAAGTACACATATACATCGGAAAACATATCGGCGGTACATAGTACCAAAAAAAAAAGACTTCTCTCTGCATTTATATATCAACGTGTTTCATAGTAATACCATATCGACCGAGGTTACTATCCCATGAAACTGTTTTCACAGACCTGTAATGAAATTTTTGGACAAATATGAAAATAATGAACAGGAACATTCAAAATGTGGAGTTAACCAGGAAACCACATGAAATGCCTTGGGAGTTCGCAGCGATTACAGTTCTTTGCTCCAAATGTGGTAGCGGAACACTGTAAATGATAGTGACGCTTATACGGTGGCTGCAGAAAGGAGGGAGAGGAGCGAACTCGCAATGTGGATACTTAAAATACACACAGGGATCGCCTCTAATTAAAACTGTACACAGCTAAACCGTAAGGAAACTCATAGAGCGGTGGCGCCTCCGTTAAAATGCTTTAAAAAATAGTCTTCTTAAAACAAAAAAGGGAACGGGAACATAGGGGAGTGAAACGGTCAGAGTCATCTTCAAAGCACACTCAGAGGAGTCCTTCGTTTCTTCTTGGAAGATCTTCTCATGGAGACGCAGTGCCCTGCAGCGAGTCTCGACGCTCCCATCCTTTACGCTACTTCTGCACTTTCCCACGTTCTACAATTAAAAGTCTTCATAGTGTTTGAGCGACGGCTGGTGGGGGCAGGGGGGCACACTTTGTAACTTCACACGCACAGCATGATGCAAGAAGTCAGGGAATGCCTCGTTTACTCTTCATTTTAAAATAAAATACAGTTAACGTCGGTTAAATGCAATGTGCAGTTCATCGCCGTCCGGGCTTCTGGGGGGGGGGCGGGGCGGAGTGTCCTTTGGTAGGCCAGGAGCGTCATAGCTAGAGAGATGGGGGAAGGGGGTCATTGACACTTCTTAAGGATATAGACAAATTGTACATGACAAATGAACTGGCAAGTAACAAAACTGTGGCGTATGTCCAGAAACGTTAGATGAGAAGAGGGGAGCAGGTCATCGCAAATTCCCGCTTCAGCTTGAGAAACACAGGCATACATAGGCATACACACGGCTCCGAGATGGATAATTAACCGCGGGCACCGCCGACCCACATGCCGCCTGCGAATACACTCAGCGCATACAGGAGGCAAAACCCCGGTATTTTCATAACTCGGTAATTACCAACTCCCGCGGGAGACGGCTGCAGTAAGACTTAAAGCCCCGGCGTCTAACGAGCGCATAGCTCTAGGTTATTTCAGGGGCGGCGTGGAAATGCGATACCTTGGTCGACTTCACGTAAGGGCTTTCATAGTCTGCCTGATGCATCACGTCGTTCACAATCATCTTGGCGATCTTCCAGGCCATCTCCTCCTGCGCCTGGGCAGGGTGGGCACGTACACACACAAGCAGGCAATCACACTCCAACATTATATTTATATATATATATATATATATATATATATTCACGATTCAGGAATAAGAAAGCACATGGTGTTTTTGTTCAGAAAAAGTATTTGTGACCATGGCTGCATATCCAAAGTGATTTCATATTAAGTTATTTGCTAGAATAAAAAAAAAAACATTTGCAAGTTTTTGATATCCTCAGCAAAACCTGGAGGACAATCAGCCATGAATCATTTTGTTAATAAAAGAGGCTATGCAAAAGGGACGCCAAGTGCGGTAGCAGCCAGACTATGCTTTTCATTCGTGAATGAGCATCCTGTAAATTAATAATTGTTTATTAGCTATTTTGTTACTGTTCATTAGAGTCTAAGTGTCTTTTTTCACTGTTTAAATGTGTGTGTTCTGCTGTAAACACACCATTTCCTTTGAGATTAATGAAGTATTTATTTAAACAGGGCCTGGAGTACCTCATCTGAGTTTCCTTGCACCCATTTCTTCATTGCTTGGGAGAACATAGAACCTGTGGGAGATGAAATAGAGCATCAGGGGGTGAATATTACACACGTGCTGAGGAGATGCAAGGCGCCAGCTAATGTCAGTGTTTCTAATCAGGAGCACCTCTGCGTGACACTGTCTTAGTGGCAGGGGGCCACTGGCTCTGCTCCCTGGCTTTTGGAAAGGTTAAAACCCCCCGTGTCAACAGATGGTCCTCAAACCTCCCTAACGAAACTGTTAAAAAGTACATCAGCAATTATCAGCTCACGAGACATTTGTTCTGGATGACGCTTACGATTAATTAGCCTTAATTATGCCACTGATTAAATCATGACTCCGGATTCAGCATCTGTTAACATGCTGAAAAAATTCTAACAACTAACAATTTCTAAACAGTTGCCTTGTGAGATTTTTTTCAGAGGTGTGATGATACAGAAGCTTCTCAAAGACCAAATGATGACTCTAATACTCATGCTCACTTTATTTAATTAGTCACAAAAGCATCAGAGCACCAGAAACCTTAAGTTACTCATTAATAGTCATTCGGGGTGGCACGCTGGCTGAGCACTGCTGCCTCACATCTCCAGGGTTGGGGGTTTGAGTCCCACCCTGTGCGTGGAGTTTACAGTCCAAAGACATGCGGATAGGCTGATTGGTGTGATACTGGGATAGTATGCCCCTTATCCCCAGCATTGCAGCCCTGACCACAATAAGCGGTTAGATTATGGATGGATGGAGTCAAACACTGTAATGCAGTCTATTTTGAGAATAGAATTGGCCAAATTAAGGTCATACATATGAATGTAAATTTAACATTACCAGTGACCCTGAACAGGATAAGCGGTTAGAAGATGGATGGATGGATACATTGTTAAATAACACTGTATTAAAAAAAATTATATCAATTGCATAGGTCAGCACTTTCTAACAGTACAATTAGGGCTAATGAAATACGAGGTTAGCTGAAGGTAATGTCCCTATTAGCTGAAAATGACATCATTTCTCTCCCTTTCCTTCCTGTGTGGTGGTACGAAGTCACTGCGGGTGGAAAATGTGCTCAGTCACCTTTGGATTTCTTCACGTCCGGTTCCGGTTCGGCCTCCCTGATGAACTGTCCAAGCTCGTTAACCTTCCCAAAGGTCATCCTACTGGAGAAACAGGAGACATCAGCATCCCACATGGAGCCCGATGATGACCAAAGACACACAGGAAATGAAAGAATCATTCGATCATATGATACGCAACGATAAAACTCATCCAAGACTGGCAGTGAGTGTCAACTATATGTACATGTTTCTGAGACATCTGTTTTTTAGGAGGACACACTATTCCCATGTCAGAAGACCTAGTTATCACTCCCTGAAGTTCCCTGAAACTGGAGCAACGGTAGTACTCAGGTAAACAAACACTAAGGTTGCCAAATCTACGGCCTAGAGACCCACACCAAACATGGTGAACACCTAGTACCAATGACAGTGAACAGCAGCTACGGTCCATCAGGTGCATTAAAAAGCCCGTCCACCGCAGGCAAAGCAGCCACCAAGAGAAAAGTACGGGGCTTTCTAATCAGCAGGTGGAGGGGGGGGCAAGATCAGCTGTGAAACTGTCAACAAGTGGGCTGTGTAAGTACTGAAAATCACAGAGTGCTGTAACTTCGGGGAGGACACGCCCCCATAAAACTTACCCAGCATATGGCCGCTGGTACAGCGACTCCGGGTCCAGGCTGGCAATGTCCACAGTTATCGCCTCATCAAAGTTTTTCAGGATTTTAACCGCTGCTTTTTTAGCTCCCTGCTGTGGAAAAGGAGAAACCCCATAGCGGTTCACGAATACTCCGCATCCTCACCAGACATGGTGCTGTGGCCCCAGAAGGCCATGGGGTGATGGCCAAAGGCAGGTTACCTGGGACTGGGGCCCTTCGGCGCCCCCTATAGCACGGTCCCCATCAGGGGCGCTGCCTTGCCCAGAGGGGAGCGTGCTCCCTCCGAAAAACTCGTCTCCTTTGACGGAGTTAATCAAGTCATTCAGGTATTTGTAGTAGAGGTTACTGCACAGGAAGCCCGGCAGGAAGACCTATAGGAGACAGGGCTCGTGAGAAGATGGCCGCCCACCGTGATCAAGTTAACTGGTCACTTGCCACGTTGCCATTTCAAAAGCGGACCCGGCTAAGGAGTCAGCAGGCCGGTGTCAGAGATATTACACGCCGAGCCTCACTGACATGCTGCCTCTGACTCTCTATTGCATCATACTGTTGCAGCAAAGTGGCGTAACATCTCCTAGCCTCCGGGAGGAGTGGCCCACCCATGGAGATGGAGCGCAGAACACGTCACAAGCCCTTAGGGCTAGGAGTTGGTACACAGGAGGCGTGAATGGGACCACAGGAATGTTGCTGCATACCTTCTCCATGGTGGTCCAAGCCTGCCGCAGTGGAGTGGTGAAGCAGTCGGGCAGGGGGCCGCCCTCCCGGCATATATTGGACTCAATCTCTAACCGTACGGAGTCGTCAAAACCCAGAGGGTTCGTGGCTTGAAGTGAGAAATACCTGTGAGTAGGACACGGAAATAAATACCCAGAAAACAAAAGGTGCCATCGCTGGCGATTCGCTATGCAGTAACAAACTTACTTATCCACACCAGTGCAATATGTACATGCTTATACTGCGCTGTTTACATGTGTATTCCTAATTGTACCCATATTTATTGTTGTACTGCAAGTACCTTAATTTGCTTTTGTGTTTTCTAGTTACTTTGTGTTTATTAGTGACCAGAAGGATATGCAGAGTGAGATTTTCATTGCATAGTGTAACCGACTGCTTATTGTGCACATGACGATAAACGCTCCAGAATCACACTACGAAGACCATCAGTACAGTCAGCATGTGAAGACCCCAGAGTAAGACCTGACTAGAACAGCCCCTGCCCTGATTGGTGGATGAGTCCCGGGCCCCCCTTACTTGTCATACAGGATCATGGCATCATTCTGCGCCTCTTGCCCGTCATACTGGCCCTTCTTAGACGCCAGCTGATCCTGGAAGTTATCGGCCGCCAGCCAGAACTGCAGGATGTTCACTGCCTCCTCCTTCTCCATGTACTGCAGGAGACATCAACAGTCACTACAGGTCAGGTCTTACATAACTAGCTGGTTAGCAGATCATGTTGCTTCAGCATCTCCTAAATGAGGAACACATTTATTTAATATTTAGTGTAGTGACTGCAAATGCGTGGTCTGACTGGTGGTAAACACTGCTGCTCAGGGTTTCCAGAGCTATGTCTGACAGTTTAGCACACCGTAAAATGGCAGCTGCGATTCTGCGAGTAGGTCATGGCTCCCCCTATGGCTTGGGGACCAAAAGGTGCCCGTTTCTCTGACACCATGAAGTTTCACAGAAACAGGTGAGACTCGGGAATGCCACCTCCATGTACTGATGCGCCCAAGTCCATATTGAGGGGATGAAATATAGCTTGACTGGCAACCCCCCCACCAACCAACCAACCATGGAATGAACAGGCCCGCCCCCTCACCTCTGAAAAGTAGAAGAGAGCCGACTCGCAAAACAGGATGTCCGCCAGGAAGACCGTGCCACTGGTCAATACTTCAATCTGGTACTTACAGAAATGATGACTCCGTAGGAATTCGCTAAAGTGCCTGGGGATGACGAGCACATACATCAGCAATGGCCGCACAAAGGACACCTGGCAGCTGTGACGGCCGGGTATCTCTGCACAGCTGACAGCATCACAGCCACCCACCTGCTGAATAAGACCAGCTTGCACAACAGCCTGGAGTACAATTAGAGTAATCAGGTCAAATTTATTTCCTCCGTGTTGATGAACCAGAAGGTCATCACCTGAGATCTACTTCTGCAATGGTCACACGTGATATGGGAACACTCCCCCAGCACAATGAAAAGTTCACCGAGACACGACCAGAACCTCTGGAAGTGAGGCCATGTTTGACCGGGGAGATGGACTCACTGTTGTTCCATGATCCCGAAGACCATGGACTGTGCGATTACAAAGCAGTTGGGATCCACCTGCCCATCTTCGCCACAGATCTTTGCTGTCAAGCATGAGCAAAGGAACAGCTTCAGTGTGTCCGTAAGAATCTTCCAGAAGGGTTAGATAAATATGTCTCGTATCACATGACATAACACCGGTCTAGCCAATAACTACCGAAGATTCTGAATAGACCAATGACACACTTAGGATACGTCAAGATGCTGGGCTCTTACCGACTATGTCGTTCCTCATCGATTCCGTTATGGGAATGGGGCGAGTGGCATCAGGAGAGATGTACTTGGTGAAAATGTTCACTGCGTCCCTCTCTATGCCTGAAGAGAAAGACAGGCTAGTATAGAGCTCACAGATTGTGCTTTACCTCCTTAAGGCAGCATTCAGCCATAAAAACTTCTACAAACACCACCGTCTCCAGATCGCTGTGTATAAATTCTTATTCCAAGTACCAAGTTAAATAACAAATTTCATAACTAAAAGCCCAGTATCATCATCCAGCCAACCAACCCACTTTACTGAACTACGTGGTCTTTCGACCTAATACGTCTTGACTTTCTTTAGTCTTGTCTTTAGTCTGTGCGCGTCACGCTCACCCGGAGAGATTTTCTGACCCACCAGCCAAGTTGTAGCCTTGTGAATGAAATCATCTTAAAATTGTTTTCTGTGATGCAATTCTGTGATGGTACCCATCCACGATGCAGCAGTTGGTGTAAATAATAAATAACCCTTCTGGGGAACTGCCACAATCCTAAAAACCTCATACATATATTAAAAAGACGAGAAGGCCTGACTTTATAGGTAGGTCTGTATGGCTGAGAATTTCCAGGGCGGACTCACTTTTCATGAGTTTTTCAGAGAGATCCTTGAGAGCACTCCCTGGCTGCGTTTTGAACGGTGTCCCCGTCCTGGAGGACGGCTGCCTGGACGGTGTCTCTGGCCTGGGGGGGCCCTGAAGATCACAGGCTCCCTTCCCCCCATCAGAGTCCAAGGGGGGGTTGCGAAACATCTGCCTGGGGCTGTGGCAGTTCATGTCCAGCGGGCCGGGCCCCTGCACCCAGGGGCCTCCCTCAGATGAGTCGTCCCCGCCGGGCCTCTTGGTGGACGGTGATGCTGGCTCCGCCAGTGAGCTGTGCTTGATGGAGTTCAGGCTGTGGGCTCGCACCCGGGACCAGCTGGTGGAGCGGAAGCTCTCGGCCTCCAGCCAAAACTTCACCAGATGGTCGGCGAGGCGCGTCTCCATGAACTGCATGTAGTACGGGATGGCCACGTTGTCCCGCAAGATCTGCTCCACCGTCTTGGACAGCCGCGACCGTGTCTCCTGGGCCTGGTAATTGACACTGGAACGCCCTGGATGAGAGTCACAGAGTCACACGGAGTCACACGTGACACAAACATAAGCTGCAAGCACAGTAAACATGTCACATGATACATTCAGATGCCATCAAAACATCAGACTGACCCAGGACATTGTTTATTGCAGATTTCTAAAAAAAAAAAAAACTGCTGGTTTATTAAAACCTCAGAATTCTGAGCCACAGGCCAGCTGCACATCACGGAGAAGTTATGTCCCTGACCTCAGGCCACATTAATTCTCAGATGGGGTCTTACTGCAGCACCCCCACCCCCCAAAGACCCCTCAAACTCCTGCCAGGGAGTCTGTGACGATGAGGCCACAGATCAAAGCTTTGCCATCTCAAAAATGATAGCATAGGGGGCGGTGTGTGGCTCAGTGGGTTAGGACACTGTTCAGAAAGCTGCTGGTTCAAATCCCAGAATCAGAGTGGTTTCTTTGTTACATGAGGAGTGATGTCACCGTTGGGCCCCTGAGCAAGGCCCTTAATCCCCAGTTTCTCCAGAGAGTGTCTGACCCTGCCTTCTCAAAAAATGTTGCTTTGGATAAAAGCATCTACTAAATAATTTTTTTTTCTGTCATGCTTTGCTTCTTTGTCGAGTCCATATGTACGTTTTTAATCGATGATGAACACGGTGAGCTGAGACTTATATTTTCACTTGCTGATGCACACTTTGAATGTGAATGGCTTCCAAATGTCCGAGTACATCGTTTTTCCAAGTACAGAGAACTAACAAATCAAACACTAAGTATTCTGCCAATCGGTAACACTTTTTGACATTTTAAGTACAGCCAGGCACGAGATCAGAGACCATACAGGCAAGTGAATGCATTAGTTAACTAACTGGCTGAACACTAGAGTAAATATTAGTTGTATGGGGAATAGGGAGCATCTCAGAATCTCTGTCACTCAAACTGCACATCCCCACTGGAGGCTGCAACCCTTTGAATGTGGCTCCCCCTGCAGTCTTATCTGAGCAAAAACAAAGCATCACTGTGACAACGATCACATGAGCAGTCTGGCAGGCGTGCCTTGCAGCCATCTGGCATGCATAAGCCCTGCTAACCGCAGGAGCACCGGGCGAGCTGCCACTGGCTCATGTCGACCAGCGGTTAGGCGAGACGCTCAGTGCGCGATACAGCGGGATGCTCACCGGTGACTGTGGCCTTTCTAAATCGCCAAACCTGGGGACGAAAACATGACGTCTCCTGGGGTACATGGAATCACAGAGGCAATCCACAGGCATTTATTTTCACCACTAAGGTGTGACTCTGCAGAGTTTTGCAGCGCGTTATGCACAACCCGAAAAGCTATAATGCGGTATGCTGAAGTCTCACAGCAGCCAGCCGTTAGGAGGCACTAGACCTGTTTGACCTGCTAGTGCCCTGCTCTGGGGTGCCAATTTACACTGTGAAATCGGGCCAGACATCTGCCATGACAGAGCTGGGAGTGAGAACATCATGGTGAAGGGAAAGGCTCACAGAAAATTCCAGAACACCTCATCCAAGCAGTTACAGATCATCGTGAATTCCAGTTACACCCCTGCATTCTAACAGGCTAACTTGGGCCAAACTCAAAGCGACTGGCTGAAGGCTGACTGATGCATTATTACTATGGAGAGGCCCATACCCAAGTCGCCGAAGTGCGCTGCCTCCATGTGGCTTGGCTGCTTCTTGAGGATGGCGGTGCGCCCACGTGCAAAGGAGTCCATGTTAGCCGAAATGGCGTTGATGGCCACATGGCTGGGACCCGCCGCCTCCAGGATGGCATGATGATTGCGGCCACCAGAAGGGGACGGAGGTGCTACCGAGGTAGGGGAAACACAGACTGGACCGACAAGATAGAGACAAGCAGCCGCCGCCAATCAGAATCAGGCAGGAGTCATGTGACACACACAACAGCACCATGTGACAACTGTTGGGCCACGTTATGTTAGTAGCTGTTAAATCCCATTAAACTGCAGTCAGCTTTACCAAGAAGTACTCACCTTTCACCAGACAATACCCAAAACCCTGAGGGCTTTTATTTTCAGCACAAAGATGTTGAATGCTTTGTTCAAATCTCAGACAAAGATACCTTTTTATGTTCAGCGATTGCAGTTCAACTAAATTCCAGCCACGCCTAAATTTCAGCAGCAGCCTAGCATGATGGCCCATTGCAGTGTCGTTCCCCTCTTCTGGGTGTGTTCGGGAAAAAGGATGTGAGCTGTCTTTCAATCACGCACAAGCCTTACAGCAACATTGCCTGTGCATTTGCAATCGATGGCCCATATCTTTATGCAGAAACATCTCTTTAAAGATTGCCCTACTGAGCACTCCCAGCACACCTTAGAGGTAATTTATACCAGTTAGCACCGAGACATGGGACCTGTGAAATGAACACACCTGACTATTCTTGCAAACTCTCAGCCCGGTACTTTAGGCCTATCTGTTGGGCTGCCTTCATACTCAAACAGCACTGGAAAAAAAATCAGGCACTCAAAGCTTTTGTATCACTATGAAAATCCATCGTGGGAAGGAGATACGTCAAGACATTAATACTATTTACACATTTACAACTTGCAGTTTTAAAAATAATCGATTCATTGCAACGTTATTTCATTACCTCTGCTGGTTTTTATATCAGTCGATCTCTCATTTTCCTTGCCTTTTGCTATAAATAAAAGAACAAAACAAGCATACAGTTAGTTCCAGTTTTAATATTGACTGACATCTGTGGGAAAAAAAAGTGAATGGACAATGACATCTCTAATGGGGTGTCCTTTTTGGTGGGTGCTGGGCAGCTCAGTTGTTTAGGGGTCTGTCCCACATACAGAAGGCCTTGGGTTGGATTCCCACAACCAGCAAAGTAATCATACCACCACTGGGTCAGTCAGCAGGGCCCTTAACCCAAAAACTGCTTGAGGGATGCTGGCTGACCCTGCTCTCTAAGCCCAACCTTTCCTCACTTGGATGTCGCTTGAACAAAGTATCTTCTCAATGAGTAAATTATAAGTTGCCTTTGTTTCTGTAGCTGAAGCATCGGGTGATGGAAAACTATCTAGGGGCTCCATCAGAAAACAATCTGGATCCACCACACATCTGGGAGTGTGAACACAAACTAACCTGCTCCCAATCCTGTCGGTGGGAAATCTGCCCAGTCCAGGCAGAACAAGCACTGAGCAGCTGCGGAATCTCGCTTAACCATGTACTTCTTTAGGCTGTGCTTAGGGTAACAGGACCCAAACACATATGATTGTGAGGACGACTGCAATATGCATGGCTGAATAATGGGTGTAATATCACTATTCCAACTGTATCGCTCTGCAGCCACTCTTAGACTAAATATGGGTGAATCTCACATTTTAATTAATTGCTTATCAATGTAACAACATATTAATCTAACCTGAATGTATCTGGGATGAACAACAGACATGAACTTACCACTACGCCATCACATAAAGAAACTGGCTCCGCTGTTAACTTACCACCATTTTCAAAGACCAAATGCTGGTCTACTTTACTTTGCAAAACAGTAGTTACCTACAACACTGTACTGAGCAGTGATCATTAACAGGTATATTTCAACGTCGGGCACTTTTGGGCATCACTGGACTTATGGTGAATAACCACTACAGCACAGAAAGAGTCACTGCATTACACTACATTCCCGTATTACTGAAATGCAGTGAAAATTTAACACTACACTGTCAATTAATATAATAAGCAGAATTAATGCTCGCAAAGATGACGTATTAACTGTATGAAGAAAAAAGTGCTTTTTAAATTTTAAACACCGCTCTAATTTTAGGTCATGTGGGCTGACTTCAGTTTTATCTATTCATACAGCAAACGGTGGCCGAAACCTTACACCAATACAAATTATGTTAGGTGCGCTTTGCAAATACATAAACACACACATTCTCAATTTGCGATTTAAAAAAAATACAGCTGGAGGCTGAACAAGAAAGACGATCACGACGATGAGCAAACTTTAAGGCGAGTCAGGTAACTGTCACACCATGCGTGCAGTCCAGGATGCATCAGGTACCGGCATTCATTTGGGTTAATGCATTGAACTATGAATTTTAATAAAGTAAAAGTTTATATTTAATGCATGGGTTAATTTAAATCGTCAATACGAACAGAACGCTGCACTACTAATGAGATACAGAGCTACTAAAAATATTGGGCTCTTTTTCACAACTGTACCACAAAGTGATAACTACTACCGGGCGATTGGCAGAATTTCAATAACTTGCATTAAATATACTATTAGTTAGATACAGCTGACGGAAATGTATTTAGCCACAATGCAAACAAATTATTCTTAGGTTCCAGGGCAAGGAGACCAACTAACATTATGAGGGACCTTATCTCGAGTCACTTGCAATGCGTTATATATGCTGATATCTGGTATAGCGATTTTTTTAAATGATAAAATACTCCAATGACCGCAGTGAAATACCTTTCATTTAAAAACGCAACGCTACATACAATCACGTCAAATACAACAAGGATCACTACTCGAGTGGATCTGGTAAATATGTAAGTGCCATTCAAATATTTGCATCTATCAGCTCATAAGGCTGTAACAGGAACTAAAACTAAACGATGCGTCCCCATTGCACAATTTTGCACCAATTTCTTGTTTCTGAAGTTTAAACGTGACGATATTAACAAAAATCAAGCTCAGAGGCCTTCATCTCCAGCGAGAGCTGTCAAGCTGGTAGCTCACCATACATTCCCAACAGGCTCCCTGCTAATATCCCCGCTTCAATACCCACTTCCTTACCTTTCCTCCGAAAAAACGACATGGTTGTTTTCGTGCTCCGTTTTTGTCCCTCAGCTCAGTGAACGCATCCCGTGAATTCCCAGCTCCCTTCATTCATAGCTTGCTTCTCCCCTTAACCCTACGAGCTGTTAGGCATAATTAATCCAGAACCCACAGACTGCTACAGTACAGACTTCCTTCTTCCCCTTTAGCTAGAACGGGCCGCCATATTGTCAATAAATAGCTCACTTCCGGTCCGATAAAATATGCATTATGGGTAACGCATGCTGTTCACGAACTGCGCGCTTCATTTAACAACTGATACTGGATCAGTTAGACTTCCCAGATCGTGTGACTCAATCGTTGGTTACAAGAGGCAAACTGATTCTGCGCCAGTCTTAAAAGATATCCCGAGTACCCGGAGCCATTTCACATATGTGGTGGTATAATATTCGAAATTGAGGGATTGGAAACAAGAACCATGTAGAGCGTGGAATATTTTTGTTTTTGCTTTACGTCACCTTTTACTTTTTTGAGCTGCACAATTATTTGAACTCCATCATTGTTGGAGACCACCTTCAGTTTCAAATATTTTTTTACTGAAGACTAAGTTTCCTTCTGTCTTGGAAAAGGAAAAATCTTCAAACGTGGTTCACGGATATGTCTATGAATTAAAAACCATTATAAAGATAACATCTATCTCCTTATTTTAAAATGTTACAAATATTCAGTATGTGTCATATACTACATGGTGGATCGGTAGGTATTTTGTGTTGTTACAACGCCATAGTTGTGGGTCTGAGCCTACAATATGTGTGCTCACATAGGTTTTCACCAAAAACACATGATTTAGATGGATTAATGTCACTAAATTGCCTGTAGTATGCATGTATGCCCTGTGCTATCTTGGTTATGCTCAAGAGTAACTAAATCTCTGGTGGATAAGCAGTTACTGAATCATGTCATTTAAACTTTTTCATTTTGCTTGAGGAAATAAGAACTGAAATATTTTATGACTCTGAGGCCTCGTTTGTCTTTCTACCTTTTGAGAATATTGAAAAAACAAGCCACTTGTTCATAACAGTATGGGTGAAACCAAAAAATACAGGACTAAAGGGTATGATCCATATTAGTGCTTCTAACACATTGCTGGGCTCAATCTGGAACAGATCCAGAGCAAAACAAGATTCATCTGATATTGTGAAATATCTAAAGCAGGGGGTGGCCAATCTTGTCCACAAACGGCCGGTGTATATTCAGGTTTTTGGGAGAACCTTTAGGTCAGCTGTTCAAACCCAAGTGTGAGGACTCTTCAGCCAATAAGTCCTCTAATTAGTAATGTGATTAGGGAGGGGCAGTGAAAACCTACATACAAACCGGCCCTTTCTGGATAAGATTGCCCACCACTGATCTAAAGTATATACAAAACCTTATAGTGCAATATTTCCTTATAAAAATCAGTAGACAGCACATTTGAACTATAACGAATGTAGAAATATGTCTGCTAAAAACTATAGTATAAAACAATGGATAACATGTATGTATAAGGCTCTGAACCTAATTTAAGGATATTAACAAAAGCTACAGAGTAGCTGTGTATTTATGGACATTTCTGATTCACATTTTACACCAGTGTAGTGGTAAGCACTTTTCTGTCAAATTACAGAACCACATCGATCCACAGGAGATGAAACATTTAAAATGAAATTAACACTGCATGACATAATGACTGATACACTTATTGTGAACTGTTTAACATTTCTTTTTTCTTTCAATAAAAATAAAAGCCACATGCAGGACTTCAAGTATATCCAGGAAACATAAAAAACAAGACAAAAACCTTTGGCGTAATTGCAGATAAAAGCACACTAATAAATATCTCCTTCTTTAGCCAACATCCAAACTTTGCACCATTTTTTGACTTCTAATTACCTAAACATGTCACAAATAAACATCACAAAATTTAATTATGGAATGCAGATGGTTACTGTTTTTTTAATCTAATTTTAAGCATCAATAATTATATTGCTAAAGTATAATTGTGTATAATGGTCATTGCAGAACAGATCCACTAAAATGTGTCATTGCACAGGAAATCTTATAAAGGGGAGGAGCCCTGGATTTCAGATAGACTATAAAGCAGAACTTAGAAGAGATCTCATTCCTAAAGATCTTAACTGCCAAGCTGATAACCAAACACTCTGCACAATTTTAAAATCATGACTTGTTAACAGCTGTAGTTACAGTTCTGTCATTTGGCATTTGGTTTTCCTCCACTCAGCCAAATGTCTGGCAGACAAGGCATCACACAGAGCTCCACGACATCTGGGGCATCTGGCAAATCAAAATAACAAGAAAACATAGAGCATTTTCCTCATGAAGAACGTTTACTTCTATGCCCTGACCTTTAGTCCGGAGTCAAGCTGACACAGGCAGTATCCGCGTGGTGAAAAAAACAGTCAAGGTCACGTGGCCGTTCCTGCCTTCCTGTGGATAACTGAAGTTGCTCTATACCCAGACAATTGGAGTATGAACCAAACTTTGAACCAGGTCAATATAAGAATCCTTCTTGTTACTCAGGATGGTTAATGTTACCTGTTAATTTTATCCAGTTAGGTTTCTACCAATACAGGGGCTTTTTTGAAATGATGTCGTGATACATTTTTCCTGAGATTTCATATCACTGGTTATGGTTAGGGCTATATGCCTGTCTATCATGTACATCAGTGCTGTGCACAGACTTTTCCAGGGGCAGGTGACAAACGGGGGAAGGTGGGCTTAGGGTAAATTTTGCCAACTGGGGGAGAGGGTTCCCTCAGTAAATTTCACGTGCTTGTGCGTTAAAAGGGCCACTCAGAACCTCAGATGAGGGCTTAGTGTACTGATCCTTTTTTGTATTCATGAAATCAATGAGAAAATCAGTCCCATCAGAAAAACTTAATAGAGCGCCATACAAGAGTATACAATGAGATTCACGATGTAAGCAGGAAAAAAAAAAAATGTGAAATGGGGTCAGAAGGAAAACACAATGACTTGTACACATATAATCCATTTGTTCTTGTACTCTTATTTTATTCCCAAAATAAGAATGAAAAATCTTCCTTAGACACTGAGGCAAAAGAAAAAACACTTACAAATTAATATCCAAATATATTTGTGACAAAAATCAATGAAACTGGATTTGGAAAAAAGCCTATTTGAAATGTTGAAAAGGAAATGAAACAGGAAAAGGATTCAGTCATGACTTTGCACCACCAAACCACTTCTTCCTGACATGTCACACAAATCATCCCTGCAGAACACAAACCTCCACCAATGACTGCTACAGCAAACAGGAAGGCCAAGTGACTGATATTTATTCATCATTTTTTGCATATGTAAATAGTGTAATGCAGTCTTTATTTGCTGGGGTATAGTTTACAAGAACTTGAAGTTCAAATGTGCAAATTCAAGGAACAGAGTCCATGATACGAAACAAATGCTTCTAGTTAAGCTGGATCTGACAATTTCATCAAAACGTACTTGAACATCCACTAAGAAGTTCAAATCAGATTTAGGCCAATAATGTGACACGATGCTTCAGATCAGCAGAAACCGGGGCACCTTAAACTTCCCAATCAAGAAACTACAAAAGAAGAAACATTTAACACTTCGAAACAACTGAAAAACAGAAGGGAAAGGAAAAGAAAGTTGGTGTGATGCACTGGAAAGAGGAATATAGTCAAACATCCAAGGAAAAAGGACATTCTATGCCTCAAAAGCTCACAAAGGTACAAGCCGATTTATAAACATTAAGAAATATTTCTCATTAGTATTCAGAAATGATCATGTCCATTAGGCTTTGGCAAAACAGTCAAATTATTTCACACTGAAAGGAACACACAGAAGGAGCTCCAGTAATTTTGATTCAGTTCTAAATTACAAGTACAACTTTAAAAGAGGGAATGTGACTTTCCGTAGAGATGCACGGTATCTATAGAGTTCTTCGTGTTTTCTTTCAGTCCCGTCCAATGTTGTGAGTCAGCCCCGGCTGATCGATGCGATAGACGAACTCGGCTGGGAGGAAGTAACCCACATACTCCACGATGTCAGGCGTGGTGTCTATGTAGTAGTGCCCACCTTCACCATGGTGACTGAAGCAGTGAGTGTGCTCTACACGCAAGTCCAAGCCCTGAAGAAGCAGGAGGAAAAACACAAGGATCTGAAATGTAAATCATTCATTTCCAAAACATTTACTGAAGCACTATGACTTTCTATTACTCAGTATTTCTGGGTCAATTGGAATCCCCAAAATTCCAGCATTCCTTGCCAATCTGGGCAAGAATATCTACATATGGATGGACGAGCAGGAAGGAGACAATGCCTTGGTACTCACAGGGTCTCTGGAAACCAGCACAGACTGGCAGATGAGTGGGGCGCTCACAGTGAAGTGTTTAAGCCAGTTGTTGACATCTTCATTACTACTGAGGGGACAAGAGGAGAACTCCCGTGGCTACAGACGAGGGAATCAGGAGATTGGGAGAGAGTAAGAAAAAAATACAAACATAATAATCATATAAAAAACAAAATCCTTATGGAGTTCTTTCATGAGGCCACAGAGACGTTAATTTACCATAATATGGATCTTGGCTTTGCCTTTCTGGATGATGAATGTTCCTCCCAGGGCCAGGCTTTTATCATTGTAGTGGTTCCCCAAGGTCTTCCTCAAACATGTGATGAGACTGTCCTCTCCTGTTCTCCTGCTAGCCTTCACCTCCAAAACCTGTTATGCATTAAGTGAACGCCATTTAAAGTCATGCAATCTAATATACAGCAAGCAGTCCATTCCCTTCAATGGCACAATCCCCCACACCTGCTGCCCTGACGTGACCCCATTGCCCCTCACCTTTCCTGGTTTGCCCTCACATGCGTAGAGGTTGCCCAGCAGCCCAAAATCACAGTCTCTGTACTTATCGCTGTACTTCTCCTGCAGGCATTTACCGTCTGCCGGGTTAATGGACGCCAAATAGCTGCCATTTACTGCCAACTTCCCCTCAGTTTCAGTGAGGATCAGGGGCATCAGCTGTGATACCGTTACAAACACAGAATAAGAGTTAATGAATGAGAGTTGTGCATATGTAAATGTTTTTGTATTTTTACATAATAATGATGAAAGAACTAAGCTGCTGATCACAGACTTCAAACCAGCGACCTTCCAATGACAGGCACAGAAGCCTAACCTGCTGACCCACACACCACCACAACAGTGATACAGTAACTGTAGTAGTTACTAGATATAATGTCTGGGAGCAAGAAAAAAAACACAAAAGTGCTGTAGATACAGGTTATTGCACATTTGTTGTCAGCAGGATAACTTACTTCAGCATTCATGCCCACGGTCTTCGAAGAAACCGCTCCTGCACCCAGTATGAATGCCCCGGGCAGCTCCAGCGCCTTAGCGACTGCGTTCATGTTGTACACCTGTAAAGTCAAACACATTGGTATTATCCCATTTCACTCATTCGTGCTTTTATTGTCAAAAGTGAATGGGGGTGCTGAATGTCACCTCCTGTGACATTCAATTGAAATATTAAATCACACAAACCAGCAATTAACATCCTAAACAAAAAACAGCACCCACACCATGCAGTCTTGGAAATATCTAGATTCAAAGTACCCAGACTAGCGCCATCCCTTACTAAATTGAAATCGCATTTAATTTTAAACGGTGGATTATTTTTTTCAGGCTTTGTACACTACCAGTCAAAAGTTTGGACATACCTACCCATAAAAAGGTTTATTTGTATTATTTTCAACGTTTTAGAATAATTATAAAAACATCAAAACTATAAAATAACATAAATGGAATTATGTACCAAAACAGTATTAAACAAGAAAAAAAACAATTTGTTGGGGGTGGGGCATTTCTGTGGGTTGGGATTCACAGAAACTCACAGCCGGATCAAACGCCTTGGCCAACAGATTAATCCCATTTACTCCATGGAATGGCTGACCCTAAAGTCTCCTCTACACCGGTTTCATGAGGTGGCCTCCTTGGATGCTTT
>JAAGVU020000103.1:16010047-16023212 GCA_011763525.2 Mormyrus iriodes | reverse complement strand
ACAAGCCCATACTACCTGAATAACATCATTAATCCAGTCATTGTGCCCCTGCATGAACAACACAGGCCTAATTTCATGTTCATGGACGACAATGCTCCAGCTCATCGAGGTCGCATCATTAGGGAACGGCTGCTGGAAACTGGGGTACCTCGAATGGAGTGGCCTGCACTTTCTCAAGACCTGAATCCCATAGAAACCCTATGGGATCAGCTGAGTCACCGTGTAGAGGCTCATAACTCTGTACTCCAGAACCTCAATGACCTGAGGGCCGCCCTTCCAGAAGAGTGGGATGCCATGCCTCAGCAGACAATGTCAACTTGTGAACAGCATGAGACGTTGTTATCAAGCTGCAATTTATGTTCAAGGGCAAATGACACGTTATTGAGACATTGACATTTTTTGTTGTGGTATACTCACCACTGTTGTTGGCTTTTGTTTCAATAAACTTTCAGATGAGGAAATCACCATTGCATGCTTCTACTTAAATGCCCTACTTTCATGATATAATATCACTGTAGTATGAACTTTTTACGTTTTCCATAAATTTCACCCGAAAGCCAAATATCCCTAACTTTTTGTGATTAATGTATATGCTGAGCACTCATTGGCTGCTTTTCCTTCACTTTATGGTCAAACTCATCCAAAAACATTTCTGCTGTACATAGGCTAGGTGGCCAGGTCATATGATGTGGAATTCAATCACTCTCCTTCGTAGGCGGGTTGGTGTGTCCAAACTTCTGACTGGTACTGTATTTAGTAAGATGTATATTTGATTTTCATTTTTGACAATACATTTAAAACTATTTTTTTAAAGAGTAATTTTAGCACTTTATTTTAAAGTAAATGTATTTTTAATGTGTGTATATATATATATTTAATAGGTGGCTGACTTTCAAAATTATGCAAGCAGTGTACTTTTTACCTATAAATTAATTATACTGTGCTATCTAAACATTGCACTGAACCAAAACATTTCATTATAAACCAAAAGACATTTTGAAATAATATTTTCGAATGATTATTACTTTGGTATGCCAGTAAATGTTTTATGTGCTGAACATAATTCTGTTTTACTCTGATGAAATGTGCCCCTTTGTTGCTTGATCCTTGTGACACTGTTGGACATCCCTCTGATTAATTTTAATTCACTTCACCATCTTCATCTCAGGCTGCATCCACAGTGCTGTGGAGCTTTCAAAAGTAAAATGGTCTCCATCCATGATCTCCAGCTTTGTGACATTGTTTATGAAGAGGGCACGCGGAAGAAAAAGATGCAAAAATATGGCAACATCACTCACTAGTACTTTTGACATAAATAGTTGCAAATGGTGGAAAATAACAATTTGACAATTCAGAACTTATTTTAAATTTAGACCAGTTTAATATGTGATTTATGACGGAAAGTATTTCTAAGTGAATCAGTTCATTCAGACAGCTCATCAACTGGTTGGTCATTAAAATTTTTTGGCTTAGATCACTTACTATAAAACTTTTTTTCAGTTTTTTCAACAGCATTGCTAATTACTTCCATACCAGTTACCATTTTGTTTTCCAGACACAGTGGTAACACAATTTCCCGGAAATCAGAAATCAGGACCTTCTTAAGACGAAAATGCAACAGTGAAGCCTACTATAAGAACACACAAGAAAATGTTTAAGAGAAGCCTGTTTGACAGAGAGAGTGAGTGAGCAACTGGACAAGGAAGGACATCAGGCAGGGATGACACACAGACATGAGATAAGAACAGAAAAATACTGAGACTAAGTGAAACAAAAATACAAACAGAAAGTTATGGAAGATCCAGAGAGGGTGCATGTTTGTTAATTTGTTAGTTATTTTAGTTAAGTAATCGTCAATTCATGTTAATTCATTGATGTTATGCTTGTTATACCCAGCAAAAATCCCAGTATTAAACTGGCATCTACAGTGCTTATTGGGCTTTTACAGTGTAAATTGTAAAATACATACAGTGTAAATACATTTGAAACTGGTTGCACTCATAAACACTGTAGGTGTTAATTCAACACTGGGGGTTTTACTGTGATGTTCCAAAATCATTCAAAAATTACTATAGTATAGTATTTTGCAAATTTTTCCCCCTGGATACTGCAGTTGTGCATTTTTTAAATTGTTTTTTCAGTGATATAATTTTACTGCACTGTTGACTTCATAAACAAGCAGAAAGCAAACGTTTTCTGAATATTCCCAACATTGGTCTTTTTTTCATGTGTGTTCTTGCAGTGAATATCCTTCTGCAGTGTGTGCAATTCGGGGCTGGCAGCTGCTTAACTTAACATTATTTAATGGGAAAAATTTGCCTGTGGCATCCAGACAGACATGTAGCACTCAGTGCTCTACATTATAATTTTAACAAAATAATAATAATAATAATAATAATAATAATTGCATTTTAGTACAACTAAAGTGTCCCAAAATGGCACGCTAAATTAGCACTTAATGTATTTAATTCATATTAAAATTTAAGTAAAATGTAATTAAGATATTCTTAAGTTGTTCCAAAAATACTTAGTACTCATAAAGTGTAATTATGTGGACATTAATAGTATTTTAATAGTAATAGTAGTAAATAGTATTTATATTACTTTTTCTAGACAAAGTGTATTTCTTAGAAGTGCACCTTAATTCATTTTTTTTAATTAGGGTATGAGCTGTCTGTTGTCAGCATATAAAATAAGTTTTACAACTACAGATTGCTGCTTGTTGTACAGCACTCCCTTTTCCTGTTGTTTTATTAATGACGTAATCAGCGATTAGTCGACGTCGACTCGAGTTTCATGACAACTGTCGACTTAAAAAACATCTGAAGTTGTGGAGCCCCTCTGGTGTGCGCTGGGGTAGAGATTACTGGTTACCAACCTTACAATGAGAGAAGACAAGTCATTTAGTCTTCAGAAATAATTCTTTCAATCAGTGGCTTAAGTGCTGAGTGTGATTTACCTTTGACCTCGGTATACTAGATCAGCAGGTGGCTTTTTATAGAAAGTGACCTTGTGTACTGTTTCACCTGTCAGCTGGACTCAAAAACGTCAGATTCAGTTCCTTGCAGGCTGTATGTCTATTGATTTTTACTACAACAAATTCCACAGGTTTAACTTGTCTAGGTGCCCATGCCCATACATTTCCCAAAAGGAAAACAAACTCATCTTCAACTCATTTAATTGTTCTAGAAGACGACACGTCTCATAGTGTGGATATGTACAGCCTTCTGTTGCTTCAACATAACTTTTGAGATTTCCTTGAAATCTGCAAGCCTGTAGCCTTGCACAACCAAAGATTCTGTTCTTTAATATGTATGTTTATTTCATGGTGTGCTGTACAAGTTGCCTTATACTTGTATATGGCATAGTCAGTGTCATTCATAAATAACTGGTATAATGAATTAAACATTTTACAGACTGGGCTGTTTTTAAAAGAATTTCAAGAAAGATTCTGGAGCAGAGGAAGTCTTGATGGGATTTGTTTTGGTTCAGCTTTTGACTGGTTTATTTTTTTATGTAATCAGCTATACTTGGGTGGCTTGGTGGCGGGTCACACTGCTGCCGCACACCTTCAGGGTTGGGGATGAAATTCCACATCAACTCTGTGTGTGTGTGTCTGTGTGTGTGGTGTCAGCATGTTCTCCTTGTGTTTTGCAGCTTTCATCGAGGTAGTTGGATTCCCTCCCACAATGTAAAGGTGTGTGGTTAGGTTAACTGGCATCTCAAAATTGCCCACAGTATATGATTGTGTGTATGGGCCCCGTGTTGGATGGCAGCCTGTCTAGGGTATCAACCTGCTTTATGCACAACCCCCCCCCCCCCCCATGACCCTATCCGGGATGAGCACTTTGAAGATGGGTAGATGAACTTTTTGCAGTCTAGATGTTAATGAAATAGCAACACAGCACAGATTAGCTGAAATCAATTACTTTTTATTATTAAAATAACTTTAATATTTAATCTCTAAAACTCATTCATGCGAATAGAGCATTTACCCTTACGTAGTTTTCCCCCATTTCTTTTTTTCGAAATCTCAAAAAGGAATAAATATAAACAGCCAAAACTTACACAAATAATGATATAAAAAAAAGGAAAATTAATTAATTAAATTAAATACTTTAGATAAATTAAAATAAAATTTTAATAAATTAAAATAAATAAGATCAACTATGCTTACCAGGTTTTATTTTAAAAATGACTTAAAAATTACCGACAAACTGATGTCCATCAGCAGTTTAATAAGCCATCTCAGCAGGGTACGGCAATTCCTACATGCATTAACTGGTTTTAGGGAATTCTCAGTTAGCTGAGAGATAATTTACATTAAAAATATAGCCTACACTATTGATTACAGTAGCTGAAATATACTTGTATAACCTGTTGCCCAAAACTATGCACTAAATTACAACGTAGACAGAAACTCCCTGATCCAAGGCTTAGCAAACCTGTCAGAACACTTGTTCGTGACGGGCTTCTTTGAAAACTGAACAGGAGGAGGACCTTAAAAGCCAGCCCATGAAAGTAATGCAGGGCACCGTGTGCTTAAAGCAGGGGATTCGCTATTTACGCCTTACTGCCGTGTAAATTCACTCCCAACCGGAGTGGTGTCCGCGATCCCCACGACTTTGCCGGCTTGAGGCTTTTCGTTTGGCAATCGGTGCAATGAGTTGTGAAGTTAGTTTAACGGAAGCTAAGAAAGTCGCGATATTCGGGGGCACACATGGCAATGAGATGTCAGGCGTCACGCTCGTCAATCTCTGGCTGAAGAACGGAGCGGAGATCCGAAGGAGCGGAGTGGAGGTGCAGCCCTTCATAACAAACCCCCGGGCAGTGGAGAAATGCACCAGATATATCGACACCGATTTGAACCGGGCTTTCACACCAGAAAACCTCAGGTAATCTCATATAAGTAAAGCAGTTTTCAGCACTTTAATGTTACACTGATACATTGGTATTTTAGAATGTCGTTTAGATGTAATTTAATGTGTAATATTAGCGTATGTTCATCTGTGTTAAATAGCTTTTCCTGACATCTTATTTGGATCTTAAGTATTTTTTGTAATAAACACACTTGCGGGAAGTGTGACGAAGAACATTTGATTGACAGGCAATAGAGCAAACTGACAGCACAGTTACGACCTTTGTTTTTAGTTATCGCAACTCATAAAGACTAGTCTTATTGAGAAGTACTTTGTCCTGATGTGAAACGCTTCGCTTTAGGTGGCTGTACTGGCGCACAAAGGTAAGGTGAAAATGACCCCTCGGACTGAAGCCGGGCTGAGTGTCTCACTGGGTCACGTGTGCAATCCGAGGCTCCTCGTCCAATGGGAGCCGCTCGAGTGCTGCTTTGCCAGGAGCTGCAAGTGACCTCGCGCTTGCATTGCGACGCTCGTAATTGATCTCAGTGCTGTCTGTTTACCCATAATATGAATCCCGAGTCCCACATCACATCGTGGTAGGATTATAAGGACGTGTAATATAATTGCTCATACTCGCTTACTTCGCTTGAACATTTTTACATAAAATATGACGTGGCAGATTTCTTGATAGGAACTGGTACGCAGAGGCGCAGCCACAGGACAGGCAGGGCAGGCAACGACCTGGGGCCCCGAGCTGGGAGGGGGGCCCCCGAGGGCGGCCGAGTACATAGTACATTGCAACGACAAATCTGCCTTTCTTGTGAATTCTATTTTTCACAAAAGTGAAAATAATGGTCTTGTGTTTATTAAATTCTCTTTGTTGATATTAGAAATTTACACTTCATAGTAAAATAAAGGTAATACATTTTACTATGCCAGGTGAGGAGGACTTGGAGAGCCCCATGTAGCTTTTTTTTGCCTAGGGTCCCAGAGGCCCTGAAATCGTCTCTGCTGGTACGGTTTAGGGAGCTGTTAAGGACAGCTACTTTGACCTCACACCTTTGTCACTGAACAACCGATTGTGAAATAAAAGACAAAACATGTAATATGTACAAATATATGTAGATGGATTACCACATGCTTTCTTAAAAAAAAAATGGACCTTTTCGTGAATATAATACCTGTTTTGTGGCTGGATACGATATTTATTGAACATAAACTGTGAAAGTGGACCGCTTGCTAGTTCCTTCTGTAGCTGTGGGGAAGTAGAATTGTTTTAATACTTGTAAGAATATGGAAATGCATTGGGGTATTGTGGCCCTGCAAATGTGTCCTTTCAATCTGGACATGAATATGCATTTGAACCCGGAACATTCATTTGAATAATTGCTCCTGTATTCCGAGAGATGAAATCCATCCACCCTATGCATGGCTCCTTTTCCATGTGAGTTTCCTAATGCAGGAAATGAATGAAACAGCCCCAGCTGTATTTAATTTGCACACAAAAACATAAATTAATGACCACAAAGCAGCAATGATGAATGTGAAATAAAGCAGCCCTAATGCTCTTGTACAGCATGTGAAGAGCACTTTTGAGCATATGGATCTGCGATATTGTTGAATAACACTGATTTAATGCTGGTGAACTGAAGTTTACTGAGCTGCATGTTTCATGCCGAATTCTTATTGGATGCTGTACATTTATGAGCGACCTATCAAAGCTATCAAGAATGTCAGGTGTATCAAAGCTCATTCACAGCCTTTCTTCCTTGTGCATCTTGGTGGACTTCCCATAGCAAAAAAGAGGCAGAAGACCTTCCCTATGAAATCAAGAGAGCTCTGGAAATCAATCGAATCTTTGGCCCCAAGGGTAGCTCAGATGCCTATGATGTTATTTTCGATCTTCACAATACCACGTCCAACATGGGATGTACCCTCATTTTAGAGAGCTCACAGGACCACTTTAATCTTCAAATGGTGCATTATATCAAGGTAACAACATTAAAGAATCAACCATCTAAACACCGTAGAGCGTATCTGATTTTAAAAAAGGAAATATGAGCAAGTGATTCAATTTGAATTTGCAGTATTATGTTTTATGAAAAATACAAATTTATCACCTGTTGATTAAACTGTTATAATAATTATCTCAGAATTTCACACAGCTTTGTATTTTTCTGTGTTGGTGTGTACTTCCTAGCAATGTAAGATAAATCAAGTTATTGTTTACCCCAAGCTGTTAACAGGATGTTTTTTTCACTTTGAATGTGTATTTTACTATCTAGCAGGCTATAGCTCCCATCACTTGCTCTGTTCTGGTGAATGAACACCCATTTCTTCAGTATTCAACTTCACGATCCGTGGCCAAACACCCCATTGGTAAGTTCAGAATCTGGAACCTGCAGTCTGACCCAATGCCTTAATATTTGATTTAACTTGTATAGAAGACACCTGACTTGTTGTCTTACAATCATTGCAATTATGAACTGAAAGGCCTTCAAAGTCTTCTGTAATTCTTCTGGTCTTTGGTTACAGTCATATTAATTATTCAGTACCACTTTAAAATACCTGCACTTTCATAATGCCTTTATAATGCATTCATAGAACATTCAGTGCACTTTCATAATGCATTCATAGAACATTCATAAGCTGCATGTAAGTATACCTTAACATCCTAACATACCTTAACAGTTTTAATATACATTACTATCAAACATTATATGATTATACCATTATAATATTTGTTATTATCATATAATGTTTATTATCAATGTGTATTAAAACCGTTGAACCCGTTTCAACTTTAATATACATTAATAACAAATGTTATATGATATTATGAAAGTGCACTGCATATTCTACAAATGCATTATAAAGGTATTATGAATGCAGTTAATGTAAGGTGTTATCAATTATTCATTTATTTTCTTTTTGAATTATCATATTCTGGGGCTGTAGTATGAAGGAAAAATTATGTTTCAGTTACAGCCCGTATATCAGTTACCACTGGAACATCAAGTTTGTTTCTATAGTTTATTGATAAAAAAGGAATGTGCCTGTATTCTGAAAACATATAAAAGCTGCATATGGAACTGTTTACAGCCTACAGGTAGCATTTCCTTACGAACTACTGCTATTTCATAATTGTTTTTGTCCAGTGTGTTTTGACACCAGATCCTGTCACCTACAGAATTCCTAGAGCTCTTTTCCCTAATGTTATCAAAGCATGTTATAAATGGTGCATTGTCATTCTTTGTTTCTGTCAGGTCTCGAGGTTGGCCCCCAGCCTCAGGGGGTGCTAAGAAGTAATATTTTTCAGTCCATGAGGCTAATACTGAAACATGCTTTAGATTTCATCGACCTTTTCAATGGAGGTAAATGCTTGCCCAAAGCTTAATCCTGCATAAACATTCCACTTTCTGTGTGATATATAATCCATGACAACCTTCTTAAGGGACTTCAAAAGATAAGCCACACACAACTAAATACTCCTAATAACTATGAAATTAACACAGAATGTGCTGAGCACTTTAAAGTCAAATGCACAGACACTGATTGCATGTTTGTGTTAAACAGAAAATAATAATAAGTCATACTTCGACCCCCGCCCCCGCCCCCCAATTAATGCTGAAGATGGTCTCATCCACCTCAGCAGTTTAAAATGCCCTTCGCATTAATTTGAAATCTGGTGAGCGCTGACTTGCATGTGCTGCTGTTTTTGCATTCTCCTGGCCGCTTTTTTCCCCCTCTACATAAACATTAGGCACTAAGTGCCAAGGTTGACTCGGCGGCTGTTAAATCTCTAGAGCCCCCGTCAGTGAATGGAATGTTTGTTGAAAATTGGTCAGTTTCCATGTTGTTGGGGCTCCCGGAGTTTGTGATCTTGGGTGCAGGGGCCATGTTGTTATGGATGAATGGCTTCCCTTAGCACAGCATTGTGTTTTCCAAGCAGGACTTCTAACGATGCCGTGAACAAGTAAGCAAAAATTAACCAAAGTCTCGTAAATAAACAATGAGAGACAGCTGCTGGCCAATGCCCAGGATGTCTTTTATTAAGAAAAATAAATGTTTAAAGGTGATGGCTTTTCTTTCCACTGAAGGTATGGAGTTTCCCCCTTGCACAGTGGATGTGTATCAAGTTACAGAAAGAGTGGATTATCCCCGAGACACGAACGGAAACATTACTGCCATGGTGCATCCCAATTTGCAGGTACATCAAACTGGCCCTTGTTGACTATTAGCTAGTTTGACATTGCCTAATTGGACACGTGCCTAATAACAACCTTTGAATGACCTGTTAACCCCCCCCCGGCAAAAGCGTTTCCTGTTTACTTGACATGAACATGCACAGTGCACGTCGGAAACTGTCCTTACTAGAGAGTGCATATCCGACGCATTGTGGATCCACAAAAGAGCTGTTCTATTTGGGCTCTTTCCCAGGACTGTGACTGGGAGCCGCTGAACCCTGGTGACCCTATGTTCCTGACGTTTGATGGGAGAACTGTCGAGTATAAAGGTGGTAACACAGTGTACCCCACATTTATAAATGAGGCAGCTTACTATGAAAAACAGCAGGCCTTTGTCATAACCAAAAGAGTAGCATTAACTGCCAGGCGAATCAAAGTTTCCAAAATGTAGATGGACCCCATGTTCCACAACAGACATGCTCACCTCTCTTAATAAACAACATGGAATCTAACTCAATGAACAAATGTACTTTAATAAATAGATGCCATACATTTAACAATGATGACATTGCTGAAATGATGCCTAAGGTAAAAATCTTTTTGAATCGTTTTAAGTGATATGCTGTGACAGTTAACTATGCAAATCCATCCATTTCCTGTATCTGCTTATCCCATTTGGGGTCACAGGGGGTCTGGAGCCTACAGGCACCAACCCATCGCAAGGCACATACACACCTACCTACAGGCAATTTGGCAACTCCAATTAGCCTCAGCATGTTTTTGGACTATGGGGGGAAAATCAGAGTATCTGGAGAAAACCCCTCGGGGAGAACATGCAAACTCCACATACATGGAACGCATGCAGAGACGTGAACCTCAGTCCCAGAGGTGTGAAGCACCATGCCCCCCCACTATGCAAGTCATTTAATATATTCATTTTGAAATATAAATATTTTTACAGATGTTTTTAAAAGTTTTACGAGGGGAACTTTGAGATTCGTACTATATATGCTACATTATGATTTTTAGGTGCTGAAGCAGAGTATTATCTTAAAGGTCTATGCTGCTCTTCTAAAACAACATAACAGAATGACCACATCTGCACATGTTTTTTTGGATAGGTATGGTACTTAAGTAGTGCAGCTGTAGGCTCTGTACAGCAACGTGCACTTCTCAGGAAATCAGTTGCTTTAGTATTATAATTAGACTGCATTTATGCTCCTACAGCTTGTGCATTGCACTAAATTTGACCTTGATTTTCCATTTGGCTTCATTCTTCTTCATTCCCCTTTAATGTGTAAATCAATAGAACTATGTTACACTTAACATTAATTATGGCATCTACATTTTTATATTTATTTTATTAAGGTTTTGTGTCTAACATGCTTTGTCTCATGTTTAATCTATTATATATTTTATTCTGCCACACTTTATTCATAAATGTTTTATTTTATTCTCCATGTAAAACATTTGTGCTAAGACATGCCTTACAAAGTACTTTTATTAAAATCAGTATCATCGGAGTATCTGCGTAATATGTTTCAAGTTATGAGTAGATTAATTGTTGCCTGTGTTGTACAGACTTGCCTCACATTCTACTTAAACGTCTTGAATTAGGTAGAACGGTGTGCCACTATGATCTGTTTCAATAACATTTTAGGAAAAAAAATAAGCTGTTCATTATTCTGTACAATATAATGTGCACAGTTTGCATTTTGCGTTAAGTGTTGATTGGTTGTGATTGTCTCTGAAACATGTTATTTGATTTAATGAATATTAAGAACTGATACCACAAATGATAAATTTTATATTTTCATGTGTGTTTGTCAAACAATATGACTAATTACAGTAAAACTGATTTCGTATTGTATAATTTATTGCTATACTGGATTGTTCGTAAAAAAAAGATGATGTATAAGTGTAATGACAATACATTGTACAATATAATTGTGCAGTTTAAGTGTCGCGTTGTATTTTTGAAATATCAGAACATACGATGTTGTTCTGAGTGGTAGCCACTTGATGGCAGGCAAGGATCATAAATGTCTAATTGAAAGTTACTTTCCTTACCAAATTTTCCGTTTTTATGCAAGGTTGCCAACTTGGTGTGAGATATTCAGTTCGAGACAATTCTGCACACACATGCACACGCATATACATGTAACAGTTTTATTACCTTGTAAATAGTCTGTAGGGTCTACAAACCACCCCAACTATTTTGATGTATAAAATTTTAGATTTATAATGGCATAATGTAGATTTGATGTAAGATTTCTTGCATGAGCGTGGGGTTGCTTTCTATGTCTGGTCTCTCTCCTGTTTAATACAGCAAACGTCGAGTTCGTCCTGTTTCTGGATCCCATTAGCTAGTTCGCTAACAATGCCTGGGAATAAGTGGGCGAAATACGAGGAAAAATACAACAGTGTGGGAGAAAGAGAGTATATTAAAAGATTCAAAGGCAATGTGCACATTCTGTAAGTGTAATATACGTAAACATCATCCAGATCTTGTTCAGCATGCCAGCACTGATCAGAATGAGAAATGCCGCGCCGGTCTCGTTGAGTGTGTGCGTTCATTGTTTAAATGGCCAACACGATATTTTTGTTTTGCCTTCATTAATATAATTACTTGGCCAATTCGTTATATACAACAAACATTCATTCATTGTTCAACTTCTTTAGAGTATTTTTATTTTTTCAAAATATTTGCTTATGTAATGCAAAATGAATTAGTGTGTGTTTGAGTTGCTTTGGCTGGTAAACTATTTTATATGCACTGGATGGAAAGTTCACTCTACATAAGCTACTGTACTACACACAAACACACACGCACAAAGACTTCTGCTAATAATGAAATATTTCTTTCTGAAAAATCCTGTTTCACTAGAAATCTCGTGTACTACTTTGAATTTATATATATATATATATATAAAAAGAATACGTTTAGGCAGTGTCACGGTATCAAACATGTCAGAAAGCGAGGACTGGAACTTCGGAACCACATGGAATGCTTCAAACAGATTAATACAGACCCTCAGAAACACTCTTGCTTGCACAGCTGATGAAGGGCGAAATCACCTTGGCTCACCTTGCTAGAGGGAGCTGAGCCGGGCCTGCTTCATGGTGACCCTGCCTCGCTTTCTGTGATTTCATTAATGTACTGCAGGCTCTTCACGATGATATAAAGATGCCTTTGTCATTACAGACATTTAATCTTACTTATGACTGAATTCAGTTTCTGATAGGGTGATCCTCAAAACAAATGCATGCAAATAAGTGCAATTTTCCATCATTTAACCTAAAAGATTTCATAGCAGTCGCCTTGAAAATATCGACATATGTTACGCTTTATTTTTGCTAATGCTTTATACTTAGTTTTGAATCATATTCACATATTTTTAGATCTGATTGTAGTAGGATATCAATCCATATTTGTATATTTGCAAGCGCACTGAAATGTCTTCTTCCTCCATCAGACCTGAGAACTAAACATAAAGTGTTCTGGTATTAATTTATTCTGAAATGGCAATCTAATACAAATATGATCAGATGGAATAGATTTTATTTCAAGTTTCTTCCAACTGAGATCTAATTCAATGTTTTAAAAAACCTGTTTGTTGTTCTAGCCGTGTAAAATCAAATAGCACAGGCTTCAAATAGATGATCGTGATCAATCTCTTAGCCTAAGAGCTTTGCAGAAAATGGTCTTTCAGTGCTGGGCCAAGATCCAACGAAGTACTAGAAGTTATCAACGGCTCCCCCATCACACATAAGGAAATGAGTTCTTCGAGTAGTTGAGTAACAATATTCCTCAAACCTATGAATCTGGTGACACGGCTGCTTAAAGTGTCCCTATTGTTTTTATACCTAATCATGTAAATTGAACTATGTATTGAATTTTAAAGGGTGCCATCAAGTTTATGTATTTTCTCATTATGACTGACACTTTTGTACTGTTTGTATAAAGAGGACATGACTCTGAACTTTCCGGATATGCAGAACCCGAGTTTTCACATACAGTGATCCCTCGCTATATCGCGCATTGACATTCGCGGCTTCACTGTATCGCGGATTTTATATGCAAGCATATCTAAATATATATTGCGGATTTTTCGCTGG
>JAAGVU020000103.1:15996125-16008625 GCA_011763525.2 Mormyrus iriodes | reverse complement strand
GTAGTATATAAACAGTGGGTTTACATACATAATTACATACAAAACGAATCTTACCTAATATCTAAGAGAATATAAAGCCCCACGATAGACGCGATAGACATGGGATCACTGTTTTCCCCCCACGCAGGTATACCCTCCCATGCATGATAACATAAAAATTTCAGTGTTCTTCAAAACACATGTGACAATACAACCTGAAACTCAAATGCATTATAAATTAGTTACCGCAGGATAACAAAAGAACCAGAAAACGCTGACAGCCAACAGGTGCTGCACAGCTGTCGGAGATCGGCGCTGACTCCGGTCACTTGACCGAGGGATGAAAACCTCTCCGCCGTGAAGCTCTGCCGCAGCGCCGGGTCCGAACTATGGAAGGCGGAAAACTGGGAGTTTTAGTGGACTGACGTCATCGGGATTCTGAAAACCGGAAGCCAAAAGTTTTTTTTTTCTTCACGCGCAAAGTGATAGTGGAGGAGAAGCACGAGGAGGGGCGTGAAGTAACAGCAGCTGAGTTTTCACTGCTCTAGCGAAGGGCAACTGGGATAGAGACACACACACACGCAACCGCTCCTGGTCAGCGGGCCACCGACAGCGCTCATATTAGCCATGTGGGAGCAGGACGAGTTCGAGAAACACTGGCGGAATGAGTTCCCCGACGGCGACGTGCCGAAAATGGACCTTAACTCTGTGGAGGACGTCGAGGCGGAGCTGGAGAGATGCAAAGCGAGACTGAAGGTGCTCCAGCGTGCGATGTCTATGGAAAAGTTCAAGGTGATATACCTCCAGACCACGGTGGCCCGGCATAGGGGCCAGGAGCAACGGGACGGCAGCGAAAAGTTGAAGTTGGATGTGAAAGTGAAGGTGGCGGTGGGGGAACACCCCGAGGAGCCCGGCCGGAGGAGGCTCGTCAACTACGGCACCGACTCCGGGTGCGTCCTTGGCTCCGCCAGGAGTCCCCGGACAGGGAGACGTCTCCCCTCGCTTCCGCGAAAGCACCCGACTCTCTGCATACAGAAAGTGGCAGCGCCCGGCCGCACGCAACCCGACAAAGCCGATCCGGAGCAGGACACCAGCGACCATGAGTACGAGGACGTGGAGCTCAACGAGAACTTCGTGCGGAGAAACCTGGTGACCCCCAGGGCCGAGTCCCACCGGGACATGATACGGGCCATCCGCCTTAGCAAGGATTTCGACTCCAGCGACGACGGCAGGCTGTCACCCGCCAGCATAGCGGTCCCGTGTGGTCCGTTCCGGGGCTCCGGCCGCAGCACCCCTGAGAGACGGAGCGATGGCTACCTGAGCTCCGACCATGAGGACTCCTCATCCGCCGGTGAGCAGCCGCGACTCCCACTGCCTTTTATTTGTCTGTTCCTACAGGAGGAAGCTCGTTAATCGTTAAATATTTTCAATAAGCGGTGTTCAACTTGTTAGGAAAGTTACCTGGATTTTCCCCCTGAGTTGTAAAGGCGAGAGACTGGTACTAAAATCTAATGAAATGTTAAGCTTTTGTCTTTGGGTCTTGGATTTCCGGAGAAAAATGGGTATAAAGTTTCATTCCATGGAAGTATAAAAATGGGCCTTTTCCTCGAACCAAAACTCACACTATTACATAAAGCAAGGCTATTGTGCCCAGTCAGACAGCCAGATGAAAGTCTAACAGCCCATCTCCTCCTGCAGTGGGCTTTGCAGCCTCAGAAGATGTAGATCTAGAGGTGGTGTCATGTGGACCAAAAGGTCCAGAAACACCTATTTAAGGAAAATTCACCATAAAGCTTCTGACTGGACATTGACAGACCAAAACTGAATTTTAATTCCTATACACAAGCAGTATAATATGTCAGTTGAGTGAGTAAGTGATGAGTGAGCTGTCTGTGAGGTTATGGGACACTAAGAGCTTCCTGGGGCTTGGTGTTGCTTTCGGATCAGTATAACAGGGAACCTAATATTCTGAGATGGTAATCTTAATAGTGTTTAATACCTCAGTGAGTAAAATCTGGGTTGCCATTAGTTTTATTGGTCTGTTGTTGGTTAGTTTTTGTTGATTTTCTCCACATCTTTGTATTTTTTTTTAACTTTCAGTACACATATGATACGTTATTTGGAGGTGTTTTAATTATCAAAATATGTTTGATATGTTTCCTAACAGTTGGTCTACATCATACCCACTTAGAAACCTGCCGTGATGCCTCAGGCTATATCTAAAGGAAGTCATCTTTTGGTATCAGACTTAAGCCTTTTATCCAAATGTGTCAATGATGCGGGTATGAAGGGCTTACAGGAAGAAGTTGGTGGTGGGGGGGTGCTGCTGTTACTCATCCCAAGTTCCATTGGTTCGTCACAGGGCTATCTTTGTGTTCACACTGGGAGGAATTTGGTCATGCTGGGGGTTCTTAATATGATGGTGGATTAGTAACCACCAGTCATCATCTTCGTCAAGCACCTGAAACGTGGGCTGTTCAAAGAGATGTGATGTTACCCCCCCCCACTCCTTTTTGAAGGCTTTTGTTGGTAAAAACCCACCCCTTTATAAGAATGCTATTGTTAAGCTTTTTTCAGCTTGTGACTCATTTATATAGTCTTTCTTTGTGGCCTGGAGGAGACTTTTGCTGAGGTGTGTCCTAAGACTGTACAGTGTGTGCCAGCTGGCTGCTGGCAATTCCTCCTGGGCTTTTTGCTTTTGCGTGAACTTCAGGTCTTTAAAAAAACTTGAAGCAATCAGGAGTCCAGCAAAGGCCAGAATAGTTTCAGGTATAAAGACAGAAATTGTTTTTCACATACAGAATTGGCACGGGGGAAGTTTATGTAGCTATATATGCTTTTTTTCTACTATCATTCATGTTCATGATTCAGGGTTGTGTAACTGCAGTCAGGCACCCAACACAGAGTAACATTTTGTGGTTTGTAGTCATAAGTAATATCATTTCATTGTATGTTTTTGTGAAACATCTTCCGAATGAACTGTAGGTTCTAGTAGGGCTTCCATTATCTCAGTTACTTTAATTAAGAAAGTTATAGACTGGTGGATTGAGATTACCTTCACTGAAAAAGAGGTAAAGCTGTCAGATAATTTGTGGAATTTTGTGAAACTTGTATTAAGATCGGTTTTGGAAAAGCCCTTCACCAGCCAGAACGGCCTATTAGGTCAGTGTGTTTGTTCTGCGTCCCTTTAGCACATGGCAAATGAGGACATGTCCCTGCCACTGTGACACTTATTCCAGCTGGCTGCTGCCTGTTTTGACAAGGGGTCAGCCAGCCTGTCAGGATTTGTGTGTGTAGATGGGTGGAAATAGCCATGGGCCATTATGTAGCCCTCTGACATGGGCTTCTCATAGGACATATGTATCAGGACCCAGTGACTTTCCCACTGATGTTTTGCATGCAGGCCGTTATTAATTATAGATGCTTTTAGATTGTTAAGAAAGTCAATTAGTATGTAAGAGATGACTTAGAATAAATAGGTGCCCAATGTTCTATAGTAAATTTTATATTCCTGTATTAGCAAAAAGAATCCTCTACCTACATTAACTCATACACTTTACGCAAGTAAAATAAATGCCAGTTGACTTTTCCTTACACATCTTCACTCCACACCATACTGGAAACAACTCTTTCACTATTACATCTTAAACATTAAGTGTTCAGTAGTAATCCTAATCTATCTACATTATCTCAGTAATACAAACTGAATTCCTAATACAAACTCTATGCTGTCACACTATTGAACTATTGTTCATTACATAAATGCAATTGCACACTGCACTATAATATACATGGATATACTGTACCTTTTCTAGAATTTTGCACTTGTATAATTACATATGTGACGAATATATAATCTTGAATCTTAGTCTGCATAGTTACATGATTCTAGCTCCAAGTTCCATGTAGTATTATGAAGGTTATTAACACTCTTATCCCTTGTTTGTGCTGGCACCATTCTTCACAGGTATGTGCCCCTGTGAAGGTTGTGGGGTGAAGTCCCGTGTGTTTTAGAATAATCATATCACAGTTAGGTCCTTGATCAAGGACCTTAATCTTGACTGTTCCGGGGGGTGGATCCTCCCTGATCCTGCTCTTTGTCAAACTTTTTTACTTGCATATTGCTTTGAGCAAAAGCTTCTGCAAAATAAATAACGTAAAATATGTTACGTACACATTATCTTGTTGTGGGATCTGTTTGATGCCACTCCATTTCACCATTTATTTCTTAACAAATTTCTCAAGTCAGGAGTTAATGTTCTCATTCTCTGACTTCATCAGTTGAACTGTATTCACAGTCATTATTTACACATTAAGCAATGTCAAAATATCACTTTTATGATTAGCTTCAGTTTAAAATAGAAGGAAGAGGTTTTATGTCACTGACAGTTGACATAATCTGCCATTAGGGTGGTGGTGTACAGTTTGATATTTGATTTCCTTATGATCACACTTGCCTTTTTAACATTTGTTGTGTTGGCTGTCATAGTGTTATGATGCTGGGGACAAATTTTTGTAGAGTGTGAAGAATTTGAACGAGACGACAGGCCTTCGAAGGACAACTGACACTTGCACACACCTGGTATCCTGTCGTAGCTGGTGTTTCACCATAATGTATTAGTATCGCGCTAACATTTCGCCTGTCATATTTGCTTTATTGGGAGGCTGAGGGAGTCTCTGTGATGAGAAATTCCTCTGTGGTACACACCTACCTGAACACGTGCTGCCGCACATTTGCCACCCCTTCCCCAAAGAAAAGCTCTGCTTGTTCCAACACATCTAGTCGATCCAGTACATGCTAGCCAGCTGGCTCTCTGTCAAGGCTGTGTGTGCCAGGGCGTGGACTCACTGAGCATTCAGGGGCGCTGTGGCCAGATTTCTGTAGCTGTGCTGCCTGGTCTCATTCAGGTCCTCTCTCTGGGAGTACATTTTTCAGGGGTCCTGGTACTGAATGGACTTAGGTCCTCTTTGTGTGTGTGTCTTTGAAAGGCATTGGGGCTACATGGTCTCAGTCAGGTCCTCTTGTAAAAATTTTCCTTTTTTCCCCCCCTTTGCTCCCTTACCACTGTGGTGACTTCACCTGACTCTGTTGCCAAGCACAGTGTTTCTGAGGGGGGGGGGGCGGGGAAACCACAGTGTGACTGCTTCAGTAATCAGTCTGAGTTTTTGATTGAGTGTAAGTGCAGCTGATCATCAAGAGACCTTGTGTCACCCTGGCTGGTCAAGCTACTACATAACATGCAATACACAGGAAGTCTCCAGGTACATAACATGCAATACACAGGAAGTCTCCAGGATCTGCAGTGTCTGCACCCATGCGTGTTAGAACAATAGCGTGCTGTCATGGTGTATTATGATTGGGCTCGTCTCCGATCTTTCTCATATTTGCCTGCTTTCACCATTTTCCATCTCTGAAGTGACATGAGTGTCTGTACTTTCTCACACTTCAGCACTTAAGAATTGCACATAATTTTTTTTTCTTGTCTTTTTTTGTGACAGTCTGGTGTCTTGGCAGCACAAAGACTCTCGCTTTTGCTTTTGCTCTAACCACACTCGGGCCCCTCTGCAGATTTCTTTGACATTTCTTTGGGGAGGAGCACCTACAGTTGCTGTTCAGTTGCTTTCTGTGCAAAATATATTTGGGCATTTTACCAGTGTAAGGATCCTCAAACCAGGCAGTGTGCATTCTGTTTTCGGACTTCTGTTATATTTGGCCTCTTACTGAAGTTGATTTGCATTATTATGTAATACTGACTACAACTATGGTTTCTGTATTATGAGTGTTATAATTATATGAGAATATACAGCGTACGGTGTTATATTCACTAATACACAATACCAGTGAAGATTGCATCATATCATTATCAGTATGACTGCAAAACATTAATTTTGTTCTTGCCCCTGGATTTCAGTATGCAGATTGTGTGATGCAATCTCCAGACCAGTCTCTGTTTTTCCTGTAAAGATATTCATATCTTCTTTCTTGTCGGTCACTGTCATTTTTGAAGCTGATGGACCTAGTTGATATTTTCAGTATTGATGCAAAACGTTTTATTTACATTTATTTACAATTTTAGTGCCCTGATTCCATTTTGCAGACTTGGGCCCCTGCAGTTGTCATAGGCAGCCAAATGCACCTCTTGGATTTCACACATGTGCTTCTAGGAGCTTTTTGCATGCTCTGGGTTGTCGTGCTTCTTCAGTGCACCGTTTCTGCATGTTGCAGTGCATGCAAAAGCCCTGTCGTACACAATTGTGAGTGCTGTATATGTTGTACGCCTGGGCGAGAGATTACATTATTCCTCATACAGTAATGGTTTTTGCAACTTGGCAATATACAGCTTAATACACACTAAATTGTTTCAGAGCTAAGGTTGCATTCCTGAAGGTAAGATCTTCGTAAAGCCAAGCAGCTAAGGAAATACTCAGACCCCTGCCTACATAAGTCATTAAGGTATTCTCTTGAAGGTGTTCTGGTCAGCAGTTTAGGTCTGAGATGGGTCAGGTTGTGAAGAGAGACTGTTATCCTGCCTTCCTGAAGCTCGAAATGGTTATGCCACCTATTTCCAAGCCTTTTGAATGTGTACAACCACTGTATATTACTCTGGATGTACTGTCCATTCTGTTACTTAATTATTGAAGGGCATTTAAATGTCAGGCAATCTACTCTGTAAAATAATTCCTGATTTTGTTTTTTTGACTGAGCAAATGTATTTAGAAAAAACGATGTTAGTTACTAGTGTAGGTTAAGTTATTAGTCAAGTACCTTGTGCAAGGTGGCCTTCAGGTTATGGGTTCATGTCCACAGCTAGTTCCTTCGCTGTCTCTCGGAGCTGCGTGGGTCCAGCATGGCTGAATCCTTACCTGTATGTAGCCCTGAGATCTGGTTTCTTGTCAGCAGGGGGGGGGTGGGGGGTTACAGGTGGGGCTCATATTCAAGGCTTTGTTTATAGGGCCTCTGAAAGGTACTAGTGGCAGGCAATTTTATATCTGGATGTAGAGCTGGGCGATATGTCAAAAAAATCACGATAATTTTACCTGTATTGATCGATTTTATCGATTTATTATAGTTTTATAATGCTTTTCCAGTTTCCAAAGAGTATGTATCCTAATATAAACTGAATGAACAAATTTAAAATATACAAACAGTATTATTAACAAATAAGATTTATTTTTAATGAATGACACAAACTATATAAATACAAAATTCCCTTAAATTTTAAAAGGTTATATATTATCAAGTACTCAAAATAACATGTACCATAGCTAAAGTGAACAAAACAACATAACACAGTATCTATAATAATAGGGTTCTTTTGGTAATCAGCGAGCTCAACTGGATGGTATTTTTGGAGGTGGTGAAATAGTCTGGTAATACAAGAAATCTATTGGAATCTGTCGGCGGCATATTTTGCAGACTGGCTTTGTGTTTTGTCCGTGCGGAGATAGCCGAACCACTTCCATACTTTGGACGACGCATACGCTTTTTTCGATATTATCGCCTCCTGTGCAATTAACACATTCTCCTCCTCCGCTTCACTTTGCGGTGCATCTGCGCTCCCTGACATCTTTTTTTCCAAACACATGACCACGTGTAAATTAGCAGGGTCGTCGGTGACTGGCTTTTGCGCTGGCGTTCAGCCAAGCCTACGTGCTGCGTGATAGGCCACTGCGCTGTCGGTCTCAGCTCGCAATCTAAAACGGAGCAAACGGGTTTGATCAAATTTTATAGCCTACGTTTATCATCGTTATATCCTCCTTTTTTATCGATAAAAAATCGAGATTGATTTATCACCCAGCACTGGATGGGTCTCTAATTGCAGTGTTTCCATGCTGGCTGTAGTTAGAACTCATTACAGTACAGTGTTTATAATGTTTATTGACGTGTGTGTGTGGGTGTGTGTGGGTGTGTGGGTGGGTGGGTGGAGAAATTTATTTTTGCAGAGGAGGGAAAATAAGTCAAAGGTTAGAAGTTGTATTGTGTTATATTGTGGATGATATACATTTACTATTTGTATTTACGTGTAGCACCAGAGGGGGCCCAAGGGACACTGTATTTCAACGACTGTGTACTTGTTCATGGATGTGTTGACAATAAAGAACTTTTGAAGTCGCACTGCTATCAGATTTTTGCTTTGGGTCCTCACCTGTTCTATTGCAGTAGCCAGTTTTTGTGGAGGTTGTGCCCTTTCGCTCCTGACCCTGATTTGCTTCTATTCTGATAAAATCTGAGTGTGCTTTCAGTTTTGATTTTGACTGCTGAGCCACATTACTGTGTTTACGTAGTGCACAGGGGGAGGGATGGGGCTCAGTGTTTTAACACAGCGTGACTTCCTCATGTCCCCCTACTATATTTTTATGTTTTGCTTGTTTTAGCCCTGTCACTAAATCACTAACCAACCCCCCCCCCCCCCCCCCAAAAAAAACTCCAGCACTAACGAATTACTTTGTGGTCTGTCTGTTAGGGGTGGGGGGAACTATATGACCACATACTCAGCAGCCATGTGATGGGCCACTTAGACCGTTAATGTCTGTTAAGTGGTGATTAAGGATTTCCCAGACTGGAATGTCCACTCTGAAAGGGGTTTCCGGTGGATTGTAGTTAGTCTGAATTTTTAAAAATGTAACCAATTGTGAATTAAAAAATAATACTTAAAATTGTCAACAAAATGTAGCCAGTATTCAGTGCTTTTCTACTACTTTGTAATTTGAATCCCGTCCTAACAGTGGCGTTGTTTATGGTGTGGATTCCATTTGCTTGATCCTCCGCCCAGGGGCAGGGCCTCCGTGTTGGATAACGAGTCTCTGTTCTGGTTGAACGCACACTTCCCTGGGTGAGTGGTAGCTGACATTTTTTGGAATTGCGGGTGATGTCATGCATCCTCTCTGCTGTGGGGAAAACTGTGCCGATTGGAAAATGCAGGCCTGTCTCAACTGGCAGTGAAGGCCTCTTGGATTGTAAATGCACCCAAGTCTGTTGAATGAACGGCGGAAAAGGCCTCATTCTTAATGATAGCTTGAGCCCCCCCCCCCGGCTGGAGCTTTAGCAAGCAGAGACTAGCTGTAGCACCTTGGCTGCCATGGAAACCTGAGGTGCAGGAAATGCAGCATGGTTTTGTGGTAAATGTAGGCATATTGTGGTGTCTAAGGTAGTACCTTTCCTGTGGTCCATTAAGGCCTCTGTCTCGATTTTGTCCTGTGGGCTCAGCATTAATATGCTTAAAATAAAATTTTAAAAGCAGAGTAATTTGATGGTGAAATACCACCTAGTCTGGGAGTCTTTTTACCGGCGCAGTTTCCACCAGCCTCTCACTCTCACCATAGTGCCCCCCCCCAGTAATCAAGCCAGTGGCTGAAAGTTTTTCACCACGGTATCAGTCTGCCAGTTTGGTTGGAGTCATGCTGTGTTTATTCTTTTAAATGAATTGAATTATTTTAGTGCATCTGGTCTCTCACATCTGGATTAGACACACTTGCAGACTCAGTACTTAGTCCATGTTTACCTGTAGCTTTTGTACTGGAAATGGTGCTGTTAGGTCTGCTGGCAATAAAAATATGTATGCATATGTGTGTACGTACAGATTCAAAGAGATCTATAGGTGTAGATTAGATGTTGATAAGGTACAAGCGTAGGGGCCAGTATGTGTAAAGTTGAGGAGCACTGGAGATGCAGCTGGGTGCCAGTACCTGCTGGAAATCAGAATTAGTAAACAGGAAACTTTGTCCCTTTTTGAAGCTCTGCCTGTCTGAGCCCCTGCTACTTCTACAAACCGCAGCGATGTTTAAATGCTGCTGTTCATTAGGGGGGGTCGTAGCTATTTGTGTGTATTTTTTTTTTAAATATGAAAAACAGGAAGTTGCCTCGGCAGCAGGCCGCGTTTTCCTGGACCACATCGGCGGTGTTGGTGGGGCAATGTGCCTAAATGTGGAACGGCTCGATGAGGCATAACGTCTGGTGATGCTCAGCTAGTGCATAGTCTTTCGCTTCTCCTTCCCTCCTTGATGGCGGCCAAGTGGGGGGGTTTGGCATGAACAGGTCACAGAGAGCCATCAAAAATGTCTCACACTTCCCATTCAGCCTCAGTTGTCTGGACAACGGAGCACCAGTGGGTCGACGATCAGAAGCTGTGGGTCCAGTGGCGGTATTAATCAGTCAATCAATCAAACCATATATTTGTATGGGGTTGCTGAAGTTGGCCACTAATAATCCCTACACTGATTTAACACGTTCCCTATTTAGCAGTTGCTGAAGGAACGATTAATTCTAACCAGCTAGCTACAATCTTTCGACTCTACTTTCTAGCTAGGGGTTTAATGGTGCTTCAATGTGTAGGTGGCAAATGAAGTGCATTGATCCATAAGGTGAGAATCGATTTTTGTGGGCAAAATCCTCCTTAAAGCTACTCCTACTTCTGGGTTGTGGCTCTTGCATTCACAAGGTACATGCACGTTAATTTCCAAAACATAGGATGGCGGGGGAAGGTTCATAAATATTCATAAAAGTGCTACCTGATGATCTTTGCACTATAATGCTTTTGGGAAACTTGCCTCTATTTTCTAGAGCAGAACACTCTCTTGAATGGCTAAGGTAATCTTTGTGCTACAATGCTTTTGGGAAACTTGTCTCTCTTGTAGTGCAAAAAAGCTAGCTGTGGTAGCAGTGGTCAGGACTCTGAGGTAGTATGCTAGCTACCGAAGTAAAAAGTAATGTTAGCATTAAAGTTGCATGATACATTGGTTAACAGATCGGCATTGACTGATTTTTCGTTAAATATCAAGATATCAGCATGACATTTGTGTAATTCATTAGTAAATCTGGCCTGCGATTTGATTTTTCGTTTTCCACAGAATAAAAAACTATGTATCGTCGTTTAGCTAATCTAGCCAGCAAGTTTGGCAAGTCTCACCGCCATCAACCCCCCAATCTAATAGTTATTCCTTTGTGTTTTGTTTTTTTTTCTGTACAATTGAGTTTGCCTTTTAGTGATTTACATTGACTTGTTCTCCCTTTTTGATAGTAACAATAAAAATTTGTTCTGAAATTCTACTTTTTGTATTGCATTAAAAGTATGTGACTAAGTTCCCATGGCAATGTTTGTGATTTTTTTATTTTTTTTTAAAGTAAAAAAAAAAAAAAAAAAAAAAAATTTAAATTTTAAGGTATCAAAACAATCAATTAATCAAATCGAATTGTGATAGAAATGAAAGATCTTTGGCGCATCGAAATGTTCCTTCAATTATTGTAATTGAACCAAATCACCTTGGGGCCAACATTAACACCCCTGTCAATGGCTGTTTTTTTTGTTTTTGAACATCATTGGGGAGGCAGTGGGCCCCGAAGTGACCTTTTGAGTGGGGTCCCAGGAACAACAAGTCTTCCCCCAAGTGGGCCCACGACAATGCTCGGGTCAGTCTCTGGTCCTGAGTGACTGGCAGTTGCCTTCAGTCTTGCTGCGTCAGCTTCCGCTTCAAAGTCTTATGGTTCTTACTTAATCTGCTCACCATGATTAGTTCGCTTTTTACCCCTTCATTGAGGAAGTCGCTATGGTTTTCGCTGCGCTGTTTCCTGTGACCCCATAAACCTCCATGGGGCAGTGGACGGCCACACTTCTTCTTTGTCATCCTGGATCACCTTGTGTCTGATTTCTGGGTTTTTGCTCATGATTCACCCCAGAAATGCTCTTCAAGTCATGATGGTATATTTCAGCTCACTCTTGAGACTTTTTTTTGGTTAAAAAAAGAGGTTGGTGGTATTATAACGAGTAGAAAGGGGAAGAGTGGGCCAAATGTTGCATTGTGGGTAAGGAAATGCATGGCTTTTGTTCAGATTTTGGGATAGGACCTTAACTGTTTTAACCTGAGCTGCTCTGTTAACATATCCACCTTTATACATTGGTAAAACGGTGCCATTTGTTACATTTATTTGTTGACATTTTAGTGAGCATGCCTGTTTAGAGAAGCGGTTTAATAGGTCATTGTGTGTGTGGGTGTAGAAAGGAGAATTGAAGTGGAACAATGTGGGTTTAAAGCAGGGGTGGGCATTCTTATCCAGAAAGAACCTGCATACACAGTGGCCTTCAATGAAATTTCCGAATTACATTACTGATTAAGAGGACTGATTGGTTAAAGAGTTCTGACACCTGGGTTTGAACAGCTGACTTAAAGGTTATCCTAAAAACCTGCATACACACCTGCCTTTTGCGGATAAGATTGCCCATGTGTGGTCTAGAGCTAAGACTGTGGACAAAGTTTCATCCATGACCTGAAGGTTGCTAGTTCAGATTCCAACAGGTCCCCATTTCTGCAGTACATCTGAAACACTTTAATTGCTTTTATTTATTTATTTTATTTTATTTTTTTTACCCCCTGTCGTGTCCGGCAGTTTAGTAAGCAGGATGTTAGTCTGGGTGCCATATTGTGCCAACACTTTTAGCCCCTGGCTACCCTGACCCTCCCTCCCCCAAATCCCCCCACTACTGCCTCCGCACCGCCCCATCACCCACATGCTCCCCCGTCCCCGG
>JAAGVU020000103.1:15918081-15973299 GCA_011763525.2 Mormyrus iriodes | reverse complement strand
GTGTGTGTGTGTGTGTGTGTGTGTGTGTGTGTGTGTGTGTGTGTGTGTGTGTGTGTGTGTGTGTGTGTGCGCGCGCGGGGTGGGAGGGGTTTTATCTATGTCTCAGTGGCTCCTCCTCTAACAGCTGCTACCAAAGCCCCAGACTTGGAGGTGTACCCATCAGCCCCCAGGGCACAGCGAGCTCCCCGCTTGGTTGGGGTAGGAGGAGGATCTTATTTGGCCCAGGCTGGCTGTAGCGAGCAGGCCGTGATTTTGTGGCTGCCAGGGACCCACCGTCAAGAGGGGTTTCAGAGGTACCGGGCTCTGAAAAGGCAAGCTGGTTGCTAAGAGCAGCCCTGTGTGTTAAGTGATGCGGGAAGGGACCACTGGGACCTCGGTGGATCTGTGCATTCAGGTGGTGTCTGTCAACCAGTGACAAATGCATCGTAAGTTCAGCAATCTGAGCAGAGTGGTCTTGTCCAAGCGCATGCTGGAGGGTGTGTGTGGTGATGCAGAACGAGTGGGACCTCGCTTTTGTGGCCCAAGGTGTGGAAATGATTTGATTTGCTGCAGTTAATCGAAATAAAATTTTCAGATTATTATCTGACAGTGTGAATAATGTGCTGATTTGCTCCCACTGCTGTGAGTAAGGCTACGTGTTAGTTTGTAGGTCGGTTCCGTAAAGAGCACCTCTTCATTGGGTGTGAACGGCTGTCCCCAAATTTGATGAAAGCCGAGCTTTTCCTGTTGTAAATCTGAATATTAGCAGCCAGTTTGGTTCCCGTGAGCCATTCAGTTAATAAACGTGTGCTGTCCGCCGTGCCTTTAATAAAAGTAGAGGCTCACCGTCCTCCTGAGTTCGTGGTTTTACACCAGAGGGCTGAGCAACATGACGAGAGCTCCCCTGGCCACACACTAGTGTAGGTACATGCACCCCTTTGTCCGATGCCTTCTCGCTCCTGCTCACTTCCAGGCTGCTGTTGCCAAGGTAACCGGTCCCTTGCAAAAGGGCAGGCAGTCGGATACATTTACCACTAGTGGGACAGCCCCCGGGGCAGAACAACGGCACCATACTCGTAATGGGGGTGAGCCTGATTTTTCCCTAACAGAGTGACACTCCCCAGCCTTTGTAATGTGTACACACACTGGCACACACAAACACATTTGTATTCATATCTGTCTGGGAACTGTTCATTCATTTATATGGGAAAAACCCTAATCCCATCTCTGACAACCTTACCCCCTACTCAGCCCTAACCTTCACCATAAGTAACCAAACAAAATACAAGTCAAGTCTTTTTTTAGTTTTTTGATAGCAGTCGCAGATTTTTATAAAATTGAGTTTCCCTGTTTGGGGACCAAAAACGTGGTTCTCTGTCAAAATACCAAATGTCCCCACAATGTAATATATTCATCTCACACACACACATACACACACACACACACACCCACACACACACATCCTAATTCCTGTTTACCTAAATGTATGGCCTATGTCATTTTGTTACTTCCTGCTATTGTAGGAGGTACCAGGAGGGGCCCTGGTAAAACAGATCTGAACACAGGTATTTTTCCCCTTTCTTTAAGTAACGACTGATCGATGCTTCTGTGGGTTTTCTGAGTCTATGCGTTTGTGATGTGTACCCTGCCCCACTGCCCTCTAGGGGGCGACAAGGACATGAGTGTTGCCTGCACGGTCACTTAACAGTTAGAATATTTTCCAGAAATCTGGTTTGTTCCAAAATGAAAAGCAACAAACAGTGACCAAAAATTAGCCAGTTGAACACATGCCCCCCCACAAAAGGTTCAATTTTGCGATTTTCTCCACACTCATGGTGGTATCATGCCTTTCCTATTATTTCTTCCACATGTTCAGATGGGTGAGTCAACAGCTATACTGCAGGGCCCCTGGTTGTGCGTGCGCTGTCCGTGTGTAGGTGGGTGCTAAGGAACAGTGCAAAAGCCACCATTGCTGGGAGGAGATTGGAGGATGGGGGTGGAGCCTAGTGGACGCCCACTCCCTACCACCTTGCTTAGAGGCTAATCCTCCTGACCTTAATGTATATTATGCTGAGCTATGGTTCCCAGGGAGGCCAGCTAATTGGAATGTATCATATGAGAAGCTATGGAAAAGGTGGGGGTCCAGGGCTCTAAAAGGCGCCTGGCATCAAGGAGACCTCTGTCTAGCTTCCCTCCACAGACTCTGACCTCTCATCTGATGGACGGTGCAGTAATGTCCTATGCTATTTTTATGCCTCCTGATTTAAAATGCTGCACTTTTTTGAACTGGGTACCGGAGATGTTTTCTGTTAAAGATAAATTCCGTGGGTTTTCTGGATAGAGCTAGGCGGGGGTGGGGGGGTATATGACTGCAAAGCTTCAGTGAGAAATTAGGTTTGTGGTGCATCCGAATAGGCCTGAGATTCATATTGATTGTCACTGTTGTCATCTTGTTGAAGGTCTGGCTTTCCAAAATCAGGTCTCCCCCTTAATGTGCTGTCAAAATTGTCTCTAATTGCCAGTCGGTCATCTCTGCTCTGTCTGTGTTCCCATCATACTTTATACTCTACCATGATCTTCTTTGCAACTTTTCCTCGGTGGACAACAGATAAACAAACTAATTAAGGATTCATTTAACTAATGTAGTGATCAGAGCTTCTGCTGTATCCTGCATGATCTCCTACTTTCTCCTGGTCAGCACTCATCCTCTGCCTCATGCTGCTTGAGTAACGTCACATCCTTTTGGGAGGCAGAGGGCCTTGGGGATTTTCTGAAATGCATCAGCACTCCTTTTTAAATTCCTGGGGAACTGACCAGTAGGTGTCTGATTAGAAGTGGACATTGTCTTTGTACAGTCAGCAGAAAGATTGTTTGGTGCTGTGGTGGTCCAGTGCAGCATGGAATTTCTTAAACTATTACCCATGCACACATTTGATTTGGCTCTCTTTATATTTTATTTGGAGTGTTTGAAACGAGTGAGGAATGGCCAGCCATGTGATTTTTGCAGAATGCTATTGTCAGTAACATTTCATTATGTAAATAAGCATCTTTGTGTGTCAAGTTTTGCTGTACTTTGGGGATAAATTGTCTCATTTTCTTTTTGTCTGATTTCTTTTACCCTTTGATTTATGTTATCATTGATTTGAGTTTTAATGATTAAGATCAATCGCTGTGAAACAGGTCCCTTGCTTTCAGACTTCACTTCATACCTTTTATCCCAAAGTAACTTCACACCTCTATGTAGCAGTTTGACAGTCAGTTGTACCAATCTCTTATCAGTTCTGTGGATATTTCCCAGACCACGCGTCGCTATCCCGTTAATGAATTGTGAAAGTCCTGCACACCTGCAGCCTGAGAATTATGTAAATGAGGTGTGTTCATGACCTCATCACTGAGATGGGGAGTGCCTGATTTGCAGGGGTATTTTAATTTTTCTTCAGCATCAGTATGTGCTGCCAAATGTAGGTTGTGTTTTGGGTGGACAAAAGCCTGGAGCATCTATAGCAGATGGAGTGCTATATGACACATGGAAGCCCAAGACCTCAATGTTCACTGAAGCTGGGGCTTAGTGATCTTCCCACCAGTGGTGGTGATTTATTCTGTCCTGACCATCATTCATGCATTCCACTACATATCTGCTGAAAACCTGTATACCTACAAGTTTTCAGACCTGCAGCTGTCACTAACATGATGATCTCTCTCAGAATTGGTTGGTGATTGGTGAGTGCCCCTGTGCTTCATGGTAATTTCTGCAGCCTTCCCACTCCATGATCATTCAAGTGGCCTCACACCCAAATGCTGTGGTCAGACACTACAGTATTTAGCACCCCCCACACCTCCCTGGTTCCTTCCCATCTTATGTGAGTGCTGATTGCCTCCCTGCAGCTGTCTGGGTTACCCATCATCCTCCCTCCAGCTGGGCTTCTGCTTGTCACCATCCTGAGCCTCTTACTTGGCGAACTTGTGTAATGTCATTATAGCTTTGCTAACGAGATATCGTTATTTGGGAAGACTGACATAAATGCAGGCTGCTGCCATGAGCTGAGGGATGGAAGAGGAGAGATAAAAGACAGAAACTGTTTGAGCCTGTCTGTAGCTCGGGGATTGTCAGGGCCTTGTTGCCAGTTGGCTGAGTCTCTGCAGTGCAGTGTCATCGTCACTGGATCCCAACCTGGCACTGTAACGTTAGGCACCCTGTTTATGGCTTTTAAGGGTCTCGTGCTGAACCTGTGCTGTGATTGAGGGTCGAGCCTCGGGGCGACTCTCCCATTGTGGGTGCAATATGTTAGCCTGTCAACAAGCTGTCAGTTGCAGGATGGCAAAGTTGGTCTGGTTCTAGATGTCTCAATAAAGATCCTTTCGGGGCCTCTAAGCCAGCTAAAGGTGAGGATGAGGGGTTTGTTACTGTGATGTGCCATTTTCAGAAGTAGTGATGTTTAAAGCAGTGTTGACGCCTGGAAGTTCACATCAGTTCTGCTGCTTTTCAACATCTGAGTATGAAGAATCCCAACCCATTAGCCTATATTAGTGTGGATAGAAAAATTGCCAGACTGTTCATTTCTTTTATGCATTTTTTTAAGTACCTCTTGGCTGGGTTGGACTTAACGAAGGTTCGATTCGCCCCTGATAATTGAATGCTAGCTCAGCTTAAAGCTTAGTGTTGCTATTTTCATTTGCTTTGTCATGTGGCCACTGAACTAAGCCTACTGAAAAATGAAGACCTTACAGAAATATGGTATGGTGCTGTCAGGAGCAAATACCTGCTCGCGGGTGTGCCTTGTTACCTGACATCGCTCTTCAAAAGTTGTCAGTGGTACATGGTTGGTCCCAGCAGCCCTTGATAGCTGGCCAGTACAATAAGCTTAATAAAGCTTGCTGTTGAAACCTGCAGGACCGATGCCACATATCTAAATTTACAAGCGCCTTTATATCTACCATAGGAGGCAGTTATTGACTCCATTAGGGGCTATTGATAAGCCGACCTTGGCAGGGCACAAAAGTGAGCGTGCTCTTCAGTGTCAGGGACACTGTCTCTTATGTTCCTCTTATTAGGCTGCAGCATTTATTAATGATGTTTACTGTGTAGCGGGAGTTAAAATAGAAACATCTTGAAGGTGTCTTCTTGACATTGCTGCTGTACTGCTTTGTGGCCTGACTTGATCTCTTTTTACGATGTGATGGGCAGTTATGGAGTCAAGGAATTATTTTTCCCAGAGGCTCAAGGGATTCTAGGAACTAAGAAATCTTTGAGGCCTTAAGCTTGAAGTGGCCTCCAGGAGAAAGCTTGGTAGTGTAAGGATTTTCTGTCGTTTTGAATCAGAAAGATTGCTGTGACTAAAACCTATAAATGGGGTAACAACGCGTCATTGCAGTTAAAAGCAGGATTACGTGAACTGCAGGGATTCTCGGCTCCGCGCACATGATAACAGCCCTCTGGGGATGGGTGACCCACATCGAGTGTTGTCCATTTTCGACAGCATCGCTTCCAGAAAAGTGGGGCGATAACACTTGATGGTGCTCTGTTGCTCCTGTGCACATTAGAAAAGGACCACTGGTGGAGGGCATTGGTGAGTTGGCACCTTCTCCCATGGACCCTGCTTGGCTCCTCAGAGGTAAAATTCAATCACCCCTCGTCTGACTAATGTAGGGAGCTCTGTCTTCTGGCTCAGATCATATTTTCAGGCTTTATACATCTCTTTCCACCAATAAAGAGTTTCATTTATGCCTGTCCCAGTAGTTGTGAGTAACTGTCTACTGTCAGTCACTGCCTGGTTTAACCCAATGAGAACCAATGAAGTACCCATCTAGAAGTGGGTTGAACCTGACCATGACTGACAGCACAAGCCTGGTTTTTCCTATGGCTGGCCCAGATGTTCCTTACAGGCTCTGTGATGGCAATTTCACAGGCAGTGCTGCGCACCATTCTTAAAGCTGCATGTCTCAGAAATGGAGCGTGTGGTCTCCCCTAACTGCAAAGTGCAGAAATATTGAACCCTTAAAATGAGACTTTTTGGCAAGTTGTCCTGCATCGGTCCACTGCATTCATAGCGCTATGCATTGACTGTCCTCAAGATGAGCCCCCAATAGAGAGTTAAAGGGTTGCCTACTCAATGGGCTTTCTAACGCGATCGTTCATGATTCATGGTCTCAGCAAGGGGCCTGTATTGATTTAAAGGACCATAATAACCCTTTAATGACGAACTGGGCCAGCAAGTAAAGGTTGAAATTGTAAACCAGCAGAAGACAGAAGGCAGCTGCTTTTCGGCAAAGGAGACGTGTGGTCACAGTTAAAAGAAATTTTAGTCAAGCAGTCATTAATGGGCACTGGTTGGCTTGAGTTCAGTGCACTTTTTCAAGATAAATCGATTTGCCTTTATCAGAACTTTCAGACTTTGTTTCTTTGCATGTACATGCTCCAGAACACAGAATCTTGATGACAATCAAGGATTAAAGCAGAATTAGCATCAGGATTTGTGCAACACCTGCATTGTGCATTCGCTTGTGTAATTTGTCCCCTGCTGGCAGTCAGCTGGATGCAATAAACAGACATTCATATTTACATTCATGTATTTAGCAGAGACTTTCATCCAAGTTCAACAAATGATGCATCACGTGCAGTTAAGCTCATCTTCTCCCCTGATGTTCACTATGCTTTTGTCCTGGGCTGCCCAGTGTTCAGATGGCTGTTTCTAAATTAAGTTGTATACTAGAACTTAGCAATCAAATAAATTACCTTATGTTTACATTTTATTTATGAGGAATTAAGTACTTTTTTGAAAGAGTTTACAAAGATGGGATTGGAACTCTCTGTGGGGAGGTTTATGGGAGGTTCCGATGTAGCAAAGCCATATCAAACAATCAAGCCAAGCTGAGTACATTTTGTCTCGATTGGCCATGGTTTGTGGCACATAAAATATGCCTTCCTAGCTTTCTATGCCGCTTACTGAAAGGGACTTTTTTGAAGTGTGAGTTGTACATTACCCAAACCCCAAAGATACTTGTGATGCCTGCTTCAGGATTTTTCTTATCTGCAGACCACTGGCTTTTGGTTAAACATTTCTTTGTGGTATCACCTCTCTAAATACACCTATGTAAATTTCAGCCTTGCTCATGTCCCTCATTTCGCATCTGCATTAGCGTAGCGTTGATGTGGGTTGGCGCATCTCTCCTGCTGCATGAAGTCCTGGATGCCTCCCAGAAGGACCGTTGCGTTCCTCTCCTTTGCTCCCACTGTGCTTGTATTTCTGTAGATACAGCATATTAAACTGGTCCGGCTGTGGCACTTGGAAGGAGTGCGGCGCACAAAGGCTGCTGTGTTGGGTATTCAAAGTAGCAACTGGTCGGTGATGCTGACTGTGTAGGAAATTCACACCCTGCCCCAACTGTGTGTAATGTGCCCTGGTTAATATGACCAGTGTTTAACCCTGTGTCATCTTTTGCCACTCACACTTGTACATCAGAAACCTGTTTAGAAATTGCTATGTGGAGCTAGGGAGAGCCAGCTCTGTCTTGTTGTAGCAGAAAATTCGAGGAACCCAAAAAACAGCCTTCCAGCACTGTGAGGGAGCTAAATTTGTGGCTTAGTCCAGTGCTACCTGCTTTGAATAGGGATTTGAATTAATTTGCCTGAAACCTTTTGAATCAAACTCCTTGGTCCTTGTCAGTGCCTCCGTCTGCGCTTGGTTGAGGGGAGGTTCAGGATGAATGTATTATTGTTCTGCCTGTGATCCTGAGATCCGTCCAAGTGAAGTTGGGCGTATGGCTTTCTTTTTTGAGGCTGCCTGTATTATCCGCTCTCTCATTTCATCAAACGGTAAGACTGGTGCTAAATTTGCAGTTATCACCATGTTGCTTGGGGGCTCCGTTTTCAGACTTTCATCCGGCTGCTAGCTGTGTAGGTGTGTCTGCCATTTGATGATGACGATGATACGGGAGTAGGCCTGTCACTATCGATTATATTAATAATTGAGTAATCTACTGATTTTAATCCTGACAATTCATCTAGTAGTAGTCTATATATAATATAATATAATGTACATTGCATTTGGCAGGAGTTCGGGAACCAACCAACTACAAGAGAGCACACTCAGTTGCACATACTGTCAATTTTGGCATTACGAATCACTTAAGTTGCATGTTTTTGAGTAGTGGAAGGAAACCGAAGGATTCGCCAAAAAGCCACGCATACTCAGGGTGAACATGCGAACTCCACACATACAGCACCACTGTGTTATCCTCGATACTAGGCTTTCATGATGTTAATATCAACATGGAATTTCATGCACCTGCAATTGTGTCCCGGGTTCAAACCATCACTAAGTCATGCTGGAACATTTTTACTCAGTCGTAGGAAACAAAACTTAACAGGCTTTGCAATTTTAATTTTTTTTTTCTTTTTCAACATCCAGTATATGAAAAAAAAAATCAGTCTCAAAGCCACTGCTTTTGCATGAGCTCTGCATGTGCTCTCTGAGACAATCAAAATCATTTTCGTCCTTGCTGTTGGACTCTAGACCATGTGGGGCGTTTGTGAGAAATATTAAACAAAAATGAGTGAGTCCTAAAATATCACAAAAACCTTCAAATATTGCAATGTGAACTTTTGCCAGTATCGTTCAGCCTTACAATACACAATATGTTCACAATATGCATGTATCAAAAAAAATAAGTAACATATGGTTATTTTATACCGTATTATGTAAGATGATGCGGCTATGCGATGAGGCTATACTTTGTTTTGGCAGCAATTATTTTCACATACAGGAATTGCTGAAAGTAAATTAAGCAAAATTTTAGATTTAAAGTCGAAGTGATGACAAAGGCAGACTAAGCTCCCCTGAAAGGCTAAATGGTACATGTCTGGCTAACCTCACATTATTGGGTGAGCCCGTCAAACCTGAATGTCTTCTTTAAAGATTTATTTGCATTGTAGTTGTGCTGTGGTGATATTTTAAGTTCTCCCTTACAATACTCAGATGACTTCATTTTCACTCATTTTAATGTGAAGTGCTTCCAAACAACATGCATTTGCTCTTTATTTTTTCCCTCATTCTCTGTGTGCCATCTTTCTTCCCCAGTATATTAACGAGTAATCAATAAGAGATTTTAAATGATGCTTTTAAATAATTGAGTCATCGAGTTTAATTGTGACAGCTCTACAGTGGAGTGTTTTGTGTCTGGAATGTGTCCTTGTATATTAGTATATTATATTAGTCTCTGAATGTGTTTTTGAATGCATTGGATGTATATCCATATTGCAGAATCTGTGTTGATCCTAAACATTGCCATTGTGTTAGGTAAGGTCAGGTGTTCCTGACATAGAGGACAGCAGATGTTTGTCTTGTGGTGTACTCGATGGCTTTGTTTTGTTACCCCTCTGTCTCATCCAATTTATGTTTGTGGAAGTGCTAATTAATCCTCAACTTGAGGTGCCATTCCACCACAGAGGAATAGAGATTTTACATTCTGCTAGCCATGTAGCTGACTGCCTGATAATGGCACGTAGCTGGACCTTTGCTGTGGGTTAGGGTCATCTCCTCCTTGGATTGTCTGTTTAAGGCACTGGCACCCATCTCCATCATTGCTAACGGCATCAAGGTGCAAGATGTTTTAATGGCTATTGTCACCTAGTATAGTAGAATTCTGGTTCAGACACATGGTACAGAGACTAGCTAACAGCATACAAATAATTTGACAACGGAAGTGCAATAGCACTGTGGAAACGAGTAAGACCGCACGGTTTATAAGAAGTGCAGAGGCTGTAATATTGTAGTGGTCCATCTTAGCTATTCACATAGTCGACCTCCTTATTATGGTGCTGTGAAACCTTCATGCTTTGGGTTCATTTCATCATCACCACATTGATGTGTCTCTCTCTAGCTGGTTGATCATGCTTCTGACTCTCCTCCTCATTGACCTCTGAGTTTCTGAGGTGTCAGGAGGGTGCTCTCTTTGGAACTCACATTGAATTTCCGTATGTCATTAAATGGAATGTACCCCATCAAGAAGTCTGAAAACAATTCAACAGGGGAGCTTGTTTAGGGGGAATATGTGAAGTCAGTGTTAGATGCCTGAATTTGTGTTTACTTAAGCTATCACATAGTATAGACTGTATGGCTTGGTTAGTAGTATTTAGGCACATTGCTTTTGATGTGTCTACACCCAGGCTGCTGAATCTGTTTCCTGAGGATCGCTGTATTCCTGTTATGTTATTTCGATTTAAAACTAGCAGATTCTGTAGCCACCGCTAGTTCATGGATTCCACTCCTGCCCCGGCTCTGTTTGTAGGTTTTTCTTTTTCTTTTTTTTTTCTATTAAACTTTCGTTTCTTTTCTAACCGCAATCTTGTGGTGCCGATGTCCTGCTGCAGTTTAACAGCATGTGCTTTAGGTGAAATTATTTATATTTTTTTAGCAGATGCTTTTGTTCATAGTGACGTACAAGTGAGGCAAATGGGACATTGTAACCTTCATGCTGTCAAGGAGTCAACTAGGCATAAGTACAGCTATGCTGAACTTCCAATGAATGCTCATTTCTAGTATAAGCAGTAGAGAACACAAGCTACACATCATCTTCCAACAAACCAAGAACCTAATGAGACTTTTCGATGACCAGAAGAGCAGAATTAGTGTCTCTAAATTGCATGTCGTGCGCACTTGTGTGTGAGTGCATTTCCTACAACGGAGTGACCATCCCACACATTGTGTCCCTTGTCTTGTCCCATGTCCTTCCTGGCATATGCTTCAGACTCGCTGCAACCCTGTAGTAAGCATTAACAGGAGGTGATTAATGGATGATCTTGTACATGGACAGAGTTGTGCATTAAAAGGGTATCTCTTTCAGAGCTTGGTGGGCTTCCTTTGTGGCTGTTACTTCCTTTCCGGTCACTGAAATGCTCCTCCTCCCCAACCAGTAGTATAGCATGCTTGATTTCTAACAGACTCTTTTGGGAGGTGGGTGCTTTGTGCTTAGCCACACACTGAAAGCTTTGAATCTTCATCATCTTTTGGTATACCCTCCATCTTTCAAACCATTTCCTCTTCCCTTACACCCATCCAGTCCGGCCCCCCACCCCCCGCCCGCTGAGAAGACAGTTACCGTAGCCTTCCAAACCTTCTCTGCTAAATTACGATGATTTATTTCCATCAGAGCTAGTATTGTGAGCTGCGCATGTCGCATTGGCGTTGGTTAGGCTACCTGCCAAACGCCTGCTCCTACCTTATGTCTTCCTAGCAGCAAAAAAACTGATATGATGTCATATTGTGAAGTGTGTTTCAGAGGAAGCCTGTTGGTCTGGAAGTGGATTAATTTATTGTAACAAGCGAAGCATATTCAGCCTTCTGGCCATGTCATCGTTTTGTAAAACATCTCAATCACCACAACCCTCAGCAAGACGCACGGTTTGGAGATGGATGGATCTCTCTTGATGCTAGGGTTCTTTTCCTCTTTTTAATTTAAGCTGAGGTACCAGCAGGGTTTAATGAAGTGGTAGCTGGAGTGCCTGATTTACGCACTGAAACTGAACATGAGCCACTTGGAGCTTCCAGTAAGTTCTGGGCGGAGCCATTTATCAGAAGTGAAAATGTTTACAGCCGTTGGTCAGCGACTGACATGTGATGTAACTCCTCTACACCCACTGCACTTTCATACAAGTGTGTGCTCCTTCTCTTGCTCAGTAAGGGTGACATCAGGGAAATGTAGCCACTGTCCACTATGACCCTCCTCCAGCTGTGCTGGGGCTTTTGCCACCTTTGAACGAGCATCTCCATTACCCGTAAGGCGAAGATGACCAGTATGCAGACCCCCATCATGGCCTTAGCCTCCATTTCACAGTGGAACTATGGGCTGTATCGCCGTCTGACCACATCATCCCCAAGTTTGTGTGTGACGCAACAGTCATTTGCTTGATCACTGGCAATGATGAGAGGAGTGAAATGTCAGACCAGGTTACATATTGTGAGACTAACAACCTCACACTGGGCATTAGCAAGACCACAAAGATAGTTGAGGATATGAGGAGAGGCAAGTGGCATCATGTACCACTGCTGATTTGGAGACTCTGAGGTGGAGAAAGTAGACAGCTACAAGCTCTTGTGTGTACACCTCAGCGAGGATCTAAACTGGTGAAAGAACCTGGTGCACCTGCTAAATTGAAGGCTTACCAAACATTGCACTTTCTGTGGAGGCTGAAGAAGTTTGGTATGTCACCACCAATCCTCAATAGCTTTGACAGGTATGCAGGAGGAGGAGGAGGAGGTGGAGGGCATATTAGCATGCCTGCGTAGCTGTGTGGTTTGGCAGCCTCACTGTACAGGACAGTCACTACAGCAGGTGATCAGATTAGCCCAAAAAATCATAGGGACCTCAGAGCTCTCCCTTCACCACATCTATGAGAAGAGAATCTGCAGATGGGCCAGCAGTGTTATCAGTGTTTGCCCCCGTCCCACCCACCGAATCTTCACTATCATGAAGTCTATCAGTCAGTACACAATTGTTAATACCAGAACATCCATGACCCCAGGTCATAAAAAGGGTCAATAACTGCCACCCTCTGCCTTTTCCACCCCAAGCACTATGACTATGGTCACCCAGCTCACCGCACTTAACGCGCAGTTCCATATACCGGACTGATAAGCATCAACCCCTTTACGCTATACTTTTTGTTCCATTACCATATATTTTGTCTGTTATGATTATTATGTTTGTGTATTTTACGTTAGTAACTACTTTATTTTTTCTTCACTTAAATTTTTTTAACTATGGTACATGTATTTCATATGCTGTCTGCTGTGCTTTTGTTTTGTTATTGTTTTTTCTCTGGAGTGAACAAAATAAGAATTTCATTATATACTGTGCGTATGACCGTAAGTTTTTTGAATTGTGAATCTTGAATCTGTGGATATTTCCTGGTATGTTTTCAGTCTGAGGTGGGCACTGTACATGGGGGTTGGTCTCTGGGACTGCCAGGTGGACCCTCTTCTGAGTTGGAGCTCTGCGTACTCCCCCTTTGAGTTATGGGGACCCTTGTGTCCAGGACAGTCTTGCAAATCAGTCAGCAATGAAGGGAAGGAGCAAACCGGGCTAGTAAACTTTTAATGCTCTGCTTTGTGTGGGGAAACACCATTTGATTAGTTTTTGTTCATGATAAATGTTTGGGATTTTCCTTGTTTTTGACAGTTGAAATATGTGTTTTAATTGCGTTCAGAGTGCAAGTGGATCTGACCCGATCTGAGCCCTCCTGAGCTGGGGAATCCCCCTTTGATGTTGGGGTGGGGTCTGTGGTATTGCTCCCTGGGACAGCATGTGTTTGTGTGCTTCTCTCCCACCCTCCCAAACTTATCCTATCATTCATGATCTTCTCTGCCCCTTCACCCCCCAGATTTCAACTACAACACAGATGGCTATGATGGCGATGCCACAGAGGACCGGAAGTCCCAGGACGGGTCGGAGACCATGCCCTTCATCGACGAGTCGCCCACCATGTCCCCCCAACTCTGCGCCCGTGGCCCCGATGGCGAAACCGTGTCCCCCACACCCCCCGAGGGCCTTTTGCCTGGGGTGAGTCTGTGCCCCATGGTATTCTGGATAATTGCATAGCCAGCCTTCTTGAGTAATGGCTTTTTTTTCTTTCTACTGGGTGGGGGAGAGGAGGGGGCTGTACTCAGCTGTTCTCCATTAATGTTGGGTTCTCCAAGGAGCTTGTCTGACAGTGTGGCACCTGAACAAAGTCAGTAAGGATGATGGAGAACATGATGGAGAAGTGACACACAGCTGCAACCGCGACACACCATGTTTCTGGACGGGGCAGCGCCCCATCACTGCTGCCCCTTTAGCGGGCACGGGAACAGAAGCTGTCAGAAGCAGGTTTCTCTCTCGCAGGAACTGGCCTCAGCCTGCCCTCCCTCTCCCCCAGAATCTTCCTGAACCTCCCTCTTCCTGTCAGGGTTGTTTCTCAATACTGCTGTGTGTGCACGAGCTACTGCCAGCCCTAAATCTGCGGTCTTTGAGGAGGAAAAAAATGTGCTTCCTTTCCTTATGGCCGCCTTTCCGGTGGTGGTGGTGGTGGTGCTGGTGCAACCACTAGCCAGTTTCTCACCAGCCAATATGGAAGCATCTCAATAACTTGGAATTATTCCCTCCCTCTCTGAAAGGGGACCGGCTGTAGCTATATATAAATATAAATATATGATGTGGTGGTGGTGGTGGTGGTGGTGGGGGTGATGATGATGGTCATGATGATTACGATTATGATTACGTCACATATCAATATGAATGAATGTAAATCCAAATTGTAAGACGAGAGAAATCAGTTGCCAGTGGTATGAATAGGAGGAGGGCCTCCTGCCTTCTGGCCGTTAGTTGTGTTACTTGGAAGCTCGTGATTGCTGTCGATGGGGACACGCTTCCTAATCAACGGACTCAAGTCTCTATTAGTGCTGGTATTAGCCTTTGTGTCATTCTGGCTTTGTTTGAAGCAGGAAGTATGGAAAGAGGCACATCCGTGTTGAATCCCCCAGATTGCAGTTATTGTGGTGGCCTACTGCATACTTTACAGCTATTTGCACACATAGCTTGTCTCTGTAGGTGAGTTAGACAGAAAGGGGATGTAACAGACCACGAAAGTGACCATTTACAATTGCTCCACTGTGTGATGGGGACATGAATGGAAAGGCCTTGTGGTTTGTTTGTTGTTAAGTTTATGTGCCGCATTGGGAAATTCTCCTGACTGTGTTTTGTTTTTACAACTTAACCAATGGCTGCTAACTACTGTCTCTGAAATCCTTGTTTTATATAGTCATCAAGTAAAGTAATTTTAACATTTTGGATAAATTGACTTTTTGACTTGCGAGCATTTGAATTTCCTTTGTAGTGTCAGGGCCTTGAGAAGGTCTTGCAGAGTGTGCTGGTTAACACAGAACTCTATTTGCAGAATAGCAGACAACATGGACACTTAACTAGACTAATACCTGCCTTAATGTTTGCATTTCAATCCAAGTGAGTCTGGGAAATTCGTGTTTACACTTTAAACAGTCAGTTTTTGTTTTTTTTGCCTGGGTAAAATTCAAAATTGGCCTAATTTGTGCAACAGACTGACTAGAATGAATCTTTTGTTTAAATCAATGACCACTGTTACATTTGGTGATTCCTCCTATGATTTTATTTGTTTGGAGGTGTCCTTCTAGAGAGAGCTGTTTTTTTGCCATCATTCTGTCCATCTATTTCCACTAATGTTTACCCAGTGAAAGGTCATTTGAATTTGTTTGTTAATCTATAGTGGATTTACCAAGACAATTTTGAATTGTGCAATATGCGCTGTATGCCGCCATCTAGTGGCAGTGACTAGAAAATACTCTGCATGAATTTGTTTCTCTTGGAATACACAATATGGACAGAAGTATGGGGGCGCCTGGCCATTACACCTACAGGAACTTTTATGACCTCCCATTTTAAATCCATAGGCATCAGTATTGAGTTGGTCCCCCATTTGCAACTTTAACAGCTCCCTCTCTTCTGGGAAGGCTTTCCACAAGTTTATGGAATGTCTGCGGGAATTTTTGCCCATTCATCCAGAAGAGCATTTGTGAAGTCAGGCACTGATGTTTGACGTGAAGGCCTGGCTTGCAATATTTGTTCTAGTTCACCCCAAAAGGTGTTCGATGGGGCTGAGGTCAGGGCACTGTGCGGGCTAGTCAAGTTCTTCCACACCAAAGTCGCCCAACCATGTCTTTATGGACCTTGCTTTGTGCACTGGGGCACAGTCATGCTGGAGTAGAAAAGTGTCTCCCTAAGCTGTTTCCACAAAGTTGGAAGCATACCATTGCCCAGAATGTCTTGCTATGCTGAAGCATGAAGCATTCCCTTCACTGGAACTAAGGGGCCTAGTCCAACTCCTGAAAAACAACCATCCATCCATTTCCTGTAACTACTTATCCTATTCAGGGTCACGGGGGGTTCAGAGCCTATCCTGGAGGCTACGCATGCATGGCAGGGAACATCCCTGGATGGGGCGCCAACCCATTGCAGGGCACACGGACACACCAATCATTCACACATGCTTACCCATGGGCAATCTGGCAACTCCAATTAACCTCAACATATCTTTTTCTACTGTAGGTGGGAACCAAAGTACCCATAGGAAACCCCATGATGACCCGGGGAGAACATGTAAACATGCACATGAGGCCATGGTGGAGACTTGAACCCGGGTTGAAAACAACCCCTTACCATTATCCCTCCTCCACCAAACTTTATAATTGGCAGGTAGTGTTCTCTTGGCATCCGCCAAATCCAAACCCATCCATCAGAGTGCCAGACAGAAACACAATTCGTCACTCCACAGAACACGTTTTCTCTGCTACAGAATCCAGTGGCAGTGTGCTTTGCACCACTGCATCTGACACTTGGCATTGCGCTTGGTGATGTGAGGCTTGCATGCAGCTGCTTGGCCATGGAAGCCCATTCCATGAAACTCCTGGTGTAGTTTTTGTGCTGAGGTTAATGCCAGAAAAAGTTTGGAACTCTGCAGTTATTGAGTCAATAGATTGTTGGCAACTTTTACGCGCTATGTGCCTCACCACTTGGCAATCTCGCTCTATTACTTTACATGATGGTCTGCGACTTCATTGCTGAGTTTCTGTTGTTCCTAAACGCTTCCACTCTGCAATACCACATACAGTTGACCATGGAATATTTAGCAGGGAAGAAATTTCACAGCCTGAATTGCAAAGGTGGGATCCTGTGACAATACCACGCTTGAATTCACTGAGCTCTTCAGGACGACCCATTCTTTCACAAATGTTTGTAAATCTGACTGCATGGCTAGGTGCTTGATTTTATACACCGGTGGTAATGAGTCTGAATGAAACACCTGAATTCAGTGATTTAAGAGGTGTGTCCCAACACTTTTGTCCACAAAGTGTACATCTGCGGGCTTTTAGTCAACAGTTGTTGATGTAGGTAAGAGGACAAGCAAGATCAAGGTAATTGTTTTTATGCCAGAAATGTATAATTATAAATGGAAAAATTGTATCGTGTTAATTTAGGTTTTTCCCATCATTTGAAGACCTAGCAGCCACCCACCTACACATAGCAACTGCCTTCTGTTCAGGTGCTGTGCGTGACTAGAATTATGCATTTTAGCAGGTGCCTTCATCACCTCCACACTAATTGGTGATATACTGCTTTATTGATACTCAAATTTGAGCGATACTCCTTTATCTGTTTCGTTGTTTAATATATCCCTTATGCTTCTCTGTGACGTAGTCCTGTATCTCTTACGCTTTTCTGTGACATACTTCTCTATCCATTATGTTTCTTGGCGATGTACTCCTCTAGCCTGTATACTTTTGTGTGATATACTCCTCTGTCCTTTACACTTCTCTGTGATATGCTTCTTTATCCTTTACACTTCTCTGTGATATACTCCACTATCACTTACACGGTGAAGAACACCCCAACTCCTGATAGTTATTGACTTGCTTCAGGGATGTAAGGAGGTCAGTAACTCAGTAGCATCACTGACACAATGCCGATTAGGTTTCTTAGTGTTATGACGGCAAGGCCCCTCCTAGCCGCTTATGGTCACAGTGCAGTTGTCTGCTTGTTAAGCTACCCCCTGCCTTGCAAGACCTCTGGCCTGCTTTAAAATGCACTTCCCTGAGCAATGTTAGGTTGTTTTGCTCCAGTAGGGTGTCTGCCTTGACCAGGTTCCCACTTCCTCATTTGTATGAAGGCTAAGCTCATTAATTATCCTTAAATTGAGGACCTCACCTCTGCATTTACTTGGTGTGGTTCTCAAGGCCATTTCTGTCTGTGTAGCATGTTTATTTATACCCATGTGCACAAACCCTAACCCTGTCTTCTTCATACTCCTATACACTAAAGGGCTCTTCCACATGAGATCACTGTGCTTTGTGCTCCTGAAGCCCTCCTTCATCCTCCACAGCTGGTCTCAGGGCCTCTGTGTTACACCATCCACCCTGGCATCTGTCACATTGCTGAAACACAACGTGGCTGTATTACTTCAGTCTAACGGGCTCCCAGTTATACTTTATTACAGTCCTGCTAATTCATATAATATTCATCCTGCTGCATGTGGGGCTGTACAAAGACCATAATCGTATCATGTGCTTCCTGTCCCATGAGGTATTTTTGCAGCGATGGGCAATCTCGTCGACTTTGAGTGTCAGCATTTATACTGCTCTGTACTGTGACGTGGCAGGTGATGCCGGAGTCGCTGGGGGTGTGGCTGGATCTCTCGGGTAAAATCTGCATGTGAGTGGTGTTTCTGTGAAGTCATCTGCCTCGTAAGGGGGACTTTGTGTCTGTCCGCCCTGTGCTGCACCACTGGCTGGGGTGCAGTTTGGTAAGAGTCAGCGCGCGGCACTGTGCCCAGCTCTGCAGGATGGCCGACGGCGGGCCAACACCATTTATTCGTTTCTCTCTCAGAAATGGGCCTCTGTTTTCCACAAGGCAAGAAAAACACTTTGAGGAAGTAGCCGCCTGTGCGGGGGAGGGGATGAGGATTTGGGGGGGGCTTTTCTGACCGGCTGGCTGCTGCTACTGCTGCCATGGACGCTGACAGAACAGGAAGACGGGCCGAGGACCCCCTCCCCCCATCACCACTGCCAACGCCTCCTTTGTCGGCCCACGTGGCTGGAGTGGGCGTGTGTTTGAGTAAGGTGGAGTTTCAGAGAAGAGAGACAGAGCTGGCAGTGAGAGAGAGAGAGAGAGAGAGAAAGGTGGGGTCAGCTTGGCTAGGGGAGGCGCAACCCGGCGACTTGGCCGCAAGCACGAACTTGAGAGAGACCTCTGGGCTCCACGGCACCGATGTTTCACCCCAACTGGTACGACAGACCGTGACGGGCATGGAGGAGGAGGACGAAGTCATCAGCTTCCTGGATAGGGTGCTGGATGATGAAGATGCGTTTGACAGTGGGGAGTTGGATTTGGAAAGTCCCCTGATGCCAGAGGAGAGCTGTCTGAGCCTCCGGCCCTTTAAGGTGAGCCGTGACACTGTGGGAAGGGCACCAAAATACTGCCACAACTGAAAACTTTGACTTCTGCCTGAGCTCAGAGGCTTCAGCTGCAGTGCTGTGGCTAAAAATAGCGGAGTAGAGAAGACTGAAAACCCATGCCGCGTGGTGTAGCATGGTGTAGCTTAGCGAAGCATGGTCCGTGTGGCGTTCTCAAGCCCCAGTGCCACGCGTTTCCAGTTAGCACAGTCCTGCCTTGGTGCACCTCACCAAGGCAGGACACACTGGAGTCTGTGCCAGATAACTTGCCAGTCACCGAAGCCCGTTGTTCCTCAGGTGGGAGACGCCGCTGATGTTGCCACATGGTGGTTTCCTTAAGAACACGTCTCGTTTTAAATTTTTAGCTGTCTGCCAATGTTGGCATGTTTTCTGGTGTGGCCCGTGTGTGCGGTGATCAGGGGCTGGTAACTGTACCTCTCCTGCGGTCTCCTTACTAGGGTGACTCACAGGAATGTTTAGGCCACTCTGTTGTCCCCATGTAGATAGGATAGGAGGCACAGAGGGTAGCTGTTTTTCCCCTTAGTCTTGCCTTGTTCGGTGCCTGACCAACAGTCTTAGAATCAGTGGCTGGGAAATGTCCATAGGTGGGTCCTCCCCCCATGTGTAAAGAGAGCCACATGGACTGAGGTGTGCCACTTGGGGGCGACACTCGTCTCATCACGCATGTCTGTTGCTAGCATCAGGACAACAATAATGAAGGGCTGAGAATATAGAGGGTCCCTGTGAATCCCACCGAACCATGACCCCCTTCCGACTCCCACCTAATCCTGATCCTTCTGATTCTCACCTATCCCTAACTTCCACCTGACATGTGTCCCCCAAGTACGATCTGTCATTCATGGCTGCGATCCAGTTTTATCTGTCTGGGTGTTTCTGAGGGTTTGGAAGATTTTCCTTTTTTTTTCTTTGGCTGAGCTGTGATTGTCTTCAAACTTGTATAAATGCTTGTCTGGCATGGTGCGTGTGGTGAGGATGTGTCATGTACATGGTTCCGCGTTGCACCCTCACCCATTGCTGGCTGGTCTTATCGCTCTAACCTGCCCCCTTTCCTGAATGGTCAGAGTAAATGATTAATGGATATCGGCTGCGCTGGATAAGCGGAACACCACGGTTGCTTTTGCTGTGTTGTATTTTAGTGCTTTGATTACTGTCCCTATTACTGTCTACATACTGTAAGGTCATTTGGTTGTGTCCATCTAGATATGGGTCCCAATTGTTTTATATATGTGTATGTGGTTCAGCAGGTTTGGATTCAGCTGGAGATGAAGGAGCTGATCCGTTTCTAGCTAGTGAGGAGATCAACCTCAAACTCCAGAGTCAGCAGAGTGACATCACCATTAGGCCCATGAACATGGCCTGTAGCTGCCCGGGCGAGTGTTTATGTCCTGGGCTGCTGCGGCTTTCTGCAACCCACCTGGAGGCGCCGCAGACAGGAAGGGTGGGACATGTTCTCTCTCTAGCGGAGCGCGGGGCTAAGTGTGGACTCTGACCTAATTGTGTGTAAATATAGATAGGGGAAGAGAAAGAGGTGGCCAGTGCAAGGCACCGATAAAGGGTATTCCTGCATTGGAGGCCCCTGGGTTGCTGTATTCCTGGCAGGCGCCCCATGGGGGCGGCAGTGAGACCCCCACCACAACACCAACAGTGCTTCACTCTTCCTGATAATTTTCATTCCCAAATATTTATGAATGCTTTGATTTTCGCATATCCATTTTTGCTCTCCGGAACTAAACAATCCCTATGTACTTGTTACTTGTACAAAAGGCACAATAAAGTATTGTCATTGCCATGACGACGGGAGTATACATGAAGCCCCTGCCGCTGACTGTGTGGCGCAGTTACACGTGCCCGTTCCTGAAGAGGTATCCGCACTCTCTTCCTCATGCAGGCTGACATCGAAAAGGGGCTGGAGATGAAGAAGCTGGTGCTTTCAGGGTTCCTGGCCAGCGAGGAGATCTACATCAACCAGCTGGAGGCCCTGCTCCTGGTAAGTGCCCAGACTGGAGACACAAAAGAGCTAAAGCAGGGGAACAAGCCCCTTCTGGAAGGGTTAGCTGCACAAGAGGTGCCATGGCAGAACTGCAGTGAGAAACCCTCTGTTTCATGGTGTTTTATGGAATCTTCATCATCCAGGTTATTTCTCAGGGCTCCGAGTTTATGACCTTAAGGCGGAATCCAGGGGCTCTTCCCGCAAGAGCTTAAAATTCCTTCCAAATTGTTTATTTCCTCCTGCAGATTGTGATGTCATTTCCTCTTTAAAGTAGTTCTTTCCCCCCCATTAAAAGTGCCCTACCTAATATGAAGTCCCTTAAAGGGATATCAACAGTGCTGCAGAGAAGAAGGTTGTCAAGTTTCCCTTTATCTCTTGAGGCATTTTTTAAAGGTGAGGGTCCTGTGGAATGTATATGCAGAGCGATAGTGCCGCACCGCCCCAGCCAATCGCGTCAGGCTGCTTGGACGCAGCATTGTAAGAATCTTGGAGTGATACTGCTGGAATGCTGAAGACCACAATGAAGCTCAACCCAGCAACATGTCTGCAGTTAGCATGGTTGCTTAGCATGGCAGGGGCAATGCTGATTAACCTGTAGGACTCTGGCTAAACTGCAGTTTGGTAGGTCTCACCTGGGCCTCATCTTCACAAAGGTCGAGAGCATGATGTGACCTGGTACATGGGAAAGGCTCGATCATCCTGCAAACACAGGCACTAGTTCTGAGCCAGCAGCCGTCAGCCCTCCCAGTGTAGAGACCAAGCCACCATGTCCATGGCCAGGTGTCAGCAGAGCACCGTTCAAATTCCACAGCACTGTCAGATGAATCCATGCTATGCCATGCCATGCCGGCGTGCTGTAGATTGTCATGTAATATACCAGGTTAATGCTGGTAAAGAAATTACATGCAATGAAATGTTCTGAATTGCAAAGAAACCTTGAAAATGTTCTAAACAGGTTGTTCCATGCTGCCAGGAAATAACACAAGAAGGAAGTTCTGAATGTTTCTGTCTGTAAAGGTCTGTGCTGCACTGGGTGTGATGTCCTCTTTACATGCGTGGTTGCTACAGGTTACCGTTGCTGCTCTACCGCTGAATACTCTGCAGCAGTAGTGTGATCTAAGAGCTGAACTATTAAATAGTGAATCGGAGGGAGGCAGTGGTCAAGTTTGCGTGTGGCTGTGGCGCATGTGAGTCAAGTGGAAGGAGCTAGTGTCCCCCCTCCAGTAAGACTCCTTCCTCTAACGTTGGACCCAATGGCCTAGCACACCAGCTGTCACATCTCTGCCCTGCGATGTCCTCAGTTTCTTATTTTCCACAGGATCAGCCTTGGCCTGCTGGGTGGGTATCCTCTCAGGAACCCAGAGCCACTGTCTGTCTAAAGCTGGGGAAGGCCTGTTACCAGGCTCTGGGGTATCCCAGGCTTGTGGCAGTGAACTGGATGAGGGAGACCTGCTACCGGCTCAGGTGTGTCCCAGCCCTACAGTAGTGAGCTGGACAAGGGAGGCCTGCTACCGGCTTAGGGGTGTCCCAGCCCCACGGCAGCGAGTCGGACGAGGGAGACCTGCTACCGGCTCTGGGATGGTCTAGCCCCACACCAGCGAGCTGGACATGGGAGGCCTGTTACCGGCTCTGGGGTCTCCCAGCCCTGTGGCAGTATTTTATGACACTATTCCAATCATAAAGTGCTTCAGATGATGACAAACTTATTAAATATGCTATTTTTACTGCAGTAATTTTATGTGAAGGCATTTGTGTGAATAGTACATGTAATCACTCACCAAGTGTCAAAAAAGAGCTACGTCAATGTGCTCTTTTGACCTCCAACAGCACGTTGGCTGCACATGAATGATGGGAGGTGAGAATTTCTATTGAGTAGGAGGAGGAAATCGAGAGTGGGGGGAGGAGCCATACGCAGGCTCACCCAGAGCATTTATGTAGAAGAGCTGGACGATGCTTCAAACCACACTCTGTTAGTACGTTCGACTGCCCGGAAGAGTAGCGGACTGGGAATATCAATCAACATCGAGGCACAGAAGACACAGGCTACACAGACCACAGACGTGTCATTTGAAAACTGTAGGAGTTACTGCTGTGACTTGTGAAAGAGTAGTATAGTAATGGTGTAGTATTGGCAGTAGTATACTGTTACTGTACTGCAGTGAAGAACAGACTGGCGGCAGTATCAGAGAGCATGGCAGTGGTATAGTAGTGATGTAGAGTCAGCAGTAGTATACTGTAAAGAATAGAACAGCAGTACTGTGGTGGTGTAGTAAAAAATGAATGTATGGAGTAGCATAGTAGTAATGTAGTAGAGTAAGACATAGTAACATGCTGGTGGCGCTGCTTCTGCCTTTTCTGCAGATTTTTGTTTCCTAGAGTCCTAATTGTTGTTCCCCTTTTAATATATGTGACATTTGTGTTTTTAGTTGTGTGCTTTGTGTTTCGTGACCTTGAATTATGCAACATACTGCCTCAGTGCTGACCACACTGCCTGTGACTATGTTCCTCCACATTATTGGGAATTTTGTGCTGTGTATCAAGAAAAATAAATTAGGAATATCAGGCCTGTGTCACCCATGACCAGAACTTACAAGTGGTGCATGATTTCTCCCATCCGTTCTCCCTGCATTTGGGAAGCGACTGGCCCATTTGCCCTCTTACTGCTCCGCCTCCGTCACGAGGCACTGGTAGGGCGTGCTGCCCTTCACTTCAGTTGGTCTGTCTTGCTGCCCAAGCTGTAGAGCTGATCCATGAGCCATTTCAACTAAATTAGTCATGCCTTCCTACTCTCTGGACTGTGGGTCTGAATTAGCCCCAACCCCCCGTCCCCCCAATTGTGTGAGGAATATGTACACATAACCTTCTCTAAACTTGGTAGCGTGCATGTGATGAGGAAATATGTGATGTTTAGCCCATAAATTTAGCCTTTTGCCACATGACTCTCTTGGGCTCAGAGATAGGAGGAAACAAGTCACATGATTTTGCCCCTTGATTTATCGGTTTGTGTTTCATGGTTTGTTTTTAGTCTATATGCTGTCTCTGTGTGTTTAGCTACATGCTGTCTTAGTCTACGCTCAGAATTGCACTCGCTGATGTAGCTCTCGTTTCCTCAGCCCATGCGACCGCTGAAGGCCGCCGCTACCACATCCCAGCCGGTCCTGACCAACCAGCAGATTGAGACCATCTTCTACAAGATCCAAGACATCTTCGAGATCCACAAACAATTCTACGACGCCCTGTACCCCCACATTCAGCAGTGGGACGATAAGGTTACCGTTGGCCACCTCTTTCAGAAACTGGTGAGTGCAGGGCTGGCTGTGGGATGGGGCTGGGTCCCACTGGACCAGGGTGCTGGCTTTGAGTTGAGTGGTTTCTGTTTAGCTGGACTGAGCGTGCACTCTTAATGCTAAATTTGCATAGCCTGCACTGCTCTAGTCTCATTGAGCAGTGCTATGTGTAGCACAGGCTGGCATAAGTGCCCTGATGTGTGATGGCTTTCTGTGGGGGGTGCTGAGCCAGACAGCGTGGTGGCTGCCCACTGCAGAGCCAGTGTGTGGGACAGTCCTTCTCCCTTGGGGCAGGCCTGCATGCAGGCTGTATGCTGTGTCATGCAGTCCTGGCAGATGAGTGCGGTGAGCACTCTGCTTCATGTACATGCCTTGGAGCTGGCAGAATGGGTGCAATGCTCTCTGCCCTGGGGGAAGCTCTTTCATGATTTGGGAAGGATGAGGCCACCATCTGTTCTGGAGCAAACAACATTAAGCTTTTGGCCCATTTTTGCCAAGAATAATATAAGTCAAAAGAAAACAAATGCGTAAAGGACAATCAGTAATACAATAGATGCAAAAGTAATGTATTAAAAAATTCTTTAAGGCAGCGTTTTTTCTGCCACGACACACTTTCCATAAGGCAGCTGCTTTAAGGAATGCTTTGAGCCTTGGTCCTTTACCTCACACCACAGCTGGGATTAGGCTGAATCCTCAGCCAGCTGATTCCTGATGTGCTCTCCATCCTTGGTTAACACACTTTTCCATCACTGTTCCAGTTTGTTTTTCCCCTCAGTGGAATTGTTACTCTCCAGCCATGACGACCCCCCCCCCCCCCACCCCCGCCCATTTACTCCAGTCATGCTTCTTTATACGCTGTTACAGGGTGATGATACTCGCTCCGGGTTACTGTCAGCATTTTCCCCGTGCAGCGGATTCGTAGTCTAATTTGCGCTCATGCTCTGGGATAGGTTGGAATTTTAATTGGGCATGTCAGCAGAGCTGGGCTCACACCTCACAGTTACTGTTAGCCTCCCATGTGCTTGACGCTTTCTGGCACTGAGGTCCCTGCATGTCAGGAGTGCTTGGAAGCGGGTTTCCCACATTATACTGTTCCACCGATTGAGACTGACTGTGCGGAGGTTTTAGAACCTGGACGTACTGACTAATGGTGGGTGCAGAGCTTGTAAGTGTATCCGATCTCATTCACCTGAAACGTGCTCCCTTCTGGGCTCGGAACTTGCCCTGTGTCTTTGTCAGGCTCATTCATGTGTTCTCCACGGGGAACTACGTCAGTTTCAGACAGATCCCCGTAGAGTGTCCGGGAGCAGGGTATAGCCAGTAGGTCCCCCTGCCCAGTTATACCAGGCTGATGGTGAAGGAGGTGCCAGACTGTGGAACACGCTGTGAATGTGGGGACACTCCATGTCATCTGGAAATGAGTTTACACAGTGGAGAAGAATGAATTTTGTGGCTGAGCCCCTAAACGGAACAGCATGTGAGCGACAGTGATGGCAGACAGCCTCCCCACCTCGCGGGAGCTGTGAGCTGGCTGCAGTTAAATGCCTTGTCACCACGTCCGAACGCAGATGCAGATGGCCATAATTAGCTGCACGCCGCCCCCCCAAGAAATCACCAGCGGGCGTCTGATTGGTTGATTCTTGGAGGTCGAGGAAGACTAAACAAAGAGCATTTAAAGATGGCAGGAGACTGACCATTCCGCCTAAAGCCACGCTGTCGGGCTGCAGAACGTCATTGGCTGCCACCGCCCGGCATGGTCTGCTGGCCGAGGCAGGTGCCATGTGCACGCTGCTAGCCTTTTTGTTGGGACGTGAGGGGAGCTGTTGCTAGGAGACAGCCTTCATCACAGAGGCCAATCAGCTACAGTGCTTTCACGATGGCCTCCAGGGAGCGGTGTGGGAGAGGGTGGGAGCAGTGGCTTACCCAAGCGCACGGCTTACTCTGGACCCCCCACCTCCTCTGAAGTTTATCCTCCTTCACATGATTGCTGTTGCTCTGGGGAGGGGGGGATGTAGGGCAGCATCTTTTGATTCTTCGCTTGCGGCTCTTAGGGGCTTACTTAAACCCATCAGTGAGGTACTGGCATCTCCCCACTGCACCCCGTCTGCCCCTGAGATTGCTGTTCATCTCACGAAGATGACTTTGAAGCTGTTCCTGCCCTGTGCTTAGCCAGGAGGGATGGGGAGGTGGGCATTATCAGCAGCTACAAATTAAGTCTTTAAGGCTTCTCCAGAATGTGCCCCCCCCCCCCCCGCCAGGAACCTAGGTTGTGCCGTGATCGATGCCCCACCTGAGGGTCTGCCTCCATCGCCAGGGAGACATGCTGTGTGAATTTTGATTTCGCTGCAGAAGAGTGACCCCCAGTGTCCCCCAGGCTCACCCCAACTCATCTGTCATGGCAGCCATCACTTGTGGCTTATGGCAGGGGGTGCTTGGGAACATGTGTGTTGGTTCCTCTTCTCCTTTCCCGCTCCTCTGTACTGTGGTGTGGTCTGATGTAACCGGCACTGGTACCTCTGTCCCTTTTGTGGCGTTAAGGTCATTGTCCTCCACAGTTTAGTGACAGCAGATCTGCCCTCCCTGCGTTAAAACATGTCTGTTTGTTGATAGCAATTAGCATATTTATCTAAATACCCAGCTCTGGGCAGGGGTGGGGGGTGCTCCCCGCTGACTGACTCCTTCAAATCAAATTCACAACATCACCAAACACCTTCTTGGGAGGGGGTGACTGATGCCCCCCTCCTCTCATCTTCTTCTGCCCCCAGGCTGTCCCATTTCCTTGAAGTTCCAGGTATTAATATTTCACGCTATGTCTCTCTCTCTCTCGCTCTCTCTCACTCTCTCGCTCTCTCTCTGACAGGCCAGTCAGCTTGGTGTGTACAAAGCGTTTGTGGACAACTACAAAGTGGCTGTGGAGACTGCAGAGAAATGCAGCCAGGCTAACACGCAGTTCCAGAAGATCTCGGAGGTGAGCACTTTCCCTCACGTCGCTGTTGCAGTTCTGCTCTAAAATTTGTGTAAATACATGAGAAAAAAGCCTAGTTGAGATGCTGTGGTTTCTGGAGGTCGTACTTCCCTCCTCTGCTTGGTGTGGGAGAGCCAGCTTCCTCAGGTTATCATTTTTAACCATGCGAGTCATTTACGTGGAGGTCATATGTGGGCACCATCCCCCGGTCCCCCCACTCACGCAGTGATCTCGTAGCCCAGGGCTCACTCCCCCCTGCACTGGCATTTTGGTTCCTCTTCACTAGTTCCCCAGCTCTAATGTGAGCTTCTAGGCAATCTCCTGGGAGAACGGAGGTTCATTTCACACTGGCTTAATGTGCCTGTTTGTGCTTGGACCCTGGCTTGCTGGGAACCTTTTAGTGATATAGACTGGGGGGGGATAGATATGCCTGTTAATAGTACACAAAATTTCATGAGATGTTTTAGTCACATAAAGCCCCCTGCAGGACTGTACTATAATTCCTGTCCCACAGTGGGCTGTGGCCCTCGCCCAATCTAATGTGTGAGCTTAGGCCCACATATCACCCCTATAATCTCTGTCTCTCCCTGCAGAACCTCAAAGTGAAAGGACCGAAGGACTCGAAGGACAGCACCTCCTCTGTCACCATGGAAGGTAGGGAGCTTCTCCTATGCTCCTTCTGCGAGGCAAGAGCGGGCGGGGGCAGGGTGGGGAGGTAGGGCAGAATTGATGCACCGGCCCTTTAAGACACAGCCGAGCCCAGCCCCTCTACTTGTGTATGCGGAGACTGGCTGAGGCGGCCGTGCCGCGTCCCCCGTGCTCAGAGCGCGCCTGCCCGCGGTGCCGGCCGGCTGCGAGACATGGCAAGGTGGCCCGTGGCAACAGTAGCCGAGCTGCCATGGAGATGCTGCTGATCTTCCGGCTGTGCTGTAACTGCACCTATGGTGAGTCTGGGGACCCCCCTTCCCCCACTGCACCTCTGATGAGTTTTTACGCTTTTGTCTTTTTACGTTTTAAATGTGGACCTGGCCACTTCAGAGTAGCTGGAGGATTGCAGGTCTGCATATTAAAATTGCGTTTTGCGGCAATCCAGCGGGTTGTCCGGGGGCAGAGCGGCTGCCTGGGGTCATTTGGAATCACCGATCTTCCGCAAGCTCTGCGCCATGTCTCCCGCTGAACCGCCATGCTGACCAGGGCCGCTGACGTGGTGGGCTCGCCGTGACCGGAGTCCAACACTCCTTAGACATCAACTGCATTGCCCTTTTCAAAATGGACAGGGCTGGCGCTGATTTGGCGTCCCACATGGCACCTGTGACTTCAGTGTTCCCCCATGCTATTTGTCAGAGAGATCCACCACTGTGCCTGATGTCCGTTGACGCGCTTTCCTGGCTTGCTCTCGTGGTCGTGGCTCCTTGTGATCTGGCTGCGATGTACAGTGACAGGTTCGCTTAGGGCTAACGGCCAGGTCAGAAGTCACAAGAGAGGCAGTGTGTGTGTGGTGGTGGTGGTGGTGGTGTGAAGAGTATGTGGACTTGGATGTGACCTTTGGCTTATTGATGAGCGCCATGGGCACATTATCATTTAAGGATCACTGAGGTCGGATCATATGGATACAGAGGGCATGTTTAGGTCAGCATTCCATCTCAATTGGGCATTGGTCCTCTAGCCTTCGCTACTGTGCTCCCTGTTTAAAAAGGCATGGAAATGAGCTCCTTGTATTTTAGTTACCAGTGAGCCGTGGATATTCCTGCCCTGCAGCTGATGTATGGTTTGTACTTTCAATTCAGAAATAGTGAGTTGTGCCTCTGGCTTGTTTTGAGTTTTTTTTTCCCTGTTTAAATACGGTTTCCAGGCTTAGAAGGTTTTATTGTATGCCAGAATGGAATAATGTTATGTTTATATGCCAGATATATATGAGTAAGGTTTTATAGTACGCCAGTCTGGAGTAATGTTGTGCACGTGTTGGATAAATCTGAGTCTGTATTTCTGTGTCTTGTAGTGAGGAAATAAAGCTTATTAGATCACCCGTCTTTGTGTCCTGGGAAAAACAAAGACAGATGGCCCACGGAACATAACTGTATAATGTTTCCAGTAATCCTTCAGAATGATAATTGCCCTTGTATTTTCGACAATTTGTACTGTTATAAGTGACTGGCATTTTCCCCATTTTGTAATCTGGCTCTTCACACTCTTCTTTTCTTCCCCAATCTGTGCCCTTCTCTCGCCAGGGGATTAAAACATCGTGCAGGTGTCCCATCAGAGAGCTAGCTAGTAGCCGCAGTGTGACACAGGACTGACATTTTTATGAAGCGCAAACTAGCCACATTTATACTGTGGGTCACCGTGGAGCCTCAGGCAGCTCTCACACCTCCTTAGTTGCGAGTCCTTTCCCCAGTTTGCATGTTTTCCCGTATTCTCTTGACAATCTCGTGTCCTCCAATGGTATAAATGCACACAGCTGGTTTTAATAACTCCAAATTACCTTTATTGTGTCTGATCCACAGTAGACCATCAGGTCCACAGCATACCAAGCTGTGCTTCCTAGAACAGGCCCTTGAGAACAGCAGTCCTCCCTGCATAGACGAACGCATGAAGTGGCTTGTAGCGGATATTCCAAAGCCTCCTGAAGTCCTTCTGTATACAGTGGAGATCCCTGCACTTGCCAGTTTCTTTCCTCATAAGCTTTTGATGAGTTGCACTTCACGTGCTCAGAGTTTAGAGCGTCACCACAAGGCGAGTTTCTGCCGGCGAATTTTCTGCTCTGTTTGAGCAGCTTATATATGGTGCGGGTGATGTGTGGCTTGAGTTGTATTTATTCAAGGAGTGGAAATAGTAACACTAATTGGTGTTTAATTTAGAGTTTAATGAATAATGAATTCATACTGCGCAATCAAAAGAAACATTTCCTTTATATCATTGTCGATGCTCAATTTCAAGTGCAGCAAATGGAGTCACATCTGAATGAGTCATGGGCTTGGACCTAAAGGCATTATCAGTGGTGGTTTTCCCGACAAGCCTGAAAACCTCAGGTCTGTAGTGCTTAGTGGCCCAGATACCAAATCTACCTGTGTCTCCCTGCATGCTGTAGCTAACCAGTAGGTTAGGCCACTCCTTTGACCTTACCGCCATACAGCAAAACACTGATTGATCTTCAGTCATATCTTAAGATCCTGCCGTGTCACCCCAAGAAGCACCAAGTAGCTGAAAGACTGGGCTGGTGTGAAATGTTGGCTTGTGTGCTAAACATGTTCAGCTGTTGCTTTTCGGAGCATATTCCACAGCTGTTTGCTAATTTCTCTGTTGCGCTAAATGTATGTGATGCGAGTCTGGAGCTGCTTCCACTCGCCCCCTTTTCTACCCACTGGTCACATCCCCTCTCCTAGGGGAGTCCGTGTCTAACATCACCCGAGCTTTGATTATCTGTGGTGCAGGGTTTAGGAACGCTTGCTCCCTCATCTTCCCACAGAAATGGATGTTCAGGCGCTGTATCTGTCTTCTGATATGCTAGTGGGGTAATTGACTCCAGGTCACTGCTGATGGTCGATATCCAGTTTACTAATGGGAAGCTTGTCCTGCACTAAGCCTGTATGTCCTTGAGTAGGGACCTACATAAAGCACACTGACAGCCGGTATTAGCTTCATAGTCAGCAGAACTTTTTCCCTTCATCTGTTTTTGAACCTTGGGAGTGCCTGGGGCAAATATTTCTCTCTTTCTTGTTCTTTGCTGTCTTTCTGGCTCCGCAAGAAGGACGTTCTCCTGGCACTTGCATTTCTTGTCTACCTCTAACTAGATATTCAAAGGAGTTGTCACAGGAGCTGTAAGCTGTCTTGGCGTTCGGGTCCATATCCCATAAAAGACCAGTTTCCATTGTTTATTTTTCATGCGGGAGTCCACTTCTGTGTTCCTGTGGTCCCATTCCACAGGAGGATGGGGTTGGTTCCTCAGCTTGCTGCGTTTCTGCTTGTGGCAGAGAGCAGTGTGAATGTGAGCCCTGTGACGCCCCTGGTCTACGTGTCACTCCCTCGCTGTTACCCAAACTGAGGAGCTTAGTCTTGCAGAAGTACAGCTAATCTTCCATGGGCTCTTAATGGCAACATCCAGCAACGTCTAATAACCATATTCTGAGAGCGTCAGATGCTGATAGTGGGGAAACGTGCTATTCTGATAGAGAACTGCACGCTGAAGAGAGCAGAGCCTTCTGCTAGCTCATAACCGCTCCCCCCTTCCCCTATTTGAATTTTTTTTTTACAGGTTAATCCTGCTCTGCATAGAAAGCATGACAAAGAATCTGTGGATGCTGTATAGGGCATAAATAGACTATGAAGTTGGTTCTAGTTTGGTTCCTGATTTTATGCATCAGCAATAAGCCCCAGAGTGCTGATGAAAAACCTGATATTAGTGATCAGTGGCATAATCACCCACCGGCTCTGCTGGGTGAGACTCATTTTAATTGCCCAATCAGGAGTTTTTGTGGGATTCTGTCTGCCTTTTGGTGCTGTGCTATGAAATATTCATGAATGGTGTTACCATGGCCATCTTGGCAATGTGTTCCTTGGACCTTTAAGTGCTTGAGGTGAAGCTATTACCATGATTTAGATTTTCATAAAGCACACAGTAGTTTTGATGTTATTCTGTAGATAGGAGGTGCTGATTAAAAACACAAGGAATTCTTTCAAGTCTTCTCTCTCAATTCTCTCTCAAGCCCTGCTGGTCTTTTGGAGGTTCGTTATGCCGTCCCAGAGATCAGTGCTCAGTATGCGTTCTCTACAAGGGTTACATGTCAGAACAAGTCCCTCAAGCAAAGTGGATTTGTTGGGGGGAAAAAAACTGTGCAAGATTCATTCATCAGAGGTGGAAATTGATACTGTAAGCATTATTCATAACTTTCCAGGAATAGTGTTGGATTAAAGGGAATAATTTATCCTGAGGCTTCTTTAGTGCTTGTTATTATAACATGGCATGGAATTTTTGGTTTTGTTTTGAGACAAAACATTAGTCAATCAGCGTGAAAAAACTGGAGGTCCCTGTGGATGTGCAGGTTTCAGACTTTACCTCTGCTTGGTGGCTTCGCCCTCTGGCTGAAACACACTTGGGGGGGGGCTTTAATATCGGCTCACATGGCTCAACCCAGTGGACGATCTCGCATGCCATGTATGGTTTTCAGGGAAACGAGCTTGTCTTGCAGCACTGCTGTGATTCGATTATTTGTAGAGAATCAGTAACTCCGATGCTGACTTGTTTTCTTGGGGGGGGAGAGCTGCGGTGTCGATGCCTTGCTGAGATGTTGCAACAGCGGTAACAGCGAATGAGGGTCCACACATGCTTTTAATTTTACCTTATCTGCACTTCTACCTACTCCCGTTCGGCTGTGATGGTGCTTCAGTGACAAATGCACACATTTGCTAATTATGCTAAAGGTGAAAGTGGTGTGAAATTAGGGTATTGCGTCCCATTTCATACTCTTTCTGTGTCAGCAATGGCCACCTCTTTGGATGGGAGTCGGAAACGTGGTTTGTGAGAATGTAGGCAGTGTTCACACATTAGCAAAGTGGTGTTTGAGGGTGTCGGCCATTTGGGAGGTCTCTGCATCATGGGGAAGTCAGGACATACTGAGTTCAGAAGAGTTGTCCACCCCTGTTGAGGATCCGATTGTGCCGTGGTGGGGGTTGAAGGCAGTAAAGAGCTTCATGGACGTCAGGAGTCATTGGGTTGGAGGCTGAGGAACGTGCTTGGCGTGGGTAATGAAAAGCATTGACTTGGCAGCGGGATGTGAGCAACATGCTGTGCTTTAATGAGCGGGGGTACAATTAATGGAGGACAGAGATGAACACCAGCACACCCTGGAGGTGAACAATCACAGTCCGTGTTGATCATCCTTCATAAGCTGCCTGGGTTTGCTCACATGCCGTGATGTACCACACCCCCATACGCCCTCTAACCCTGTGCCCTCTTCTCCCCTGCAGCTTTGTTGTACAAGCCCATCGACCGTGTGACCCGGAGCACCCTGGTTCTGCATGTAAGTATCGTACGTTCCCAAGTAGCCGAATTCCCATGCGTGTCTCCTCTCTTGCTTGTGACTCCTTAACACTGCGAGGGTCTAGCTCTGCAAATGCCTTCTATAATGCTTGAGGGGAGATGAGCTCATCGCTTCCTGGAGGACAAAGCCTGTTTTTAATCAGAATCTCCTGCCATAGGGTGCTTTTAATTTAACTATGTAGAGGTGAGAGGGTAAAAAAGGCAACATAAGTGACACTGAGGGCTGCAGCCCGGCGAGTTGAGAGCGTGTTTCCATAAAGCAGAGGGAGGAAGGTAGCCTGAAGAAAGGGCCACTGATCCTAGCAGTAAGGTGACCAACAGAGCAACTGAAAGCATAAATATAGGCAAGTGTTGGGACCAGTAAGCAGGATACAGCCTGGCACTTTATCAGTACCCTGGTGGAGTGTACTCTCCTGTCAGGACCGGCAGCACCCTGACCCATTTTTAATGCTGTTTTTTGCCCCTGGGACACGGCTTCCTCCCCAGTTGAAACGGCACTCAGACATGGCCTGTCTTTCAGGACCTGTTGAAGCACACGCCCAAGGACCACCCCGACTTTGCCCTGCTGCAGGATGCGCTGCGCATCTCCCAGAACTTCCTGTCCAGCATCAACGAGGAGATCGACCCACGCAGGACCGCGGTTACCACGCCGAAGGGGGAGGTATGTGCGTTGGTGCTGGCGGGCCTCTCCCTCCCCGTCTCCCCTATCCCTGGCCTGTCCTCCTCCTAGGTGTGAAATAGTCAGTGAATCAGTCAAAGATTTGTCTCATGCACAGTTGCACTCAGTAAAAAGTACAGTGAATTGCCACCCCGACTCCAAGACTGTGGTAATAATATTAAGAGACTAAACATTAAACAACAATCAGAAATTTCCTTAAATACTGTTCAGTTCGCAGTAAAGTGACAAGTGGTACAGCAGAGAGTCAAAAGTAATAAAAAATATCAGTATTTTCATATGTGTGATGTACAGTGAGAATACATGGAGCTGGACATGTAGTGGAATATCAGTTACACATGGATCCCAGACACTTTTCTCATTTCAGACCCCAATAGATCAGTTTACAGTTTTGGGTACCTTCTTGGCTTCTAATTTTACGATACATCATCAAGCTTTAAGCGTTTTATTTCCTCTGTGTATCGTTTTAACAAATCACACATTTCAATTTTCTCAATAACTTTATTATAATGTTCTGTTTGTTTACCTCTGTAGGGTCTGGATGTGGACGATTTTCCTTCCATATACCGTACCTCGCTTTAGGAAGATCTTTAGCAAGATCATGCGTTTCATTACAAGGGTTCTGACATGCAGCTAAGCAGATAATGATCATCACAGTTAAATTTATGTGAATGGGGAAAGAAAGCTGATGTGATCCATATACTGTCTTTCTGTCAGACTTGCTGTACATTAGGGCCGACTTGCACCTCCCCCCCCCCAATTTAACACACATACCAAACGGTCTTTTGTGGTCTCTGTGAGATCCGTCTGTACCCTGCCCCCTCCTAGTTCCTGAGTTCATTTACATTTCCTCAAAAACCTGGCCACCAACCAGATCTCATCAGCTCTGGTGTGCTAGCGACGTGAGGCAATACTAGGGAGGGCGATTCAGCCAAACACCTGCTGTTAGGTGCACAGTCGTCAGGCTGTTACCAGAGTGATGAGATGGTCGGCTGGTCTGTGGAAAAACCTTACTTATCGTGAGGTACCGTCATTTACAGAGGGGTTAACATTAGCCCTTGAGGTATTGCAGCTTCTCAAGGATAAGTGTATAGGTCAGAATGGCTGCCCTTGTTTTTCTCATGCTGGCAGAGGGTTCTTGATGTTTTTCAAGAATGTTCTCCAGCCGGTAGCATAGTGGTCAAGGACTGTTTCCAGCTGTGTGGAGAAATCACTTCAGTGTGATATCCAGCTGTGGGGAATTGTAACTTGCCACTTTCCTTCAGACTACAGTGAATATAAGATGATAATTAAATAGTGAATAACAGTAAATAACAGTGCTGTAGCTGGTCTGGAAAAATTCGATTTGGATAAAAGCATAATGAAATCTGTCCATTATGAGATGAGGATCGGATATATTGACTTTCAGTCAGGGCTGAACCTGAGTTTATATTTATGGTTCAATTGCCCTGTGCCGGATGTCAAACCGGAAGGCATGTCACAGCCGGCATAGAGCAGATGCTGATTGGCTCTTTCTGGGCAGGCTCGTCAGCTCGTAAAGGATGGCTTCCTGGTGGAGGTGTCCGAGGGCTCCAGGAAGCTACGTCATGTCTTCCTGTTCACGGACCTGCTCCTTTGCGCCAAGATGAAGAAGACTGCTGTGGGGTGGGTATCTGTGGTGCCATCTGCTGGCTCCAGAACCTTCAATCATTTCTACACTGTTGCTCTGGGCTCTGCCGCCAGGGCAAAGAGGACACAGAATTTGCTAAAGAGCCATCAGAATATTTCCTTGCACTTTTACCCACTTGTTAGTATTTGCAAGGCACTTGGTAGACAAAGAATAAACTGAATGAAAATGCAAATGAGAGGTACAGCTGCAAGGTGGCCAGACAAACTTAGCCTGCAGTGATGTCATATCCTCTGTTTTGCATGTCTCTTTTAGTATTTGCACATTACCCTCTAGGCTCTCCACACATTTCCTCTATGCTGTGTGCGAGTGCAAGCATGTGTGGTGGCGTGCCTGTGAAGGTAACCAGTTCAAATCCCAGGGTCGGCAGAGTGATTTCACCGTTGGGTCCTTGTGCAAGGCCCTTAGCCTGCAATGTTGCGTTAACCCCCAGTTGCTCCAGGGACTGGCTGACCCTGTTTTCTAAGACTGCTTTGGATTAAAGTGTCTGCCGATTAAATGTAAAATAAATGTGTTGGCCTCTGGGTTGTCTGCTCGGCTGCCGCTTTCTTAGTATCAGCATTAATTGTATTAATAATTAACACAGGATATGCTTGATTTGCTGAGCACCCGCTTTAATAGATACAATGATCAGTCCGTTGAGTCTGTGGTGGTAGTGGGACAAACCAGTCGGGACTGCAGGCCTCATCACAGCGGCATCGGGTAACTGAGGCATCCTCCTCCTGGAAGCCGAGAGCTGCACTTTCACACTTACGCAAGGTCTCGCACCTGGCACTGAAGGGCCTATTTGCAGTCTGCCAAGTTTTCAGCTCAGTTTACTTACTTTGTCAACTCTTTTACCCAGTGCACCTTACATTTTTGGGGTTAAGGGCCTTGCTCAAGGGCCCTACAGTGTCATCGCTCTGCTGGTGTTGGGATTTGAACTAGCAACCTTCTGATCACAGACCTACCACACTGAGCCACACACCACCCCCTGCAGTGAGATTAATCTGATGTTCACTGGATTTGAACTCACAACCTTCTGGATAAGGGCACAGATGCCTGCCTGCCTGTGCTGTACGCTGCCACAAAAACCCATGTATAACCCCATTGTGTGACTCAGTACAGTAACACAACGAGTTCTCCTTCACAGTCCAAATCTCAGCATCCACTGTTCTGGCTTGCTTGTGGTGTCTGCCTGTGAAGATCAGTGGAGCTCCTCAGTATGATCATTGAAATCTATCCAGAGCTAAAACTGACTGTGCGTAGCCTGTAGGTCCTCCAGGATAATCGATTGCATACCGCTCACTGTCCCCATAAGCCTGGATCGATGACAACTAGTGGCCAGTGCTGGCTGTGGGGAGAACATGCATGACATAAGTCAAAACAAGCCCCCCTGTTTATCCCGAGACTCCGAAGGCTTGATGTCAGCACTCAGTCCATCTCCCCACAGGATCGCCAGGTGTTGCTGCAGGAGCTGATTAGGCTAATTAAGATCTAATTTCTATGACAGCCCAGAAACCCAACAAAGTCAAACCTATTAAATCTCTTTGCTCTGCCAGGCTTTGTGGCTTATCAGTTCGGTGTAATCATGATATGAAAGTACTACATTTCCTGCACTCGGTTTCTGGGAATGCTAACTGCATTCATATGCATAACATCTAATTATGAAAATTATGAGCCAATGGATTACTGAGGCTAATTAAGTGAATTGAGGAGCGGCTGAGGGTACTGATTCGTTGGTGGGGGAAGGAGTGTCTGTGCAGTCAGCTCAGCATCAGACCGCCAGGTTATTCAATGAAACTTAAATCTGTAACTGCTATTTTGGTCGTTTCTGACTACATAAATATATTTGCATTTTAATTATTTAGCAGATGCTTTTATCCAAAGTGATGTACATCTGACGGTCCCTGGAGCATTTGGAGGTTAAGGGCCTTGCTCAAGGGTACAATGGTGACATTACTGTGCCGACCCTGGGATTTGAACCTGTGACCTTCCGATCACTGGCATAACGTCCTAATCGGCTCACTGCAGATCACTGGCACTACGTCCCCACCTGACAGAAATAATAATAACACAATAAGCCTTGCCTCTCACTGGCCATGTTCTGCAGCTCTGACAAAAGGGGGGGTCACAGCTGGGATGTTTGCTTGCAGATGTGAGAGGGAGAGGAGGGGATGAGGGTCTCATTAGCATGGAGGTGTTGGACAGACGGCTTTCAGGTCATGGCAGACAGACAGAGGGGAGGGGTGGGTGAGAGAGATTTTCATGCAAGGCTTCAATTTGACAGCAGATGGAATCCTGGAGCAGGTGTCCCCCCCCAAACATTTTTTTGAGTTTTACCTTGAGTCACATGATGATTGTAATGTTACATCTCCTAAAAGGTCTGTACAGCACCTTTATGAGGTGCTGGAAATGCAGAACCCCTGTGATCCTTTTACACTCGCCAGTACCGGGGCATCAGTAGAAGCCAGTCTGCCTATCATGCATTTGTCACGGTGTGCCCTGTAAAAACCGTGTTTCGAGGGGTAAACTTTTTCTGTGGTAGTGGTATTCTTTGGATCCGTTTTGCCCCGCCCCTTTAAATCCCACCTGGGATGCATAAGATGCATGAGTTCTGCTTGTAAAACAAATGTTGCCATCCAAATGAAGCGTATAGAGTCGCTTGCCCTGCTGCGGGTTCTCCAGGCCTGACCCTCGCAGTGGATTGGGTCCTGTTTGTATTCACAGACAGGCTTGGCTGCTTTGGACAGATAAGGCGCGGCAAGCTCTAATCCCCCGAGTCCGCCTTCCCCTCCATCACATTATCAAGTACATTGCCCCCATACAGAACTTGGCTGCCGTTCCCTGAATCACACAGAGACCAATTTTGTTGTCAGTGTATCCTCCAGCTCCCTGCTGGGTCTGTTTGGCATCATCAAAGGGACGAGTAACAAAATGAGGACCAGACAGCTCAATGGGAAGCAAGAGGACAGGTTTGGGCTGGCGAGGTCTCAGAACCGGATGGGTTGGGGTCTGGGGACTTTGCCATTATTGTATCAATCAATGGGTTTCTTAACCCTGCAAAACCAAATATTGACCGGTGAGCATTGAGAAGCAACCATTTAGTGGACAGTTTGACATGCAGTAGTGCTGAGCATGAAAATATGGTGCTCACACCCAGTCTCCCTCTCCATCTTCTTGTCTCTCTCTCCCCCTCTTTCTCGCTCCCTCTGTCTGGAGTTGGTTAATTTCTATTGTTTTATATGTCCATCATTAGTGTAAGGGTGCTTGTCTTTTTCAATGTCTCAGGGTTCGGGGTTGAAACATGGGGTGGGCGATATTACATCGATATTATATTGCGCAAGCGAAATAATCACTGTGTGACAGATGACGGGCGAAACATATGGCCGGATGCCAGCTTTATGGACATTTATTTACGCCCACAATTTGTTAAGCAGATTAGTAGTGTGCCTAAAATTAACTAATGAGGCATTTTATGACACCCAAAATTTTGTAATCAGTATAAATTCAGCATAACCTTATGTTTAATGAACATGTTGGACTTGCAAAAAGTACTGCCACACCACCAACGTCGTTTTACCTTATCTACAAGATTGCTTTCAAAAGCTGTCGTGGCTGCTGAGCTGTTCTTTTCTTCACCGCCACTTCATTATGTGCACTGAAGTATACCAAACCATAGTATACCAAAACAGTATTATATGGTGTGCTGCGCTAACCGAATTTAATAAACATAAAGATACACCAGGTTTATACCGATTACTAGCTTTTGGGTGTCACAAAATGCATGTCATTAATATTTTAGGTGCTCTACTAATCTGCTTAACAAATTGTGGGCGTAAGTAAACGTCCGTATAGTACCGAAAAGCTGGTGTCCAGACAAATGTTTTGCCTGTCATCTGAAGCCCTGGTGAGTGTCACACAATACACGATATAATACCGGTGTTATATTGCCCAGCTCTACTTTAAACACCACCTCCGCTCTGAGTCTGTGCATATGTGGAGTTTGCATGTTCTCCCCATGTCATGCAGGCCTCTTCTGGGTATCCAGGCTTCCTCCTGTTGCCCTTTGAGTCCATGTCTGCATGCGTATGCCACATCCCCCTCAGCCCTCATACTGGAAAAGTGAGGCATACAAACACCTCATTACAATGATGATTATGGTAATTTCAAACACAATAATATGAAATAATTTTTAATAAACAACCAAATACTGTAAATACAGTAAATATGGGAATAGGACCAGCACATTATATGTTTGGCAGTATAAAATGCAAATTACTGTCACACCTGCCTTTAAGATTGAATACTCACCCTGCTGGACAAGTATTGTTATAATTGTGAAACTGAACATGCTCAGTGAGTCTGGTTATGTTCTTGCCAAACAACCATTATTGTTTTGATGATTGCATTACTAAAACCCCCTCCCCACCCCCATACTGAATATTCCGGTGTTTCCCCCCACCTCCACTTTAAGGGTTGTGATGTCAGGTTAATCTGTTTAAGGCCAGCAGTTCCACTTCTCTGCTCTATTGTCTGGTAAATAGGACATTAATCAGAGCCTGGCGGCCTCAGCAGTGACGGTGTTTAGATTATCAGATTGTAACCGGAACTGATGGAGTGTCTGATAAATGGGGACTGATCTGAGAATTTGGCATGGGGTGCTGATCCGAGGCTGTTTGACTCTAGAACTCTGCTGTTTGGATAGTATTAATTGTGCTGGATGTGTCCAAACTGCTGTCTGCTGTTGACATCTCCACATGTCAGAGTTACAGTATAACTCCCTGTAATGGAGTGGCGTCCCAGCTAGGGTGTCCCCCTGCCCGGTGCCCTCTGCTTGAATCCCTCACCCCTCCTTTTTGATTCTGTACTGTCTGGGTAGTGTCAGCTTACAGGGGTTAGACAATGAAACTGAAACACCTGGTTTTAGACCAGTAATTTATTAGTATGGTGTAGAGCAGGGGTGTCAAACTCCAGTCCTGGAGGGCCAGAGCCCTGCACATTTTTGGTTTTCCCCTTATTTAACACACCTGATTCAACTCCTGGCAACTCCTTGTGCTAATTACTACTCAGCTCTTGAGCCGAATCATTTTTGGTGGAACAGGGAAAAAATTAAACTACGCAGGGCTCTGGCCCTCCAGGACTGGACTTTGACACCCCTGGTGTAGAGCCTCCTTTTGCAGCCATTTCAGCAACAGTTGTTCTTGGAAATGACAGATACAGGTCCTGCACAGTGGCAAGAGGGATACCCCAAAATACCCCAAAGTAGCTCAGTAATATTCAGATTTGGTGACTGTGCAGGCCATGGGAGATGTTCCGCTTTACTTTCATGTTCATCAAACCACTCTGTCACCAGTCTTGCTGTGCATATTGGTGCATTATCATCCTGATACATGGCACCACCTTCAGGATACAATGTTTGAATGTTTGAACATGGTCCTCCAGAATGGTGCGGTAGTCCCTGGCAGTGACACACCCATCTAAAACAAGTAGTGGGCTTAGGGAATGCCATGATATTGCAACCCAAACTGTCACTGATTCACTCCTGTGCTGCACTCTGGGTACACAACAGTCTGGGTGGTAAGCCTCTATGGGGCTTCTCCACACTGTAACTTTCCCGGATCTGGGAAAGACAGCGAAGGTGGGCTCATCAGAGAACTATACGTTTCACATTGTCCACAGCCCAAGATTTGCGCTGCTGGCACCATTGAGACCGATATTTGGCATTGGCTTGAATGACCAATGGTTTGGCTACAGCAGCTCAACCATGAAAATTGACCCTGTGGAGCTCCTGACAAACAATTTTGGTGTAAATGAGAGGTGTGCATTTAATTTTGTAACAATTAGGGCTGCTGTGGTTTAATGTTTTTTGGATACAATCTGGGATAGTACCCAGACATCCCTTTTATACAGCTTCCTCTTGCGTCCTGTTGGATGAGGTCTGTCCTTTGTGGTGATATGCCAACATTACCCTGTATACTGTAGCTCTTGTTACACCACAAACACTTGCTGTCCTGGTCACAGATGCACCAGTGAGACACATACCAACAATTTGTCCTCATTTGAACTCTCATACCTCCCATTATGTTGTGTGGATTGCAATATTTTATATACAGCTATGCTATTACCCTGCTAATTCAACTTTCATGCCCTGCTCTTACTGATGGAATGTGCAATCATTGAAGATTGGCCACCAGACCACACATTTTATACAGTCATGTGAAAAAGTACACCCTCTTTCATTTCTTTGGTTTCACGTATCAGAACAACATAAAACCAATCAGATTCTAAAATTATTTTAATATAACTTTGGGTGTAAAACACAACAGATTCCACCATGTCATTAAATATTTAACAAATATCAAGCCAAAATGGAGAAGCCCAAGTTCACCCCATGATTCAGTAGCTTGTAGAACAACCTTTAGCAGCAATAACTTGAAGTGATCATTTTCTGTGTGACTATCAGTCTCTCACATTGTTATGGAGGAATATTGGCCCATTATGCTTTACGACGTTGCTTCAGTTCATTGAGGTTTGTGGGCATTTGTTTATGCGCGGCTTTCTTACGATCCTGCTGCAGCATGTACGTTGGATTGAGATCTGGACTTTGACTGGGCCATTGCAACACCTTGATTTTTCTTTTTCAGCCAATCTGTTGTAGCTTGGTTGGTGTGCTTGAGATCATTGTCCTGCTGTATGACCCAATTTCTGTCAACCTTTTGCAGTTAGACAGATAGTCAAACGTGAGGCTACAGTACTTTGGTATGGTCAACTCAATGACTGCAAGGTACTCAGGTCCTGTGACTGCAAAACAAGCCAAAATCATCACCCCTCCACCACCGTGCTTGACAATTAGTATGAGATGTTTGTGCTGATATGCTGTGTTGGTCTGTACATTATGGCCAAACATCTCTACTTTGGTCCCGTCTGTCCAAAGAACATTGCTCCAGAAGTCTTGTGGTTTGTTAAGATGCAACTTTGTAAACCTCAGCTGTGCTGCAGTGTTTTTTAGAGAGAAGAGGCTTTCTCCTGGTAACCCTTCCAAACAAACCATATTTGTGCAGTCTTTTTCTAATGGTACGGTCATGAGCTTTAATATTCAGTATGCTATTTGAAGCCTGTAGAGTCTGAGATGTAGTTCGTGGGTGTTTTGCAAATTCTGAGCATTGCACGGTCTGACCTTGGAGTGAATTTGCGGGGACGTCCTCTACTGGGAAGATTGGCATCTGTCTAGAGTGTTTTCCACTTATATCTAATAATGTAATATCTAATAATCTTTTTCACATGACTGTAGGCGTGACACCTCAAACACTATTTTGGTCAGTGTTTCAGTTTCATTGTCCAGTCCCTATACATTTACATTTTATTTATTTAGCAGATGCTTTAATCCAAATCAATACATTTTTTGAGAAAGCAGGGTCAGCCAGTCCATGGAGCAGTTGGGGGATAAAGGTCTAACTCATGGACCCAACAATGAAATCTGTCTGCTGACATGGGATTTGAACTGGCAACCTTCTGATCACACAGACAAACGTTCAAACTGGCATCTGCAAATGGCCTTCCCATGTGTCAATGCTGTATGTGTTCTTCCATCCAGAGTTTTTGCCGGTGATTGTTTGTAGATTAGGACTGCACAGTATATCATTTCAGCATCGTCATTGCAATGTGCGCATACGCAATAATCACATTCCAGGATGTGTGATGTTAAGTAAGGAAAATTTTAGATCAAACGGGTCATACTGCAAATTTCTTGTTGCTTGATACAAAAGGAAAACTCACATAGTTCTCATTTTCCATGGATATTCTACAAGAGTCATCTGTCTGATATAACACAATGTACTCCAGTTTAAGAGTTTTTGGATACACAGTTTGTTGCTAGTGCGTGACTTGCGGGTTCTCCCTGCATGGTGACCCACCAGTCACAATCTTGATAGAGCTGCACAGTGTGCCATATTAATATTAATATTGCATGTTATACTCTTGCAATTTTCACATTCCAAGGACCAAGAGAGTCAGTTAGGCTGATATGTTAGGCTAAAACAGTTATATTCTGTCATAGGGAACAAAACTTAGCAAGCCTTGCAGTTATAATGATGGTTTCCAGATAATGGAGTATGTGTTAAAAAATCTGTTTAACCTTTATTGTTCTTCCTTTTGTATCAGCTCTGCTTGCGCTCTTCGAGCCAGTCTTAATCATTTGTGTACTTTCGCTCTAACAAAAATGACGGAGGAGGAGAAAAGCAGAATTGAACTGGTCACCAAAGGACATTCACCTTTTACTGTATGAAAGTATTTTGTATTCCACAGAGATGATATTGAGCAAAAGCGAGTGATTTGTCGGCACTACTTTGTGTCTGTTGACAGCTCATGGAAACACCAGCAACTTATTTGACACACTCCATAGACAGATAACTACAAGTCCTATTTTGTTGTGGTTTATTTTGAGTAAATTCAGTCTCCTTCTTTATTTTACAAACATGGCAATATTAATTACAAATTCAAATATTGCAGTTTGTAAAATATCGTGCAGCTGTATTGTAGATGCAGTGTAACCCCCTTCCTTGCCCCCCACGCAGGAAACACCAGCAATATGACTGCAAGTGGTATATCCCGCTGGCTGACTTGACCTTCCAGACGTTGGACGACTCAGATTCCTGTCCTCCCGTGCAGACGTTGCCGGAGCATGAGATAGAGGAGATGAAGATGAAGATCTCCTCCATCAAAAGCGAGATTCAGAAGGAGAAGGTGTGTAATGACCCTCTCGGTTAGGGGATCCAAACCAGCCCACTGAGAGTAGGAGGAAAAGGCTGCGGCTGCCTGCTCTAGCTCAGAGTCACTGGAGGACAAGCCAGCTTCCAGTAAATGGTCCTGCAAGACTGTCTGGCCAAGATCTGGGGGGCTGGGAGCAGGTCCAGAATTCTATGATCATCCCCCAGTTGGCCTGGCATGTGTCTGTCATGCATTGATTTTCATTGAGTTTGTTTTATTACCGTTGTCGTCAGGGGGCTCATCTCGGAGAGTCCCCGTTAGTTATCTGGAATAAAAGTATCGCCTCTGTGTGTCTGCCTGCATGAGTCATGCATGGAAAGCAGTGGCGGCTTGATAGCCATCTGTTCCAGCACTGCCCTCGCAGTGCATCCACCCAAGCGGCTGATTGCATTGGATGGACCCCCTTCAGCCACTCCGGCCGGATTCTTATGGGTTCCCCTGCAGAACTGTTCTTCCGGTGAAATCATCAGAAATCGAAGGCATTTTTTTCTAGTGGTCTTAATAAGCTTGAGTGTTCATTTACCATGAAAACACACAACTGAGATATTTTTGATGAAGTGTGAAATCTCATGCTTTAAGAAAACCAGATCATCTGTGTCCTAGTAGAGGTATAGGTGGAGGTAGATGTACGGGCAGGGGCGAGATTGTGGTCCCCCCCCAGATATTTCAAAAATTAAATAGCTAGTGAGTATAGTCAGAAGATCATAACTAGCTAGCTGGTTAGCAGAACATGCTGCTTCAGTGTAGTGACTCTTCGTGGCTCCCAGTACACATTTACCCTAACATGATAAACATCGGTACTGTGTATGGGAAGGGGACTCAGACATCAGATAATGAGGTGGTGGCCTGTGGGAAATAGCACAGACCTCAGCCGGGGGGCAGCGGGAAGGTCATTAACACCGCTGTTAAGCCAGACTCGTTTCCAGGCAGGGACCTGAGATCAGCCGAAATGAGACATGGTTTAGCGTCACCCATTGTCTTGGTAGCATTGTGGCAGAGAGAAACTGGGGTTTACTAACCAGGTAGTTGCGTCAGGAGGTAGTAGTTTAGGCAGGAAGTTTAAGTCTTGAAGTACATCTTAAAAGAAATTTTTTCCTGCAGTTAACTGGAAATGAGTCCTGTTAAGGAAATGAGTCATGTGTTTGTGAGCGTGATGCTGTCAAAGCAAACAAGCACGGTCCTTTAGTGATTATCATTGCTTTGCAAGATGCAAAACCTGACTCTCGTGCATAATGGGGAGAGGGGAAGACACTCAGATAGAGAGAGGGAGGGAGAATGGGAGGGGCAGGGGTTATGTATATGTGTGCTGGAATGTTTAACAGATTAACAGTCTCTTTTGAGAGGTATTACATTCCCTGTTTGTGATTAACAAAACCCCAGTGATAACACGTCGGTATTTTCTGAGACACAGAACAGCTTTCATTTTAGGAGCATGTTCTGAAGATTGTGTGCACGTCCTTGCCACATTGAGCCTCTTCCCTGTTTGTGTCTTTTAACTGTCCTGCCCATTAATCTTTTCCATAACCCGTTGCCCTTGCTGTGCCCTGTCATCTTGACCTTGTATGTGATTTGTATATATTGTTGGCTATCCTGCAAAAGTAGCAATTTTTTCTGCTCTGTATTGTGTTGACTGTGTTCCTGTCCTGCCCCAGTACCCCTGAAGTGGGACACCCCGTCTGACAGATCGTGCGTGCCATGACTCATTCCCACATCTGACAGATCATGCATTCTGTGACTTATTCCTGCTTCTGACAGATCATGCATTCTGTGACTTATTCCTGCTTCTGACAGATCATGCACTCCTCGACTCGTCCCTGCATCTGACATAACTCACACCGTGACTTCTCCCTGTGTCTGACAGATCATGCACTCCGCGACTGCTCCTTGCGTCTGACAGATCGCGCGCTCCGTGACTCGTCCCCGCGTCTGACAGATCGCGCGCTCCGTGACTCGTCCCCGCGTCTGACAGATCGCGCGCTCCGTGACTCGTCCCCACGTCTGACAGATCGCGCGCTCCGTGACTCGTCCCCACGTCTGACTGATCGCGCGCTCCGTGACTCGTCCCCACGTCTGACTGATCGCGCGCTCTGTGACTCATTCACTGTGGATTACAGTCACATCTGGAGCAGTTTTTTCTTGTGACCCTAAGCGTCAGTTTTGCTACGCATCCTCAGAAAGCTGTCAAGGGTCAGAGCAGAGCGCTGGATCGCCTGAGAAAGAAGATGAATGAGCAGGAGTCCTGTCTGCTCCTGCACTCCCCCACCATCCCGTTCCGCATCCACAACAAACACGGCAAGGTATGCACCACCAGTGAAGGCTCAGCTGAGAGGGAGAGGTAGAGAGATGGATATTGAGGGAGAGAGAAGGAGAGGGATGGTACTTGGTTGTCTCAATTCACTATGACCAAAAGTGTCTGATAATTAGAAGTAAGAGTTTAGCGAACTGGCCACCAGAGGGTGCCATTGTTAAGAGGAACTGGAAAGTTTGGTAGACATTCTCTTACCATGTTTCCAAGTGCCACCTCTTTCGTGCCCTCCCAGAGCTACCTGTTCCTGTTGTCCTCTGACTATGAGAGATCGGAGTGGCGAGAAGCCATACAGAAACTGCAGAAAAAAGGTGAGTCAAAATCCTGAGCAAGGTCAGACAATCTGAAGCTGTCTGAAACTGTGCGGATGCCAGCGGCTGATCACGCACCCTCTCTGTCCCTCTCTTTGTGTTTGCCCTGGGTCACGGAACGTCCCAGATCTCCAGGCCTGTGTCCTAAGTTCAGTGGAGCTCCAGGTCCTCACCGGCTCCTGCTTCAAGCTGAGAACCGTCCACAACATTCCCGTCACCAGTAACAAAGATGGTGGGTGCGAACCCTTTTCCCCTGCAGTGCAACTTTGAATCACAGGGGGGAGCCAAACACAAGCATAAACTGGGCATGGGCAATGTCCACATGGGCTGTGAATGTAACCGCTTCAGGCTAGAGGCAGTTCACCACCATTCCTAAAAAGTCAAAAACTGAGACAGATGCTTGCTGTTTGTCGTTTATCTGGCTGACTACAATATCACTGCTCATGTGAACGGCAGCACTGATGCCAGGTCTTGTATAAAGAGTCACATTGCTAACATTCATGTGCCTCACAGACATGTCAAAGGCATGAATATTTTATTTTGCAGCAGATGGTTTATCATAAAAGTCAAGATGTGCGGTTTTATGACACTCACAAAACCAGCGCTGTAAAAAGGCAAGTCCTGTACTCCTCACCATCTCTCCCATCACTTGAAGTCTGCAGCCTCTCACAGCTAGGCACACAAATATGCCTTCCTCTATCTTGAAGGAAAAAGAGTTTGAAAGGAGTCTCCTTTCCAGTGTGTTTGTAATCTTGTGAAGGCTTCATCAGAGGGATCCTTCTGAGGATGACGTGGCTTGGCTGCCTTGTAGTTTCTGTTATTTTGCTTGCTGTGACATAACTGCATTCAGCCACATTGTTATGCAGATCAAACAAGCAGATCAAACTCCATTCTGCCATGACATGATGTTCTGGGTGTGGAATTTTCAGAGGGCTTCCTCTTCACGAGTGACCATGTACGATTTTATCTGGGGCAGTGGAAATTGCATTATGAATGCACTAAACCGGTTTCATAAGAATAAGGCTGCCATTACATTTTCCTCAGCTAATATGTGATGTGTGGGTTGTATGCATTGGTCTGAATTATCTATTACACTGAGTGCACACACGCAGATGGTGTTTTCACCAAGCTGTTTTCAAAGTTCAGGAAAGTATATTGGTTATAGATCAAATTTTCCGATGCAGAAATATGGAAACGCAAGCAAAAAGGTGTTAATGCATTTAATATAATTGAAGTACAAAAATAATTGCAAATGCTTAATTCTTACTCCACTACTTCTGTCTCTTCTGCCAGACTGGTTTCCAGGCTGGGACCTGAGAATAGCCAAAATGAGACATGGTTTAGTGTCACCCATTGTCTCAGTGGCCTTTGTGGCAGAGAGAAGCTTGGTTTTACTAACCAAGTAGTTGTGTCTAAAGTTTAGGTCTAAAACTAAAATTTGTTCCTTGCAGTTTACTGGAATCCGAGCACTTCCACGTAACTTCAGAGTTAGCCCTGGTGCTTGTGGTCAACCAGGCAGTAAAGTTTATCGTTATAATCTCCACCTAGTAGTTCTGAGTTGAGCGACTTGGAGTGGGAACTAAAAATAAAAGTTCAGGAATGGCCTCCTATTAGCTACAATCAGACTGAGTTCCTGTGGTTGGCGCCCCTTGTGGTGCATCAGAGAGAACACCTGGCTTTACCCAGACCTTGTTTTCAAAAACAAGATAAAAACACCTGGACGTCCCGCTGTGACGTCGCAACCTGAAACTACAGCACCTTTCCCTGTATGGGATCTGCTCAGTCACACGTGATGGGCAGTTCCTGTTTTTATTTTGATGCCTCCTTTCTGCCCCTGGAAGTTAAAATAAGGAACAGCTGTCCAAGTCTGACCCCCCCATTGGTCCTTCTTTATCGCAGTAGTGGTGGGGGGGGGGGGTCCGGCCTGACAGAGACGCATCATGTTTCTGTGCCTCCGACGGCTTAACCTGGAACATGATGGCTGGTGCCCCCTGTACCTTTGATATATCCTCTCAGCTCCAAGCAAGCAGCAGCACCCGGGGGTGTGGGGGGACGCCATTGGATCAGGGCCACCCACAGGCTGAGGGTGATGCCTCTGTGTGAACCTGGGTGGTCGCTGGGGGCGGTGGGTTGTGTTAATGCGAGAGGCCCGTGGGTCGCCTGTCTGTGGTTTACACAGCTGTGACCCCCTCCCCCCCCTTCCACCAAGCCTGGCTCGGCATGTCTTCACGACGCTCCTGGAGAACGAGCTGGGAGGGGGAGGCCTGATAACCTGATAATCAGCATTAGCAATGGCACCCGTTGTGCTGCGGGATTAACCCCCCTCACGGGTGGAGTCCTGGGTGACCACCCATGTGTGCCACACCCCCAGCCGGACTGACAGTGATAGAGTGCTTGGTCAGAGCCACTTATCTTACCATTTAATGGGATGTTTGTTTGCCAGTCCGGCTTAAGTGGGCCATTCTTACTTGGGTTAAACTCAGAGCCCATTTTGGAGGTGACTGTGTCTAGCTGAGTCCCTCATCTGGTTCTCCTGGCTGCCCTGTCCCGAGTCGACCGCGCGCAGATGCCTTCACTCTGCCCATCATCTGTGTGTGGAATGCTGGGGAGGGGCCGCAGCGCTTCTGAGTACAGATCTGCGCCCATCCTCTGTCCCACATGGCTGCATTACCCATCAGGCCATGTGGTTTGCGTTTGCCTGGGACTTGGGCGGTATAGTGATGAGCCGCTCGTCTTAATTTTGTGTTCTTGTCCCAGTTAGGCAGCTATTGTTAGTCACGCTGTTCTTGTTCCTCTCTTTCAGATGAAGAATCCCCTGGCCTTTACGGCTTCCTCCATGTCATTGTCCATTCTGCCAAGGGCTTCAAGGAATCTGCCAGTAAGTGCAGCCTGTCACTCCCACCCAACCAAGGTCACAGTGTTTATTTCCACTGTACAGAGGTACATGCAAACCTGTAGCAAGTCTGTCATGCATAAACTGTCTCCACTGTCCATGTATGTGAACGTGCACTGTCCAGGTATGTGTGTGTGTTTGCATGTGCACTGTCCAGGTATGTGTGTGTGTTTGCATGTGCACTGTCCAGGTATGTGTGTGTGTTTGCATGTGCACTGTCCAGATGTGTGTGCTGTCCTGTTTTCAGGTTGTAATCAGCTTCTCTTTAAACCATCTCATGGTCCTGCAGTGAGCGGCCGTCCATCATGAATGTTATAAAGTCTCTATAGGTGACTCAAACATGTTAAAATGAGACCAGCCCCACCGGCCACAAAATGGGGAAAATTAATACTCCCATTTCCCATTCACAAGGGCCTGTCCTGATTATATCTAAGACAGCGGGCCCCTGGCGCCGGCTCTGATAAGCAGCTCGCGATAAAGGGAGCGATCGGCCCTGCCACTGATCTAGCTAATTCCTTTGGGGTTTTTCGGAGACTGGAGTAGCTGGGGATTGAGGGTTCGTAAATGGGGTTAGATGACCTGAAAGGGTCGCTTGCCGCAGGGTGTCTGGGGGGCAAGGGGCCCCATTGGCATTTCTGCACTATGTATTGCAGCTCCTGCCATCAGATGCCTAGCCACGGTCACCTAACTGCTCTAATGTAGAGAAATAAACTGGACTTGGTCTATCAGTCACCTCCTGACACACTACCACCTGTGGGGGGAGCTCTGCTTGAGGAGAGGGAGAAGAACACAGTCAGCTAACCCACCCATGGAAAGATGCCATTCTTTTTATCAAGGCTTCCTCACAACATGAGGTGCTGACCATAATGAAGAAACCTTTAAACTTTAAATGCCCAGTTTTCTCCTAAGGCCAAATCAGCTCTGAGATGAACATCCCTCAGTACATTTGTTGAGCCACGACAAGTCTTCAGGAAAGATAAAGCTTGACACTGTTATGCCTTTAAGATTTACCACAATTATCCTGCAGTAATAACAAGTGAATTGTGGGTAATTATGTAGGCTGCAGAAGCACATTGAACAAAACCCAGAAGAACCTTCTGCATTCAGGACCTGGCACGCCATGGTGAGATTTCAGGCCAGCCCCAAAGTGTAGGTCCGTCTATCCAGGTGTCTTGTGGCCTCTGCTGATAGTGGGAAGCAGCTCATGTAATGTTCCAGAGACTCGAGGACTGTGGAATCTCTCCGGTTCTGAATGCCTGTGGCTGGACCGATAGAGGCCCTATGATCTCCACTGTGCCAGGACCGCTCCATATACACCCCGCTTCCAATGCAACACCATTGCTTCCAGAAGGTGTCTTTGTGCCTTAACTTCCCGGCTTCTTCTGGAATCTCTGAGTGTCATTCTGTACCAGGCTGTGGCGGTGTCCAGTCTGCATTGATGATGTCCAGCAGCTTCTTTAACGAAAGAAAATGCAGCATTTCTCAGCAGAAAAAAAAGATAAAAATGCTCACCACTAAGAGCTTTCGGATGTTTCTACACTGCAGACTTCCTGGAGGACTTCAGGATCTGCCTAATTGCTTGTGCTGTGAGGGCGCTCAGATTTGCTTGCTTGTGATCTCTGCTTTGCATATGGTTTGCATTTCTTATTGATCCTCTTGGCTTTGAGGCTCTGCAGCTTGAACCCCTCATCTGTCATCAATTTACCTCGTGCCGGCTTGTTCAAGAGAGAACCGACCTTTCAGGGCACAGTAAGGAGGTCCACACCAACGGCCCAGGTGCCTGCTGGATACAGCCATGTTCTTGCTCAGCTAGTGTAGTCTAATGAGGCACTGGAATTGGAGGGAGCGTCGACACTGTCAGCCATGGCAGTTTACACACCAACCAATGGGCAGAGTCTAACCAAAGCTGATTAGCAGAGGTTTACCAAATGCTTGTCAGGTTTTGCCACAGTGTTAACGGACTCTGCGTGTGGTGGCCATCTGGCCCAGCTGTGTTCATGTGACACCTGGCTTCCAGCTGATAGGCTAGAGGCCAGGCCACTCTGCAGGGTGCTTTACACTATTTTTGTAATGTTTTTGTTCTTGACTGACATTCATTTGGCCAGAGTGCTTGTCATTTCCCAGTTTGCTTTATAAGTTTCGTCCTTCAATTGGATCAAGGGGCACCCTTTAATGGAAAATCAGAAGCTGCTTCTCCTGTTAGCACATGGCATTTTTCTTTGCCTGGATGTCTTTGTTGATGGTTCCCAGTCATGTCCCAGTGAGACATTTTTAGAAGTTTCCAACGTTGTTGACAGGACACATCTGGGTTGTGACAACAGCGCCCCTAAGCCAGGCGGCACCCGGATTTATGCATCGCGGCTTTTAAACATACCTCCCGCCAGCTTTTGTCCTCATTTAGCAGCACCGCCCCCCCCCCCCGCTCCCCCCAAGTGCTGGTGGATGCTTCCGGAAAAACACCAGAGCTCCATCTGACAGTGCTGAAGGGCCCTCTCCGATTAACCTCTGCCGGAGCGTAGGGATGCCAGGCAGCCTCTGGCCAGGGGGAGGTGCTGGTGGTGGAAGAGCTCTGTAATGAACATCCCTGGGGCAGACCACTCCCAGGAGCGTCCTGTTTTCTGATAGACTGGCCTTTGCTCATGTGTCTCCTCTGAGAGACCGTGGTCCCCCCACTGCAAACCTACTTCAGCGGAACGCTCCAGAAAAATGAGGCTGCTGAGATGCTTTCAGTGGTGGCGGCCTCTTTCTGGGGGTGATGGTACTGACTAGATTTTTGCAGAAGCCCTGATAATTCTGGCCTTTTGTGACTCTCCCCTTTTTTGGTGTTTTGGAGGACGACCTCTCCCAAACTTGGTGGTTTGAGCCACATGATCATACTGATCCCTAAAACATGATGTGGCCCTTCTGAGAAGAGGCCTGGAATTAACATACCACTCAAGCAAAACGTAATATTGGTCACAGTAACCAAATGAAGGCATATTAAAGGTCAGTATTCCTGCGCTGCATTACAGGGGACAGCATCTGTATGCTCAGATAATCATCATGCAGGATGTTAACTCCATGCTCACCTCGCCTTGTCCCTCTCCCTCCCCTACAGACCTCTACTGCACCCTGGAGGTGGACTCCTTCGGCTACTTTGTCAGCAAAGCCAAGACCCGGGTGTTCCGGGACACCATAGAACCCCAGTGGAATGAGGTCAGCCAGCCCATCTCCCCTCCTTTCACCTGAACAGGGCTCTTTCTGTCCCACAATTCTCGGTGGCAGCACTCTCTGTTGGGTTTCCAAGTCACTGTCACCCACCCACAGGAGTTCGAGATTGAGCTGGAGGGCTCACAGTGCCTACGCATCCTCTGCTACGAGAAGTGCTATGACAAGACCAAGTTGAACAAGGATGACAATGAGATCGTGGACAAGATCATGGGCAAAGGTCAGGTGCAGGTGAGTTGGGCGGGACATTGTGTTCCCGGGTGTCCTTCCACTGATTTCACACCCTTCCCCAGCCCTCGTACTTCAGGCATGATTCACTTATTGTGCTGACACCACCCCCCCCCCCCCTTTTGGCACAGCAGCTGGCCCAGTGCACTGCTCCTTGAAGTGGTTCTGCGGGCTGTCTGGAAGGGCGATCTCCACCCCCCCCCCGCCCCCCGTACCGCGCACAAACCCCTCGTCAGCCCTCCGCGTTCGGCCGGCGCTCGCGGCACCCACACGAAGTAGCGCTGGTGCGGGGTGCTGGGGAGGGCGATCTCCACCCCCCCCCCCCCCCTGCTTCTGGGACAAGCCCCCAGTAAGCCCCTGTGCTTAGAACATAATGTCCCGGCACTTAGCGGAGGGGCAACTCCGGTCACTCCCCCCCCATTTAGACAGCTGCAGATGAGTGCTGAGGTTTATGGCTTAAATAGTATGGCTACGTGGACAACTTCTTTGCCTTTCATCTTGGCCTCTAAAGTTGTCATGAAGACTTTTTTGGCATCTTGATAACGGGAACTGAGAGCTGTGTCGCTTTACACTGTACTGACCACATGAAGGCAAAGGTTCAAGTTAGTTTAAGTTTAATTTGTGCAGTGATAGGCCTGGGCGGTATGCAGTAGTACAGTATACCCCGGTATTTAGAACTCCCAAAGATATTATTTTTAATACCCTAAAAAATACAGATACTCCTCTTTCTGTGAAACTGATACAGAGATGATGTAAGGTGAGGTGATTAGAGCCTCTCATAAGCTTAAAAAAGTGAAAGAATGACACACGTGTAGGTTAATGCCACAAAAACGCAATGTGCCGTAAACTGTCGGGGCATGCGCGGCAAGAATGAAACCTAGTGTGCATGTGGGTGTAAATCGGGCAGCAACAGTGGTGTCAATAAGTGAAAGGTGATTGTTTTAACTTTTCAACAAAGGTGTTGTCTCCTTGTTTCCCTAATACTTAACTTCCACACTGATGAATCTGTTCTCTGCTTCTGAAGTTTACAGCAGTTAGGGGTAAGAACCTTACTCAGGAGCCTGATGGTGAAATCAATCTGCCATTCCTGGGATTTGAACCTGCGACTTTCTGATCACAGACACAGCATCCTAACCTACTGAATCACTGATCTACAGCTGTAGTGGTGTTAGACCGTTGCTATATGATTAAAAGCGGTCCCCCAGGGTGAGCTTTCAGACATGGTATTATTTTAGTGCCCGCTCCTCGTCTTCCCTCCAGGCCCACACAGCCAATCAGTGTCAGCCATTCATATCAGACCCACCAGGGCATAGCCGCTTTCCATTTAAGAAGTCGAGAAAGTGGGGTGTGTGCAAAAGAGGCTTGCGTAGATGGAGATGACCTCCGCCACCTCCCAACACCTGCCCCCATCTGATCCCTGTGTTCCAGTGCCATGGCAAGTTGATGGAAGATGATGTGTTCAGATAAATGTCTGACTGCAGTAACAGTGACTGCCAAGCTGTTTAATGGACTCCGGTTATTTCCCAGTAGTCTAATTTTTTCAGGGTTTTTGAACCTCCAGCGTTGCGTAAGTGTCAATGTCTGGACTGAGCAGAGATCACTGTGGGGAGCGAGTGTCTGCAGTCTCTCATGGTCTGTGTTTATCAAATGCACTTTGCGTTTTTCCATGCTGGATGCTGTCGTTAGCTGCTATCGAGCTGTTTCAGAGACACCCCGTAGGGTGGAAGTTCCACTGGATCTTTAACTGGAGTATGTCCAGGATGAAAAGGAGATACCTGGCCGGGCTCCCCCCAGCTGCACCCCCTCCCGGCCCGCCGCTCTACCGATCTCTATAATCTCCCTCCTACGTTTGGTGAGTAAGCCTATCACAGAGTCCTGCAGCCCTGCCCCCT
>JAAGVU020000103.1:15906539-15918071 GCA_011763525.2 Mormyrus iriodes | reverse complement strand
GTGGCTGCTGTTGTCTAAGTGGGATTAATAAACCCCACAGGGGGGTGGGTTCCCGCTCATTTTACCTCGAGTTTGTCGCAGATAAAAAAGAGGATACCCCCCCCCCCCCCCCCCCAGCAGGCATTGCCGTAATATTTGCAGGAAGTTTCCGGCCTCCAGTGCATTGTTGGATTGTTGAATAATTGATGACACACTGCTGTTTCTTGGAAGTGGCTGCCGGTTCACTTGACTGCCGCACGTGTGCAGTGCCCATGTTCAGCCCTGCAGGTGTCACCTCCTGCGTCCCGCTGCCTGTAATGATGTTTAACGATCGGGGTGGTAATGATCTTATGTTTAGGGGGTGGGGGTCGGGTAGTTACTGAAGAGTGATGGAAGCGCTTTTTGGGACATGGCTGGGGTGATAGGGTGCCCTGTAGGGGGGAGGTCTCCCTCGCCAAGTGCATACCACACTGCTCAGACTTTTTCTTGGACCGGCTCTGTTTTCTTTAGTCTTCAGATCAGAAAGCAGCTTAAATGTTTTGTTTCCTTTCCCCGAGAGACTCCGATTCATTTAAGGAGACTACACCAATGTAAAAAAGCCCTTAAATGGGCATCGTGAGTCCCTGTGTTTCCCTCTCGGCTGTCAGAGTGGGTCATCATAGGAGGCCAGACTGACGGCGTCGTTGCAAAAACCCTGAGAATGCCATCCAGAGCAGCCTTTCGTCCCAGAGGGGTGAAGTCTGGGGGCCCAGAGTTACACAGGCCACAGGAACGAGCGGTATCGGTTCTCCTAGTGGCGCACAGTCGCCTTTGGATGGTGGAACCGGAGGTGGGAGGGGGCTCTTCCAAAGAAGAAAGTCTCTACTGGTGGCCTCTTCTTTTGGGGGGGGGGGGGGTTGTGATGGGCCGACCAATGGATTCTCCAGATGTGAGTGCATTTGTGAGGCCATGTCCATATCCCCCTCTGTGGAATCTGAAGCTGTTACCCAGATTGGTGACCCCGTGCCAGAGTCCACTTCAGTCATTCATGCAACGCCAGCTCAGAAAGGTCTCGCAGGTCTTTAGCCTTTGACATAGGCCTGGAGCGTGCTGCCAGCCGTCCTGGGGTCACCCCGATTGGGGGAGTCCCATGAGTTTTTATGCCTGTTTTAAGAGCTCTGCTTGCGCAATGGCCTGCTGCCGCAGGGGCTTTCTGGGGGGAGCCAGAGCGGCATGAAAGGCACTGGGTTTTTGGTCAGTGTGGCTTCCTGCCCCGCAAAGCTCACAGCGGCTCCAGCTCAGAGCAGGCAAAGGCGAGTTCTGCAGAGCTTTTATTCCAGAGATGTTAAGATATGACTCCTCTGGGAGTGAAATATGCTGCTGAAAATGACAACATTGTGTTTTGTTTGGAAGAGTGTGATGTTTGGTAAAGTGTTGTCAAGCTCTAGCTCCAACACACACTGGTCATTTCACCTTGCCGTTGTTTTAGATGGATAAACGGATGGATGGCTGGATGAATGGATACTTTTTTAATCCTGCTGGAAACTGCTGGTTTATAGTTTGGACAAAACAATTTAGTTAGTAATATAGATATATACACAATAATAACAAAAATAGTTGACAGTAAACAGTAATGATGTGAGGAATGTCCCAGAAATTATTGAAACGTAATCATTATGAACAAATGATTACTTGTGCAGTATGGTGTATTTCTCTTGTCAGATTAACATCCAGGTCACGTTTAGAAATCAGGGCCCAGTCTTAGAAATCTTGGCCCAGTTAAGGAAGTAGGCAAAAGCTCTTATGTAACGCTGTCTTCTAGGCCTGGTCTGGAGGCTAGGGTCTGCTTGTTAGTGCCTTAGGGGCCCTCGCAGGGCTCCTGTCTGGCTGTCCTCACCAGAAGGTTGGGAGTTTGTCACTTCTTGTCACGTTGCCATGGCTGCTGCCCCGAGTTAGCCAGTCAGGCTCCCAGATGGCCATGAAGGGACAGTACCCCCTTGAGGTAATAGGGCCTCCCTCTCCCTCATGTAGGCAGCCTCGGATACATGCACACACACACTCCCATGATCCCCCAGCAAAGTAATGTTCTGCTCCTTATTTGTACCCGGATCCCTAGGCCTGTTTCCCAGAAAGTTTTAAGAGGGGAACCAAACATAGCTCTTTGTTCCTACGCAAGCCAGGAAAGATGAACCTGCGTGTGTTTATTATCATTACCCATGAGGCCACTGTGCAGGCCTCCCAGGGGGATTGGAGGATGTATTTGAACAGTTACCATCAGGGGGTCCTCGGCTGGGGGGGTTGCGGGGGGCAGTAGTGAAATGTAACAGGGGTAATATGGCCTCTCATCTATTATCCTCAGCACGCCTCTCCATCCTCAGCACTGGCACCCCCTTCCCCATTTTGGTCCAGAGGGTGATGAATGGGCAACCATGTGGGGGTTTATACGCTAGGGCTAGCTTGCTTTTTAATTGGGTTGTTGTGCTGTAGCGTGTATGACAGCCTCTTCTAGCCCTTCCCTTACCAGTCGCCCTGTCTCCGCCAGCCCTTCATCACCCCATCTGGCCCTGTTCCTGGAAGGTCAGCCCTGCTTCTCCTCAGAGCTCTATTAAATCCTTGCCTGTGATATTAGCCTGCAGTCCACCACTGTAACATCCTGTAGGGGCCCATGTTCACAGGAAATGAGCGCATTACAGAGAGGCGTAACTTCTCTTTGCTCACTGGACATTGGAGTCCTGTCTGCTCAGTCCTGTAGGGCCAAAGTGGCTTCCCTCCCCCGCTGACACCTTCTTTATGCCTCTGAGAGGCGCTGTCATTTGGCAAGGCCATATTCAGAACCTCAGGCTGAATTTGGGTCAAATCCCCCCACTCAAGATCACCGCAAAGGTATGTAATAATCCGGAACCATCTGAGGGAAATGCAAGGTGCTGGTCCATGAGCCATTAGGCGCGGTGCACAGTTACATGCCAGGGTCTCACCCGAGGGGACCGAAACCTGTCTCAGGCCGCCGTGCGTTACCCAAACTGCTTCTTGACATGTCTTTCATGGGCTGGATGTCAGAAAATGGGGCATTTTCCCTTGACCACACACTTTGGGGAAAAATGGGATCCAGAACAGGCCGGGGTCCCACCAGAATCAGAGCAGCAGCATATGGTGATATAAAAATACACATGCTGGCCGGGGAGCAGCAAGGCACCCCCGCAAGCCCACCCCCAGCGGCTCCTGATTAGAGACCCCTACCCCCTCGCTAATGGAATCCAGACCTGATCAATGACGGTGGGGGGGACACACATGCAGACAAGCATGTGTCCTACTGAGCCCCCGGTAAGGCCCTGACCGCCCATGGCCCCCCCTCTTTTATTTTACCTCTCTTGCGTGATCTGATGTGATCTGCTGTGTAACACGCATGCTGCACGTATAAAATTCCCCCCCTCCCCCTCCCTCCTGGAGTACAGCTTTGCTAAATCGCCATGCTGCTTCTTCACAAGAATCCTACGGCTCTTCGAGGATTGGGGAGGGGGCAGTAAAATTCTGCAGGTTTGGCTCACTAGCTGGTTCCTCTGGAGCAGCCAGCAGCGTCCGTACCGAAAATCCAAGCTGGGCGCATCAATCAGTGGAGATAAGCTTTAAAGATTCTGGAGAGAAGTCGATCTCACTTCCTATCACGTGATTAATGATTCTCACACATCCATCAGCCGTACTGTGGTGACTCTCAGCGCTTAAATCAATCTTACTGCTGCCTAAGGCATTAATCTGTTACAAACAGCTCTTAGGCCTCTTAGGTTTGTCAGGAATGAGACGATGATCACAACAGCAGTGATCTGTTGTGAGCTTAGAAACATGGAGACAGCTGATTGGGGGCTGACACACTAATACACAGGTCCCCCCCCCCAATCTCTGTGGATAGCACATCCACAAACGATGGGTCCCTTGCTCCCAATACACTCTCCCCAGCACATTATGGGGGGGGTCACAGCCCCCTGGCCAACCCTCTCCTCACACATTCCACGCGTGGAGGACCCTGAAAGCTCATCATTACCCCCCCATGGTATCGGCAGGCACTGCGTCCGTATTTCGGGAATGAGCACAGAAACGTGCGCTGCCCTGACTGGTGCTCCCCCACTGATGTAGAGGCTGATCTCGCATTTAAATACATTCTAGGGGTAAAATGCAAACCTAGGAGTTTCAAATGAACCAGCTTCTTTTGTTATGTGAAGGGAGTTTACTTTGCTCACTAATATGTCGATTTTCCCACATCGTGTGACCCAGAGCTGCTCTCGGCATCCATAGCTTGTGGTCTCCTTTGCTCGGTTGTACTCTGCTGCTGTTCTGGCTTGCCGGCCTGTCCATGCAGGAAACCTGACCTCGTTTTCCTGGGCTCCTAATGAAACAAATTAAATCATCGGCCCAGGTGCTAAGATAACAGCTGAACTGTCACCTGAAGCCCCATGTTAGTGCCACCCAGTGTCCGGGAGCATGCACTTTGCAGGCTTGTGCCGGTCTTCATTTAGAAACGGGAGTCTCAGGGCCACATCCGGCTTCTCACGTTAAATGGTAAGGAAGTAAATATCAGTGGAACCTTTCCATTGGCCCAGAAATGCCACGTGCTTATTGGGCTGTTTAGCTCTCTGTGGCCATTTAACCAGTCATAGGCTCCTTTCCAAGCTCCATAGCTGTTTCTTGTCATACATCTGCAGCTCTGCAGCCTCTGAGGTTACCATGTCAGCGTCTCAGGGCTGGAACCAAGCCCTCACTCAGCCGTCTGTCAGTAATGTTTATTAATTGCAGAATGAATTTGTCACCTGAGAGGAGACAGTGCTGGTCTGCTGAGATGCTTCCCCATTTGCACCGAGGCATTCTGGGATATCGCCCACTGCTGTCAGACGCACAAATTCACAGGGGGGAGGTGATGTTACACCACAGGAGTGTAGCGGGTTGCAAATTAGCCAGGGGATGAAGTCTGGGCCTGTCACCTCCTCTGTTAATCCAAGTCACCTTTGGAAATGGCAGCTTTTGTGTCGTCAGCTGAGGGTGCGAGACGGCGGGTCCCGGCACGCCGGCAGCGGCGCCGTTCTCATCCAGATCCAGGAATCTTCATCAGAGCCCTACGCTTCCCGCCTCGGCGCTGCTCCTGACAGCTCGTGATCCGTCACCCTCTGGCTGGGTGCATCCGTATGCTTCCTGCAGCTTAAAGAGCCAAAGAGCACAGGGAGCCTGCTGTTACACTGTGAATAATTTAGCAGCCATCCCCCCTTGCGGTTTCCAGGGCTGCACACACCAAGCAGAGCTTGTGTTAATAATTTACAAGCGTTTTACGTGTAAGTATTGTAGGGCAGCAGCCGGTGACGTTCTGGTTAGGGGCTTTTTCTCATAAGCTGAAAGAGTCCTAACTGTTGTACCCTTGAGCAAGGTACTGAACCCTCATCAGTCTTCCCTAACTGTTTATCCACTACACAGTGGGTCTGAATGGAACAGGCACTTAACAGAAATGAATAAAAGCCTGTCTGTGTAAATGGGCCACAGTTTGCACCCCTTAATCCCTGACGGCGCCCCTGAGGCTCCGGACACCCCGGGAGTATAAACAGGAGACACGCAGGCTGTGACCTCCGACCCCACAGCAGCATGGCCGATTTGTCAGAGCGGCTGGCTGCCACGGGGCTGTGTGAGTTGGGGGAGGCGGGCCCCAACCCTTCAGGTGCCCGGCGTGGCGTCTCTGACCACCGGCTGCCCAGTTTCCTGTCACATTTCCCCGCCGCTGAGCTGAGCTACGTTTTGTTCAGAGTCAGCTGCTGTTTGGGTGGAATCGCTCCCCGTACACACACAGACACACCCACACATGCACTTGCCTTATTCAGATGAGACAAGACGACATGGAACTTTATTGATCCAAGTGTGGAGAAAATTTCAGTAGCGCAGAAAGAAACGCAGCAAAGGATACTGCATTTAGAAATAAATATAACGGAGGATAACGTAAATAAGAAGACATGCATGAGGGAAATTCAGTAATAAGCATAAAAGCATCTGATGGTACATTCATGCTGCCAGTCTGTTCTCTCACGATGCACCCTCTGTCCCACGCAGTGATCATTTCTGTCGACCCCTGAAGCTAGCTGACCCCCAGGATGATGGTCTTCCTCATTCTCGATTGGCTTTGCAGACACGTCTAACAGTTAGCCGTGCCAGCGTGGTATAGTCTGCCACTCTATATCCCGTCTCATACAGAAAGTTTTCTCGCAACTTTTTCCTGTTGACTTGAGTCTGAAATGCTGTTTAGGGCAGAAAAATCATATACAGAGGATCACAGGCACTTAAGCTTTTGTTTTGTTAATGTGAAGCTGTGGATACTAACTAGTCAACATCGTTATCGCATGTAGGAAGATGTGAGGGGCCCCGTCGCTTACAGCGATAAATATCTCACTTTTACAGCAAGGATGTTTATTCTTGGTCACCATGGTGAGTCCTGGTCCAGTGCACTGTGTGCTTTGAGATTTCATTAAGAAATGTAACAGTTATACCTGGCCAATGGTTCAAGCAGATCTTCTGGGGAAAGCCGAGAGCTCCCTCACCTCTAGTTCCCATTCCAGGCCCTTAGAATCGGCAGCTTGCGATGTTAGCTGAGTGTTGGCCTGACAGTGGGTTGGGCCAGAGGGTGTGGCCTCCACTGAGGGCAGGGCATCCCATCTTTCATAACATGGCCAGCTTGTCTGTTATCCATCAATCTTCGTATAAGCAGCTTTTTTTTTTTTTAATATATAAGTGTGTGTGTGTGTGTGTGTGTGTGTGTGTGTGTGTGTGTGTTTTTAATATAATGTATAAGCAGCTATTTTTTAAAACATGCGCTGTGAGGTAATATATCACTTTCCACATAATTGTTTTTGAAATTAAGAATTAATGGAATGTTTTGGAAAAGTATCCTGCTGTTGATTGATGGAGACTGACTGGCGGTAGTGATAGATGTCCCGCTTATTTTAGTATTTTTAGCTGATTCTTGTTCTGATGTTTTACGTATAATATTCTGTAGCCTCAAAGAATTTTTATGCCCATCGGTGGTAAAATTTTCTGTACAACAAAATTGCATAACGTCTGTTGGTATGTATTTGAACAAATTAGTAACAGAAGCTCGGCAGCCGTGGGGAATGAGGGGCTCCCTGCTGTGCCTCTCGCTCTCAGCGTGTGACGTGGGGGTGCCCGTGTCTTTTTAGATGGGTTTATATAAAGCGTTGCGTAACACAAACAGGCATAACGTGGCTGTCACTGACCGAACACAGCATTGTGTCCAGTGGAGTGCTGTGGGAATGTTCCAGATGACTTACTGGAGGGGGGGCGGGGGTTGGGAAAGTCATTTTACAGGATTGGAAGGAATATGATTTCAGAACATTCTAGACCCCCCCGAAGCATTCCACAAACTGCACCTCACCCCCACCCCATGCCAGGGTGATGTGGGAAATGCACAGCTGGGTAGCCTGTGCCAGTCAGCATGAACTAATCCTGACCAATCCCTCGGAGAGATTGGGAGAAATTGGGCGGAGCTGAGTCTGAATCTGAGTCTCTGAGAAAGAGAGTCTGGGCACCTGAATGCTGTTTTGAGGGCAGGGGACGCATGTTTGTTCTTGTGCATCAGGCATCCTATGAGTAGAGATGAGCTCATATCCACCTTGGAGATTGTAGGCTCTGCATACTGTTTGTGTGGTGACTCATGCCTATGGGGCAGCTCTCACAAAGGACTGTAAGCAGTGGGTTTAATGTGTTTCAGACCTCCTGCACACATCACCACCCGGAAGAGACCATGCTGTAACAATGTTCAGATGGGTAGCGTATATTCCATCGCGGATCCAAGGGACTGCTATCACGCTTCGCATGTGATTTTGGAAAAAACGGTCCATAGTACGATGTGGAACAGCCTACAGCAGGCTGAGTGATGCTCTGGGCTGTACATGGGGTGAGATGCATGCTCACGGCAACTCATGACATGCATCATTTGCTGATAAGGCCACATTCAACCAATGTGGCCAATGTTTGCGCAAATCAGTACCTAGAGGAGGTCAGAAGTCGACCAGATGTACTGACAGAAAGCTCCTGCAGCTGTCCTCCTGCCACAAGTCCTGATTGCTCTCCATCTAGGATGCATTCAGCTGCTCGGATGTCCACTCAGTCAATGAGCCACAATTACAAACTGCTGTTTGCCTGGTAATGTGGCTTCAGGTGAGGTGTGAGGAGATGATATGGTGGTGGTGGTGTTCAGTCAGCCATTGTTGTGGTCATCCATCAAGCGTGCCGAGATCAGGTATGGAGCTGCCTGAAGAGGCAGGAATTGGAGGTACAAAGAAACAGATAATGGAAGTATCTCTGCGAAGGAAGTCAGTATCATCATTTATTGTGTAGTGGAAATTAAAGTATGAATCGAATAAAAATCTTTGAGATGGAAGCACTTACCATGATGCAATTCTGAACCCATGCTTGTTGGATGATTGGCCATATTATATCTTGTAGGTTTTGCTAGTGTCTTGGTTCCTTTGGTCATTGGGTCAAAGGACCGTTAGCCAATGAGTTTATTTGGAGCAGCTGTTTTTAGACTGGACTGACATTCACCCCCTTTTGTGTCCCATAGTTCATTCCATGTGCACCATTGGGATGCGGATCAGTATTCATTTCCTTATGCATGCTGCATGTTTGTATGTTCTGAGGTTCAAGTGGAAAAGGGTTTTTGCAGCAATAATCTTTCAGGTTTGCGGTGTTTACACAAACAGTTGCCAGTTTTATTTTTATTGGACTGATCTCGTGATTGAGAAACAAACGGCATGGTAAGTCTCCAACATACGGAGTCCATTAGGAGTTCATGATCTTGATGTTAGCTGCTTGATGCTGATTGGTAAACAATGGCCAGATTCCTCTGTCTTTAAGGTTCCCTGTCTGTGGCAAAGGAGAGTAGTGCAACATATAGCTGATTTGTTTATTTGTGTTCTTTATGCTTCAGTTGAATTGTCCTGGTCTGTAACAAATGTAAGTGTAGTGTGTGTATGTGTGTGTCTGTTAATGTAAAAATATTGGGGTTAGGGCAGAAGTGCAGTGTTAGATTTTGTTGTAGTTCACTCTGAATTTGTACCACTCTGATTGTTCTGAGATGTGTACCCAAGAAGATAAAAGGATAATCGCCCCAAAAGTCGGTCTGCATGCTTTATAAATGCTTCTCAAGTTGATGTGCTCCAGTACAAACTCTGCGGACTGTGATGTAGTTCAAGATCATCTCTATAGCAAACTTCCCCCCTTTATTCATTCCCGTTGTGGAGAAAGCATACTTGTAACCTCTTTATTCTTGAGTGTAAGGAGTGTTCATCCCCTAGGGTGGATGCAGCCTCACCCTTGAGCTAGATTCTGTGGGCACTGTGGTCTAGCCACGCAAAGTAGTCATTTTAAAATATTTATTGAATGATTTAAAGCAGCAAAGCTCTGCCTCAGAAGTGGGTTGGAGGAAACCACTGAATAACGCTACAGAATTTTACGCACTGATCTGGATTACCTCCTTTATTATTACTCATGGATCCGTGAGCGCTCTCTCGGCTGTTTGGTTACTGTTCACCAAATTTTTTTTATTTAATAAATTATTTTAGCACAGAAGACTGAATTGGTCTGAAGTGGTGCCAAACAACTGAAAGCTTGCCTGGTTGTTAATTTCGCATTGGAGGCAACACGATTTCCCAAATGAGAGCAACAGGAAGAGACTGGTCACCATAGTTACTGTGTAGGTTTGTTATGCCAAGTGTCCATTTCACTGAAACGCTCCAATGAGTAACCTAATTACGTAAATGCATGGCCAAGAATAACCTCTAATAATCTGGAGTGTCATCTTCGATACACATACACGGATGATGGCACCACAACGCAGATCCTCTTAGCGTGTTCTTTTGATTCTCCCCGTGTCCCGCACATTAACCGCCCTGCCTGATTCTCCCCGTGTCCCGCACATTAACCGCCCTCGCCTGATTCTCCCCGTGTTCCGCACATTAACCGCCCTCATCTGATTCTCCCTGCGTCTCAACAATAAAGCGCCTTTGTTCCACAAACTTTTGACTCACAGGCCAGTAAGTTCCTTCGTCTATTTTCTTTGGTTTTAGTCCACATTCTCTGTCAGGATGTTTATCTGTTAAAATGCTCTGATATGTGGAAGTGGCCGCTTTGATCCAGATGAGGTGACCTTGGGCTGAGCTGAGCGCTAAGGCAGATAGCCCCATAGAGAGCAAGAAATGTGTCATTGAATCTCCCCCATGCCTTGGTCATGGGTCCTTCCAGAGGTGACCCAATGAGTGGTGATCTCAACCACATGCTTTTGATTTTCAGGGCAGGTTGAGGCAAACGGGGGCATTTTACACCACGTTATTCACCAATGAGCTTGAGCCAGTCTGTGTTTCAGGGGTGAAGTGAGACCAGAACCTCCTGATATCCTGGGTGGAGTTTGATGGAATACTGGTCTTGACACATTTAGGAAACAAGCTTCTGGGTTATTCCCAGGTGTATTATTAGAGACCCAAATTAAGTATTAAAATCTGTACAGTGACATCTTTGTTCTGAAAATCCAGAAGATGAATATCAGGCATGAAATCGTTGCTGCTGCTCACTTAGATATTGCATCAGATTGTTAGCTGTGTAAATCTGAGTGTTGAGTTGTGGCTTGTACTCCAGATGACATCTCCATGGCGATGGAGCTCTGTTACCCCAAAGCCGAAATTGGTGAGTTTGGTAATCTCCAAAATGGGAAACTCCAGACTCTGTTTGACAGGGGTTATGCCGAGTCCGCTGCACTGCTAGTCTTAGAACATTTATTCAGAGATGGAAGTAATCCCCATTATAACGGTGAACATTATGGCTGGTATCTACAGAGAGGGGATAAAGCCAGTACCCCTGCAGTGATTCAACCCAAATTCTAGAAACAAACATCTATAATTGCAGATTGGCTGCAATGTCAGTATCTGTATTCAGATATGGGATTTAGTTGATTAAATCATGTACAGTCAGATTACAGAACCTGGCAGAGTGTATGCGGCAGTTGCCACACTCAGTCATGGCCACAGGCCTCCCCAAACACCTCTTGAACAATGGCTTGTGTTTTTGCTCCGAATGTCTTTGGTATATTTAGAAGAGACCCCCACACAAGGGTCTTGCAGCTGCTCCTGCCATGATTTGGTCTGCATCTGAACGAGTGCCAGTGAGTAGCAGATGTGTTCTCCAGCTTGATGCTGAGTGCTGCCCTGTGACACTTCATAGCTCACTTGTAGCTCACAGGAAGTGCTAACCTTCCTCCAGGAAACACCTCGTAACACATAGAAAGTGCTGACCTCCCTCCAGGGAGCACCACGTAGATCACAGGAAGTACTGACCTCCATCCAGGGGGCACCTTGTAGCTCACATGAAATGCTGACCTCCCTTCAGGGAGCACCACATAGCTCACAGGAAGTGCTGACCTCTACAGGGAGCACCTCAAACATCACAAAGTATTGACCTGGGGGCACCTCATAGCTCACAGGAAGTGCTGTCCCTTCTCTAGCGAGCACCTCGTAGTTCACAGGAAGTGCTGACCTCTAC
>JAAGVU020000103.1:15879367-15905129 GCA_011763525.2 Mormyrus iriodes | reverse complement strand
GCACGTCTCTCTTTCCTCTCCCCCCCGCCGGAACAGTATCCGGGGGGGTGCATAGAAGTGTTTTTCCCCCCCCCCCCCCCTCTCTTTCCCTCTTTTGCGGTCTGTTTCCCCCCCCCCCCCCCCCCCCATTCCCTACTCCCTTGTACAGCGGCTGGTTGTGGGAACAGGCTGTGCTGAGAGTTTGCCATTGGGGACTGGAGGATCTCTCTCTCTCCTTCTTTCTTTCTTTCTCTCTCTCTCTGCTCACATCTGCAGACTCATGGGGCCCAGGGGCTGACGACAGCAACCCCCTGCTCCCTCTCTTACTCACCCATGCACACATACCTCTCTCTCATCTGTCTCTCTCACTTGCATACACCTCCTTCTCTCTCTCCTCCCTCTCCCTCCCTCACTCCATGCCGCTCATGTTCCTGGCATTCAGCTGAGAACGCTGCAGAGGCTGGCAGTTCACTGTGGAGTGAGCTGGAGACGCTGAGGGATCCAACCTGGGGTTTCTGCACTCAGCCAGCAGAGCCTCCGCACGCTTCAGTTACGGGATAAATGCTCCTTCTACATTGCTGGTCTCTCTCCTGGAGCCTCCCTGCCCTCCCTGCTGTGACTCGGTGGATGTAGGGGCTGTAAGGGGGTGCCTCTGCCATCCTCTCCTTCACTTCTCCTTTTTTTTGGAAGTCTGCTTGCATTGTGTTTCTGTCCTTCCGTGGTTTTTATCCGCACAACGAACGCTGGATCTTTGAGCTCCGGGAACAGATTTAGGGGAATTTTGGTCTACCCCGCTACTTCTGTCCTACCTGCCCCCCCCCCCTCCTGGGGGTGTGGGTCTTTAGCCTACCTGCCCCCAGTCAGCCCCCTGGACCCCCCAGAAGGATGACGGAGGTGCTGGTGTCTGACTGCAGCCTGAGCTCGGTGTGCGAGCGCCTGGAGCGCTGCTGCGTGGAGACCGGCCTGGACGACCACCCCAACAAGCGGCCCCCCAACACTGGGGCCAAGCTGTGGGGCCGTGTGCGCAGCAAGCTTCTCCGGCAGAAGGTCCGCCCGCCGCCGACACTGCTGCCAGCGGGGGGAGTCAGAGGGAGCACTAATGGGAGGCTAGCATGTGCGTCGGGTTTGCGGGGGGCTGGGGGGCGTGCCAGCCTATCACTGCACCCTGGTCTGTGGTGTTAGAGGAAGGCGCTCTCTCCCAACCTGCTTTAACTGGGGCTTCCTTACAGGAGCATGGAGGTGGGCTGCCTTGTTACTGTGGGGATGTTTCAGCAAACACTCTGCTCCCCAAGCCCTGCCTCAGGAGACCTCAGGGCTGAGTCACCAATTGCTGACGCTCTTTTCCCGTCTGACGCACGCTGATGGAATCAGCCCGTGCACAGCTTGTCGGGGACGCCGTTTACTGCCGTGATTCTCGATTTGTGCCGAAACATACCAGGCTAATGGCGGCGATTAGTGTCACTTGCAAGTGCCTGAACCCAAGCATGTTTCGTGGGCGGGGAGTTGGAGGGCCTTTTGACCTTTGCTTGACCCACAAGTGTGGGGCGGGCAGCTGGCACGCCGCGTTTATGTGCTTGCCTGGAGCCACGGGGGGGGCACAGTTCATTTGTCATGAGCGGTAACATGAGACCTAAGAAGGGGAGCCCCATTGAAAGAGGAGCCCTGGGGGTCAGCACAGCATCAGCAGTGGCCCCGCGTGGCCCTCGTTTCCACGTCTGTGCAGCTTCTGTAGTCACTGAACGATGTGACTCTATGTTTTAATAGCTGTACCAACACAGGGTCTCTGAGCGACATTTAATCCAGGCGCTGAATTCATCCATCCTTTGCTTCCTCCAAAGTGGGGCCGCGGCCACTAAATCAGGCTTCTATGGGAGGAACGGGATCGATACGCTGAAGCTGAGGCTCTGGAGGAAATGGACCAGCCTCTGGATTTGCAAGAGCTGCACAGACCAGCAGTGAAGGACTGTCGTTCTTCAGTCTGCCCTGTTGTTTAATGCCAGGGCTCTGAGCACATGTGTGTAAATGCCAGCTGTCACAGATGGTCTTTGTAGAGATCACGAAAGGGCTTTGACTTACTGGTTATGAATGATTCTGGATCTCTGCAGGCAGCTATATTAAACTCTGAACTGTATGTGTGGATGTTTACTGTGGAGGAGTGTTTGGGACACCGGGCCTGGACTCGGGTTTACTGTGCTAATTACAGAAACAAGTCAATGTCATGCTACTTGCTGTCACCCTTCTCCTAATTACTGCTTCTACACAGTGAATGTTAATGTCCTGCAGTGGTGGACTCTGTTTGGCATATGTGTCACGCTGCAGTGGGGGCAGGCTGAGGCTGTGCTGTGCCTTTGGTGGAGGGGGGCTTTGTGCTGGCAAGGGTTAGGTACACGTTACTTGTGGATGCCACGTTCAGCTCAGTGCTCATGCAAGCTTCTCTTTGGCCACTTGGCATCAGGGAATGGGGGGGGCAGTTTCTCTGCCAACCAGGGATGGTTTTCTCTTATTAAACCCGAGGCTTGGCACCACTCCTTAAGGTCAGGGCTTCCCGTTTGCTGACTTACACGGCAGGTGGCTTTCATTCACTGGGGAATTTTCCCTCGTAACTTAGTGTTCTGGGAATTTGAAATCATGGACAGCATGTTCTGTCCATCATTGTCTAATATGCTGGTAGTCTACAGCTGTGGGAAAAATTAAGAGATCACTTTATATTTTTAAACAAATCTGCATTGAATCCTGGTTTAATCCTGGTTCTGCTGGTAGAAGGTTATGCTGAGCAGTAGGTTGCCTCCAAGTTCAAATTTTCTACGATAGCAGTACACATCATAAGATGAATCAGGAGGCACTGGGAACGACCAGAAACCAGCCAGGTAAAGGGTGGAAGCAACTTTCTAATACCAGAGATGACCGTTAACTTATTCAACAGTTTCTCATGAATTAGAGGATGACATCAAGTGACCTTCGAAAGGAATGGGGAAACATTAAGTGCAGGTGTGAAGTGCACTGCTAGGACGGTTCGTATCAGGTACCTAGAATCGGCACTGAAATCCCATGAAACAAGGAAGAAGCCCTTCATTAATGAGAAACAGAGAAGATCCAGGTTGCAGTTTGCAAAAAAAATATATTATTCACAGATGCACACCCAAGAATTGGGAAATGAATGAAACAAAAAAATTGTGGTGTGGTCTCTTAATTTTTTCCGCTGTATGCCAGGTGTCTCAGTGGTCTCAGGCAGTCTGTGCATGGTCTCTGTTCGGTCTCTGCGCAGTCTGTGTGTGGTCGCTATACAGTTTCTGAGTGGTCTTTGCACCTTATCTGAGTGGTTACTGTGTGGTCTCTGCGTGGTCTATCCGCAGTCTCTAGGTAGTATTATCATGGTCTCTGCATGGTCCCTGTGAAATCTGTGTTGTGTCCGAGTGGTCTGTGTGTGGTCTCTGTGCAGTCTCTGTATGATCTTTGCACCATCTCTAAGTGGTCTGTATTTGGCCTCTGAGTGGTCTTGATGCAGCCTTTGTTCATGGACTCAGTGTGGTCTGTGTGGTCTTCCTTAACAAAGTAATTATCTGTGTTATTGTATCACTTCTGTTGAAAAATACAGCTCAGACCAGCTGTGAAGGACATCTCTGTCAAGCCTAATTTTATGAGGAAAAATATCTCGACTCTTGTTCCCACACTGACCTGGTCACTGGGATGGTATATCCCCTTCAAAGGTCGCCTGCAGTCACGATCCCAGTCAGGTCATGCTGGAGGGGAAGCGGGCCTAGGGGCCAAGAAATAAGCATCAGATCTTTAAATCAGAGACCCATGATGTTGGAGGGATCGTTCCAGAATGTTCCAGTGGGCTGAAATGCCAAAATATGTGTAGCAGGTTGGTAAGCACGGTAATAACTTTCTGTCTTTGCCGAAGCAGAAACTCCTTGTAGTCTCTATATGATGGCTGGGATCTGAAAGTTATAGTAGAACATTCCGGGGGCCGTGGTCTAGCACTCAGCCAAGCCTGCAGTGCCAATGCCCACTGCCCACCCGCCTGTCAGAGTGGACCAACAGCATCCAGAACAAACAGTTCAGAGATGCAGCACGTTTCAGCCAAAACACTTTGTGTCTGTGTTCTGTGTCTCAGTGAGTAGTAAGAGTCTGAACAAGGCCTCTCAATGGCCATGTGATTCAAACGCCTCATCTGGTCGAAAGAATGACACTTCCTGTCAATGTGGTGGGTTTCAGGATCAAAGTTCATTCTGTCGTTTAACACACAAACACTCAGTAGGTCTGCTAAGCTGCTTAATGGCAATGAAACAAGAAGGATGAAAACTGAAAACAAAGACCTGAGGGAAGGAGATTTGGAAATAACTGAGTGTATCGCAGTAGTTTAGGACTTGGCTGTTAGCTGTTAGGGATCTTCGGTGGGGTATGCCCCAGTATTAATCGCTAATTAACGATATTAGAAACGTATCTCGTTGGGAATTTTATCTTTCGTTTCACAGGGTGTCTCGTTTTGGCTGTGAAGACACATGCCTGATTCTGTGCCAGAATATTAACACCTTCACTCAGCAGTCGCTTTAAATGTCTGTTTACACACACCAGAAAATATGGCATGCTCGCTGTGATGCATACGTGTCCATTCTGTCAGGCATAACTGCGGGGAGGAGCTGTGCAGTGAGCCCTGACGCGGGGCCCAGCAGGGCCTGGTGGGGCGGTTAGCCTGCTCTGCGTTTGTAAGACGACACCGTGCAGACCCCACAGTCCTACTTAGGATGTGGTTCTGCTTCCTTTGTCTGCCGTGTATCTCCTGGCCAGCCTGTCTAGCGCTAATGCAGCTCCAAAGCTTCCTGCACCCCTTCCGGTAATAAGGGGGTAGCTGCAGTGTTTATCGTTATTCCTGTGGTTGTATGAGACCTGGTTTACCGATGCCCCACTTAAGGCTCAGGCAGTACCATCCCTCTACCCCCCTCATGTGCCGCAGGGTGCTTATTATAGCTGACCCGGCAGAGTTGGATCGGCTCTGGGCCTCCCTCCCAGGGACGTGGCCCAAGCGGGCCACCGCTCTCGTACCAGTACTGCCGGCAGCACTCTGCAAGGAGGCCCCCAGCAGGGCTTCATCTGGTTCCCATTGCCTGCCCCCCCCATCCCCATCCCCATCTCATCTCTGTCAGAGCTCAGAGAACTCAGTCCATTCACTTTGCTCTGAACCATCACTTTCTGGAAACGTGCTTGCCACCTAGGACTCGTGTTGCTTCTCTGGTGGGGTCTCCTGTCATCTCTAAAGATTACTGCTGGTACCAGCCTGTAACTGAGCACACATGCGGCTAATCGCATTTAAGCTGCGGGCCGCATGCTGGGATGCGGTGGCATGCCCTCCATGTTTGCCTGGCTTGGCAGCGATCATCTTCCCTTGTCTGCGGCATAGTTTGTTTGCAGGCTCCCTCCTCTCACCTCGCCTCTGTAACTTTAGTCTACATAACCAGTCCATCCGCTTTGCGTTATAAATATTTGCCAACTGGTCCCATTGCATGTTTCCCGTGAGCCTGTGCCTCCCTGAGAAAGTCTAAAGGGAGACTTGATTAATCCAACCTGATTAACTGCAGGTGAGAGTTTGTGGAATCTGAGCCGTTAGGGGATTGTCTGCATATGGCCTCGTTTGACTTCATCCGTCTTTAATACCGGTGATGAATAGCGGACCGGTTCGGGTTCTAGCTCCGTGAGCTCCGTCACGCCAGCATCCGGGAGGTTCTTGGCTCAGCCCTCCAAGGCCCAGTGGCAGTAAGTCTGTTACTCTAAACTAGTTTCAAATCCCCTACCGCTTTGATAATTTGGTACAGCAAAGCAAGTAATTTAAGATGACCTTTTTGTTGCAAGATTGATAAGTTCACTGTGCAGCTTTGTTGCACTGCAGTAAAAATGAGTTTTTACACACAAACAAGTAAGCCATTACTTTTGTGAACAATGGTGGACTGGAATGATGTTGGACCCAGTACCAGGATTGTGCTTTGCATCATCCTTGGACAGCATTGACGTTCTTCCAGCTTGCTGTCATCCTACAATGACTGGAAGTCAGTCCAACAGTGAAGTTCCTTGCTGAGTGAATCCTTACGCAGTAACCTGGAGTATGCTACCATGATCCCATGCATGGATTAGGTGTTTACTAATGCGGGTCACTAGCAAAACCCTCTGGCAGATTCCAGGTTGGGATGCCTCAGGCTGCTGGGCCAGCGCTTTCTCAAGGGCGGTGGGGTAGGGGTGTCAGGCATAGCCCAGAATCTGTTGTGCGGAGAAACCTTTATTGCTGCCTGATTGGCAGCTGGCGGCCATGTGCAGCTGTTTCACGAGTGGGGGGGGGGCCCTCGCATAATGAGGAACAGGAGCCGGATGATCGTGGGGGGCGGGTGGTAAGGAATGCCAGGATGCATGGGATCACGTGGTGGTGGAGCACGAAACCGCACATCAAGATCACACAGAAGCGGGGATCGGGTCAGCAGCGGAAAAATGTCACCAGGAAGAGATGAAAACCCAGGGAACGTGCTTGACAGACCACAGCAAAGCCACCGTTAGCCTGATTACTGTAGCCTGCGCAGTGTTTCACTTTCTACGTTTACGTCTTCTGATGATGTTTATGTGAATTTCTGCCTTTGCATTGGCCAGGGCAGTTATCACAAAAACAACATGGTTTGGTGTGAATTGTATGTAAAGACGTGTTCTCTTTTGGTCAGGTTTATACAGACCAGCAGAGAATAATCCAGATGACGGTCCTTTAATTTAATTTATGACTGTTAAACATTACAAGCAGTGCTGTACCAATGTGCATGTACAGCACATTGGGGCAGTTAGACGAATTTTGACGGTGTGTCACCTCGAGGGCCATCTGCCTGCCCTAGTTACTCTCGGGGCCAGGGCTGTGATACACATATCGCTCCCCCCAATGATATGGTGCTCTGCAGCACTGGCACGGGGGCAGTTAATGCTCTGTGTCCCAGAAATTTAATAAGCAAGGGAAAAAAAATGTCAACTTCAGTTCCCAGGGATTCTTAAATATAGAGGGCTGGTCTGGGAATTTCCAGAAGGCCGTGGAAAATGGGATCTTCGTTGAGGCACTGCGGAAATTTCCCGGGAGATTCCGGAGTCTCGAAGTGGAACGCGGCTGCGATCTCTTGGCCGAGGTTAAAAGGCTGTGTAATTCAAACGGGGACTGGGAAGCTGTTTTTGGCTGGGGGTTGTCTGGGCAGGTGCGTACGGAGACTGGTCCGGGTGGGGCTAGGCAGGCAGCTCACTCTCTGGTGACTTCTGATTTCCACTGAGTGTCGAGGTTTTGGAAAACATGGGAAATTTTGGGATGAATGTCAACGTAGCATGTTGAGGGCTGGAGCGTGTAGCCTGACTCATGCTGGGAAGCATACTCCATTGCAGAAGATGACGTTCCCTCGACCTGCTTGGCAAGCTTGGCAGAAACAGCGAATAACAATTAAGTGTTCTTTTGCAGTGTGCTACTGTGTTTCATCTCTGAACCAAAAAGAAATTTAGCATTTCTTAGAACATGAGTGGAAGTTTGTTTCATTTGTTATTCAGATGCTAGGAGGAACTGTACTGTGAAGATCAATCTGTGCTATTGTTCCATGAAGAGGAGACTCGGGTCTTGAGCAACATTTAATTGACGTGATGTGGGGGGTTAGGATTTAGTTAAACAGACTTCCCCTGGGAGGTGCTGTCAGTCTTTTGAAGATTGGCAACCAACAAACACCCAACTCACTTAAATCAGTCATGCTGTTTAGTACATCCCTTTTCATGGGATTTTGATCCCTGTCGACCTGTAGGGCTATTTTAGTCCACAGAACATTCCAGAAGTTGCATGGGAGCCTTTGTGGCAAAAAGGAAGTGTTTGACAGACAGTTATTTCAGGGTTTTTTTTTAAACTGTGAACATGGTACCTGACATGAAAAAAACCACATGAATGGCACAAGTCTATAAAACAAATGGCCAGTCTGCTTCTTTGTCTTCCAGCTGGACCCACAGACTGTACAGTCCAAGAACTGGCATATGGACGTCATAGAGATGAATGGGGTAAGTGGGCCCCCTAAGGACCTGAAGGGTACTGCAGTTGTGAGCACATACTGAGTGTAAATAGCAGGGGTGGGCAATCTTATCCAGAATGGGCCGTTGCGTATGCAGATTTTCGCTTCCCCTCCCTAATTAGATTACTAATTAGAGGACTGATTGGCTGAAGAGTCCTCACACCTGGGTTTGAACAGCTGACCTAAAGGTTATCCCAAAAGCATGCATATACACTGGCCCTTTGTGGATAAGATTGCTCTCCCCTGCCCTAAAGTATGTATCAGCATGGTACCTTCTGGAGGCAGTAATGGAGTCATCTTTGTATGTCCTCACTGGGCTGCAGCTTGCATTTGGTGGAAAATTATAACCAACAGATGGTCGTGTCTTTCAGATCAAAGTGGAGTTCTCCATGAAGTTTACAAGTCGTGACTTGAGTTTGAAGAGGACGCCGTCCAAAAAGCAGAGTGGAGTGTTTGGTGTCAAAATTAGCGTGGTGACCAAGTAAGACCCCGACCCCTGCTGAGAGAAAAATTCCTCAACAGCCCATTAGCTTTTCATTCCTCTGTCCACCTGGTGTATCAGGAGTGTCCCGCCGAATCGTGTGACATTGTCTGTGTCGATTCTCAGACGCGAGCGCTCTAAGGTGCCTTACATCGTACGCCAGTGCATTGAGGAGGTGGAGAAGCGGGGCATCGACGAGGTTGGCATCTATAGGATCTCCGGGGTGGCCACCGATATCCAGGCCCTGAAAGCAGCCTTTGATACAAGTAAGAGAGAGAGATTGTGAGTACGGGAATGACTGTATCTCACCCTAGAGAGATGTGCGGACCTCCTGCTCTAAACCTTGGGCTTCCCTATACAATTCCCTGAGACCCTGAATGAATCATCTCCCGTAATCTCCCCAGATACCAAAGACATCCTGGTGATGCTGAGTGACATGGACATCAATGCCATCGCAGGGACACTGAAGCTGTACTTCCGAGAGCTTCCGGAGCCACTGCTCACAGATCGCCTGTACCCAGCTTTCATGGAGGGCATCGGTAAGCTGCACGCTCACTGGGAAGGGGGGTTGCTAGTCCGGGCGGCCAGTAATCCGGTGTCCCGTCCCCCCCACCACCCACAGTGCTGTCGGATCCTGCTGCCAAGGAGAACTGCATGATGCACCTGCTGCGATCGCTGCCTGATCCCAACCTTATCACCTTCCTCACGCTCCTGGAGCACCTCAAGAGGTACGATTGAGGAGGGAGGCTTTCAGAGTATGTGTATCCCACTCCCCTGCACCAGTCCCGTGGCTCTTGTTCACTTCAGAACCATGTATACAGGCTTTCCCAGGCACAGCCCGGCTTGGAAAAACCAGACTGTTTGAGTGACTCACTCGCTTGCTGTTTGTCTCACAGCACAGGGCCTTGTGAGAAAACCTGGCCGGAATATGAGTGCGCCCCCTGCTGGGCATCCCAGGTCACGCACTACTCATTGGGCTTTGAACTGCCAGCTCCTTGGCTGCCTGTTTTACAGCTGCTGTACCTCTGGTTCCTTTCTGCTTCTCTGATCTCTTCCTTCTGTCCTCCATCGTGTGCAGCTCCACAGTGGCTTCCTTTAGTGGAAAAAGTGAGCTGGGACGACAAGAGAAACACATTAATCCCCCCCCCCCCATAGTTCCGTCTGTTTTACCATATGGAGAAGGGGAATTTCTATAGAGGGCAGCAGGGTAGCAATGCTAACATTGTGTCCCACTCTCAGTTTATTGTCCAGCAAAGGAATTAAGCGATGTCCACTGACTGACCTTTATAATCTGTTGTGCCAACCAATAATCTGAAACGATGTCTTCAAAGGTCTGGCCCTTTCCTTCCTCTTCAATGCTGGAAACACCGTCCTTTGCCCTTTACCTAAATGAAAACAAGCCACCGATACATTTCCTATAATCATTAGTAGCTTTGGAGAAACACCTTCGTATGTAGTGTGAGATGAGTAGATCAGTGCGCAGAGCTGACATCTGCTGGCCATGATGAAGAAGTGCAACATACATGAAAAACTGGGGGATTCAAAAATGAATTTGGTATTAATCAAGTTAAAAAAATAAAAAAAAAAGCCAAAGTCTAATGACTAAAATTTCCCCATGGAATTGCTGTCAGGTCAATTTATATATTTGGCTTTAAAGGTACATCTAATTAGCCAATAAAAAAAAGTAATTGTGGCCAGGCAGGATGATTGAATTCCCTGGGAGAGCATGTCCTCTTCCTACATCTCACTGATCCTGATCTCATTTGTTATTTCTGGTGCCCCAATCAAGTCCCCCCCGTCCCCCCAAACACTGGGGTCCCAATGTTTCAAAACTAAATAAACAGCTAGTGAATGTAGTCAGATCATAACTAGCTAGCAGAACACGCTGCTTCAGCATCTCTTAAATAAGCAACGGGTTATTAGTGAACATTTGCCATTTTGCACCTCTCAGGGTGAACAGAGGATGCTTTGCTGGTTAAACTTGGCAGCCCGCACCTGGGTGGTCTCTGAGGTTGCTGTTAGGACCACCGCTATTGCTGTGGTGATGCCCACATGCACTGATAGACTCACATAGAGTTTCTTCATTTTTCATGTAGTTTTGGGGTATGAGTCACTGCCCCACTCAGGTGGTCTATGTTAAAGGGAATGTCGGTACAATCTGTGAGCATTTCATTTCCATTTCAACATCACTGCTTGGATCTGCTTAATGGAGAGAGCCTTCCATTGCACCCACCCGGTTACCAGCTGTTCAGTCACCTTTTGGCAGCTTGAAGCATCGCAGTCACACTTCCCATGGCTCCACGTGACATTTTTACATTGACAGGGTTGCCGAGAAGGAGCCTGTCAACAAGATGTCCCTCCATAACCTGGCCACTGTCTTTGGCCCCACCCTCCTGAGACCCTCTGAGGAGAGCAGCAAGGGACACATCACGCTGGCCTCCGACATCTGGTCACAGGACGTCATGGCACAGGTAGACTGGCAGTGGGGGGGGGGAGGACTCATCAGATGTCTGGTGACTGGTCTGATTTACAGACAGCTGTGTAGCAGTATTTAGGTTTGTGAAGCCACTTTTAGGACAGTCGAAACCACATCCTCACAGCTGAGAAATGACCAAAGACCAAACATTTTACTGATTGAGCAGATGCTTTTATTATACATTTTTGAGAAAGCGGGGTCAGACAGTCCCTGGAGCAATAGGGGGTTAAGGGTCTTGAATGAGTGACCTTCCAATCATAATCAAAGCTTCTGAACCCACCAAGGCTCCCACCACCCCCAAACATGGATTGGCCACACGATCCATTTTATTACATCTCTAAAACTGTGCTGTAATTAGTCAGCATAAATTACATTTAATCACTTCATCCATCCATCTTCTGAAACCGCTTGTTCTATTCAGGGTCCCGGAGATCCGGAGCCTTCGGGCACAAGGCAGGGAACAACCCAGGATGGGGTGCCAACCCATCGCAGGGCACACTCTCACACACACACACACACCTATGGGCAATTTGGTAACTCCAATCAGCCTCAGCATTTTTTTGGACTGTGGGGGGGGGGTGGACCGGAGTACTCAGAGGAAACCCCACGACGACACGGGGAGAATATGCACCCGGACAGAGACTCGAACCCTGGTCCCAGAGGTGTGAGGCAATAGTGCAAACCACTGTGCCACCTCCTCGATCACCTCCATTTTGGAGATTTTCATGTGAAATATGATAATGTAATACAAAGTTCAACTTTACATTGTTGGAATGTTTCTGTTTAAAGCGGCATAACACATCAGGGATTATCAGATATGATCTGTGAGAAAATGCAGCGACCCCCCTGTACAGGGTCTGGATGTGGGTGTGTCCGGGCACTGCACCTAGAGGATCCAGCTGGACCCTGAGCGGTGCTATAAACAGGAAGCGGTGCTATGACCAGTGCCTAAATTTAGCTATGGCTCCCATCTTCTGAAGTGCGAACACAGACAGACAAACAGGATTGGTAACCTAAAGAAGCAATGCAATGCAGGTTTAGCCCAAGGTGAACCTGGAGTGAAATGATATCATAGACTGGCCAGCTGTCCCCAGGCCATAGCCCAGCTCACCCCACCCCACCTGACCTGCTCTGTGTTCGATATCATTCCAGGCCATGAGAATCTGGCCTTCCCACTAACCCAGCTCGTTTGCCAAATGTTACCATGACAACATGGTGCCATGGCAACAGATTCAAGGAAATCGTGATTGTCTTTGTGCATGAGTGATGTAGCAGTGTGATTAGTGTGTTGGCAGCCTGTAAGACTGAGCACTGCTTTAGTGTTGTTATCCCGCCCCCAGGTCCAGGTCCTCCTGTACTACCTGCAGCACCCGCCCATCTCCTTCGCAGAGCTCAAGCGTAACACTCTGTACTTCTCCACGGACGTGTAGCCTGCATCTGGGAGCAGGCATTGCCACAGGACAGAGGCCAGCACCCCCCCCCCCACCTTTTTACTGAACAGTGCCAGCGAGAGCCGCAGGGGGGCAACAAACAAAAAAAGAAAGAAAAGAAAAAAGTGTACTGTGCTCCTTTTGCATTTCTTAGTCATGTTTTTGTGTATTTTTGTGTTGAGCGCCAGCCTGATCCCTGTATGCTGACAGATTAAGAGCGGTGACGCCCCCCATGGCCAGCCTACGCCCCCAGTCTGCCCTTGGGTCCACCTCTCTGCCTGAGATCCTACATCTCCACTTCACCCCCCATTCCATCCATCCTCCCTAGCCAGTGTGGCTTCACCATACCTACCAGAGAAATGTATGCTTTGGCGGCGGTGCAGGGACTAGGCTGCAGGAGCGAGCACGGCGTGGCGTGACTGTGTGCGTGATGCTTGTCTGTCCACTTAGTGATTCCAGAACGTTATGTTACTTGTCCCCTCCCCAGAGGCATTCCAGAAGTGGCATCTACATATTTTATAAATATTATTTGTTCAGTAGTTTCCTTTCATTTCTTTTGCTTTGTGCAAGTGAGGAGGGTGCGTTTGCGTCTCCCGGGAGTGAATAAGGGTGTGAACTCACACACATGGCCACCCTCTCTGCGCCTGAAAGCGTGTGCGTCCCTAGGAGCACGGAGGAGCATGACCCCGCCTTCTCTGCACTTGAAAGCGTATGTGTGTTCGTTTGAGGAAGGCAGCCCTCTCCTATGTGAGCTTAGGCCAAATCTGCCCTATTTATTATAAATATATATATATAAATATATTAAGTGTGCCTGTACAGTTCAGTACATCTATAGAATTACTCTGCGGAGTTCATTGTTTGAAGTTGACCCTGTAGTGACGTTTTAGTTGAGCTCTCATGTACAGCCACCATTGGCTGACCTGTACCTTAATGATACCATGAACAAAAAAAAAACATACAAAATTCAGATGGGTGATTCTTTAAAAAAATGTAAAAAAATCATGAATGAGGGATAAATTGACATGGAGGGAATATGGCAAGTTTCATTTTAAGACACTCCATTGCAAGCCAGTTCTGCATATGACAGCATTCTAGGTCAAACTGCAGATCATTTATTTACCTGCCCTCTCTGCATGTCGAGCTTTTTGGTGGTTGGCTGTGTGACAGAGACGCAGGTCAGACAGTGGTTTTCCTGCTCTGGCAATAGCAGTTTCTGTACAGACTTGGCCCCTCTGCTATCAAGCCCACAACATATCTTAAAAAAAGCACTGTTAGATGAGTACTATTTGATATTTTTAATATGATTAAAGAAAATCAAAACCATGTATTTTACTTCCATTCGGGAGATACTGAGTATACTGTATCAACGATAAGGTAAATGTCAATGTGAAATGTTTTTTTAGGAAAATAAAAGTGTACTGAAGAGCCTGTCCTTTGTTTCTGTGTGAAGTTGCTGCTGTTTCCACCTGCTGTATGGGTCAGTAAAGGCACATTAGACCACTTAGAATTACAAGAAAATTCAGAATCAGTACACAGACTATCCACTCTTCAGCTTAATCTCACTTGCACTCAGACCAGTATAGAAAGCATGACAAAGCACTTGACTCACTACTCAGTTTATTACAATAAATTAGTCATCTATGATTTTTACATCTAGCATAACACCATCTTTTCACGCCTGTTACTGCATCTGCGAAACATCCCGGTCACTCCCACACGATAAGAGTTTCTGGTCCCTGGCAGTTTGTGGATTAAATCCAGACATGTTCAGCTGCTGTTCAGTAACATTGTGCAGCAACAGTGAGTGACCCTGTGACCTTGGAAGGACCCTGCTGGTCGTGTCCTGGTGACGTTCATCGCAAGTAATACTCGATAGCGGCGGAGAACGCGGCGAACCCTCCACATCCCAGGATACCTGCTTTTGCGCCAGCTGTAGATGAAACGAAAGGGCTCATCAGACCCAGTGTGACGTTTATAGGAGCAGTGAAGACTGCCATGCTTAATGTGCAGATCAGAAGGACAATGTCCTGGGTAAAAGCTTATCTGCTGTCACATCCACAGTACTGTAAAATGCAATTGACACTGAGGCCCTGATACTCCCATACAGAAAACTTGTCTCAAGATAAACCAACAAAACTGAAGTGTTTCTTTTTTGCTGGTTATTTAGCAGACGTCAAAGGAACAAACGTTTTGTTTTGAGAGGACATAATCAGGCAGTCGCTAGAGCAATGGGGGATGAAGGGCCCAGTGACCCTGGGATTTGAGCCAACGACCTTCCAATCACAAGCACAGCATCCTACCCATCTGAGCCACACACCAGCTCCCAAATCAAATGCTACAGAATTGCTGAGCACAAGCATGGTAGCTGCATGGTGACGTACCACGGAATCCGATGGCCCCTCCGGTGATGCAGCCACTGTACACGGCATTCTTCCAGTCAGACTTCCCTCTGTGCTGATAAAAAAAAAACCCATCAAACACCAGCTGTTACCCCAGAGGGAGCTGCCCCACTTTGTTTTTTTTTAAAACCAGGTAACCGGAAAGAACTCTGTGGTCACGAGTGCCTTCTCTGGGGCTGATGGCACCTTCATGGTTTGCAGCACATGACATTTCTGGAAGGATAAGTAGATCACCGCTTTTCAGACTTGGTCCTGAGGGACCTCTGGTGGTTTTCCAAGCAAACTTTTACTTAGGGTTTACTAAGCTGTTATAAAACAGATTTAACTGCCTTCAACTAACTTATTTTAACTTTAAACTTGCAATTCACTAACTTACAATGACTCCATCCATTTATTCATCCATCCATCCATCCACCTTCTAACCACTTATCCCGGTCATGGGAGCTTTGGAGCCTACCCCAGACAGCAGATGGAAGCACAAGATGTGGGTTACTCTGGATGGGATGCCAGGCCATTGAAGGAAGCATACACACACTCACAATCATCCTGTATGGGCAATTTAGAGACACCAAAACAGCATAAGAGCCTGTCTTTGGGCCACAGGAGAAAACCCACCCGACATGGAGAGAGCATGCAGACCCCACACACACAGAGCAGAGCTGGGATTCAAACCCCAACTCCAGAAGTGACCAGTGCTGCCCCCCGAGCCACCATGCTGCCTGACCTGAGTAATCCGAGTGACCAAATAAGCATTAGTAAATAAAAGGATACCACAGCTTTGAACTTTCTGATTCATGTGTCAGACTTTGTGAAAAAAAATCTCCCAAAGTAGTGTAAAAAAATAAAGATCGACATCAGACCACCACTGGGGAGAAACTGAAAATCAGGGGTCTTTACTTACTGATTCAATCAAACACTCTGTACAGGAGAACATCGCCCCCACGATGGCAAAATTCTTTGCGTACGACATTCCTCTTTGGCCCATGTCTCGCAGCACTTCCCTGGCGGTTGGTGTCCTCATAGGGTCTTTGGGGTCAAATCCAACGTTGGTGTCAATACCTGCCGTAAAAACTCCAAACGCTCCTCCTAGAACAAATCCTAGAATAGAAAAACCGGTTGATATACTGTCAGACTAAAACAAGACCTGAACCTATCTTTAAAATATCATACCAACTATCCCATATGTATTACAACCGTAGTTTTCAAATATGTTGGTGACTGATAAAAAAAAAAACAGTCATTCAATTTGTTTTGATCGCCTGCTAGAGAATATGGGAATATTTAAATATATTTGAAACTATTAAGCGTAAACCCTAATCCACTGTTCTGCGCTAAATATGTGAACAATCTACTAATTTGTTATTTCAAACCACCGGCTAATTCAGAAGTAAACGGACTGCTCATTAATTCACCGCCAAGGTTATATTTACACATTTACTACATATTAAATTGCAGGCGTACAGTGTGAACCAACGCGCAGGCTGTCCCCCAGGACAACAGGAACGAAACCTTGTATGGTGTCGGTTTACTAAACATGCAGCATTGAAACCGATGCTTGGTAGGTACCTCCAACGCAGGCCAAAACGGCTTTGAAAGCACAGCTCTCCATTCCCCGCTCGATCATCTTCTGCTCGTCCGTCTTGTGGGGGTTCGGCAACCCCCCCATGATGGAGGGATTTAGAGCCTTTATTTGCCTCTTATCGCCGATCAGATGCTCCAGGATTTCACTGTACTGGTAGTGCCCAAGGTTGGGACCCGATCGCGCTGCGTTAGGACTTGAACCGCCCGGCACTGAACCATCATCTGTGCTGGTGGAGGCCGCCATGATGGGGTCGCACTGAGAAGACCGTAAATGTAGAGACTTTCACGGATCCCACTTTCGCAATAACAGGGATAAAAAGAAAAGCAGTACTTAGCCGAGCTGTTGTTGGTGAATATAAGAACACGGAATAATTTCAATAAAACTGCATTTTTCTATCGATAAACATGAGTTATAAAATGCAGCACTACGATAAACAGATTCGACAATTTTTAGAATCCGCGAAATATTGTGCTCTCCTCATTATTTCCACGAGATGTCACTAGATATATTTTTTTGGAAGTTACGATATATATTTAGGTGAATTCGAACAAGGGAAAAAATCATGTATATTTATTCCGGCAACCAATTACAAGTCATCAAATGAAAATAAAGGTTATATAATGTGATGATGTGGTTCTGTGGATTGGGACTCGGTGCCTGTGTTCGGAAGGCCGCCTTTCCAATCCCCTGGTCATCATGTCACCTCTGGGTCTTTTATCTAATCCTAACCCTAGCTTTATTATATCCCGTGTATATGTGTGTTTCATATGAGAGCAGGCTGGGATATTTGATAAGTAAAAAATGCTATGTTCTTGTGGAATGGTGAAAAAAAAATAAACATATTCGAGTGTCTGTTATCAAGAAGCTATTGTCTATATCAGAACTATTCAAATCACAGTCCTCAGGGTCCAAGCACTGATGATTTTCCAGCCTTTCTTAACCTGTGAGTTAGGTGTGAAGTCTCCAATCAATCAGAATCAGTAATTATTAAACTAACTACCTGGATTGACTGAAAACAAGGCCTGGATGTAGAATCGAGGTCCAGATTTGAAGAGCCCAGGTTATTATATTATATGAGCAATGACATCTACTATAGCCGTTTCAAGTTTCACAGAACACTGTGAAATTCTTTTTCCACAGTGGCAGGTGCATGGGGGATAGGACAAAACAGTGCAAGTGCAGTCTAAGACAAGACAGTGCAATAAGATTTTGTGAACAATAAGCAATGAAGATTGCAGTAGAAATGAGGATGCCAACTGACAACAGAATAGTAAAATAAATATTACAAAAGAACAAAAGTGGAATATAGCAGAGGTGGATATTTCAGGTCCAGAAAGTAAAAATCCAGACCATGATTTTATTCCAGAGTACTGACTTTGTATTTAGAGCGGTTTAGAGCACTCTGTGATTGTGACTCTTAATACTAAACTGGTTGGTTAGAACAAAATTTTGGTCTGGATTTGCACTTCACGGATCTGAACTGACCGAGGGACACTGTAGTCGGTATAATACAGCAGTTAGGTGACGACCGATGTAGTTTCGTTCGGCCATAAAAATGTCGGCTAAAATACAGTAAGTAAACTACACGTCCCAGAATGCCCCACAGACACTGCAGTCGCGAGCCGTGCCTCGCGCGCACCATCTGGCGGAATAGCGCGAATCTCAGTCAGAGCGACTTCGCACCGCACATCAGCGACCGCGAACAGGTGAGGCGGGGGCGGCTGTTTGCTTAATACCTGGACTTTCAATTGTTTATTAAATTACGCCTTGTTTTGACTGTGGTTAGGGTGATTCCTTCAGGATAAGCGGACTGTAAGCTCGTCATTCCCGCACTGTGCCATGTTAGCCGATGGCTTAGTTGAGTTCGGCTCGTGACGGCTGCAGTGTCGTTAGATGTTGAGAAATATGCCGCGTTTTATGACCACCAACTTCATATACACAAGAAAGCAGGACAGCAGACACAATATTTATTACATTTTTACTTAAAGTGTATCAGCTCCGAGTTCTCCTCACCGGATGTCCAGCCACACACATTTTGTGAAAATACTGCAGTGTGGGTCTCCTTAATTCTCACGTTATCATGCCGGTACAAGTGGGGCATCCCTGCTGTAACCTCTCACACTGCTTCCCTCTCGGAAATGGTACTGCTGCCGGGGGACAAATTTAACGCCACGGCTCCTCGGCATGCTCTTTTTTGCAACTTGCGAGGATGACAGTGCGTGCGCATTTGGCGGGGGTCATGCAGACTTGTGGAGTTTGCGAATGGTCGGACGTCCCTCATGGAAAATTAACCACGGCGTGTAAAGGGAGAAGGATCAGGGTCATCCTGCTGGTGCACCATGTCCTACTGTGTCCACTTTACTGGGATCCGATGGACGATGTGCATTTCCCACATGGCCGGTTATGGGGTGCAGTGCGGGTGAGGTAATGCGGTACATTTGAGCGATTTTTTCCATCTCTTGCAGCCTGACCTGTTTTTTCGTGTAACCTTTTTGATTGTGTGTGTACAACCTGTGCTGGTGTGATCGCTCAGTTTTAATCCGCAGCTGATTAGTTGCACAATAACTATTTCAATATTTTTACCATCTTTGATCACAATTCACGATTATTCCGAATATTCTTTATCTGGATTACGGACAGCTTGGTGTGTTTTGATTGTTGTAAGAAAATTGCCATGCCCTTATTGTACATTTGTAAGATATTTAATCAAGAGGTCCTTTAAACATTTTTTAAAGTTCGTTTTCGCTTGATGTTTAATTGGAGCAAAACATTATTGTTCTAAAACTGCCAGACCGTGAAACTTTGGCTCTGTAAACATGTATACCTTTCCTTCAGTACTAACCGCATTTACGCAAAATTAAATGGTTTACTTCTAGTAGCTATATACTATCTACTATATCTAGTAGTTATATACTTCATTTATATTTTTGTAGGCATTGGGTCAAAATTAACCTGATAACAAAACAAGCAAGAAATAATCTGCTAAGAACGGTTTGACTTTTTTGATTAAATAAAATTCTAATTTTTACTACATTTATTCTAATTACAAGATGTGACTACTAATTATCCTGCTGCTCAGGAGATTTTAAACTAAAAGTCAGCAAGAAATGTATAATATTTAGTCATTAGCAGAAATAGTGGGAAATATATATTCTTTGATGGTAGACCTCCTTTTGATTTTCATGAGCAAAAGCAGTAAGGCAAAAATCTCTTTTCCAAGTTAAGTAAAAGCTATTTGTGGGTGACTGCAGTCTGATTTTTTCATAATTCGTCATCCAAGAAATGGAAATACCAAGTGTTTCTCACTGGCACAAGGTACCGAATTCCCTGTGCAGAACGTGGCATTTTACAACGAGGACGTGTTACCAAGGACTGACTTTCAGAGGCTTTCAGAAAAGTGTGCAACTTATGTAAACAAAAAGCTGTCTTAATAATCTATCAGCAGTTCAGTTTTAACATCTTATCCACCTTCAGTATCAACTTAATATATGCACAAAGATAAATAAAAGCATTGTGGTTATGCAATTAAGAATCCATTAGCTGCTTAAATGAAGTGGTCTTTGTTTTGTAATGATTGGCACACAAATCAATCGTTGTCTCAGTGTTTATCCTTCACTTGTGTTTGTTGTACGTTTGTCCAATAAATAGTAACCTCCCGCTGTGGGTCTTATAAGCACTGGCTGATGCATCACGCTTTCTAGTCACGTCTCCTACTGCTGAGCTAAATTTAAAGTCAAACGCTGGGGAAATAGGTCCCTATAAATAGCCAGTAAGGGGACGCATTCTGGTGTGTGATGGGGGGAGGGGACATAAAGGAGTGGGAGACGTGTCTGTGACATAGACACATGCCTGCCTACTTCAAGCTTGTGTGGGAACCCATGGTACTCTGGCCCCCAGAAATTCGATTTAAAGCTTCTTCCACAGAGTGCTGTGCAGAACTGATGATATTAGCCATAATGGGGCAGGCCCAGAAAGGTGAATGTCTAACGGCGACAGTGTTTGGCTATTATGTAATAATGGTTGAATCTCTGTGCATGGCACTACGTTATCAGCTTATTCATTGTTTTTGCAATTAATATTTATGAAACTGAATGAGAATTGTAGGTAAGGACCTAATTTTTGACTTGTGGTTATTGAGCCCAAGGGTCCAGAGTAATATTACTCTAGGGCTTTCTTTTTTTGATATACAAAATGAGTTTGTGTGTGCGTGCGCGCGCAGTGTGTGTCTGTGAGAGGGAGGGACTGAGCTGTTGAGCGAGCTCTTTGAAAACTTGGGTGATTCTATGTGATTCCCTGCATGACGATGCGCGACGTAGAGAGCTAGCGTAAAAAGAGGTGTTACCTTTCCCTTGATGTAGCAGGAGCGTGTTTTCCACCCAACCCCAATGAGGCATCACTGGAATTCATTTCACTCCAGACTGCCATGTGTCCATGTTACCTATATCACCACGGCATTCCTATCTGCATAGCATTTATTTTTGGCTTTTTAGCCTGTGTCTGATAAATATATAATCAAGAGCTTGTGTCACTGTTTTAATAATGTAGTTTGTAATCAAATAACAAATGAAGAAATAGCCTTGATACTAAGAGACAAAGTATTTATGGCCTGTTGTGGCTTAGTGTTCCTCAGAGATTAATGATATTTGATAAACGTGGTTTTATTTGCAACCTTTTATTCCAGGGTGGTAAAGCAACTCCTTATGTTCACCTAGCTGTGTGGTGCCAAAATGTTTGCCACACCTGGTGCAGTGCAGGTTGCCAGTTAGTTATACAGCGGCATGATTATGCCTCATCTGAGAGAATAATAAAAGGCATAATAAGCATGGCAACCAGGGATATTACCCTTATTCTGTCCAGTAATTGCCACCAGTTCTTTAAAGTCCTTACTGAGTCAGGACTTTGGTTTAAACCGCTCGTTCAGAAAAAAGACCATGTGATTAACTGGAGTGCGGTGATGCGGTTGGACTCTGGATGTGTGACTGAGAGTGTTGTGTGAGCCAGAGTGCAGGTTAGGTAGGAGAGCATCAGGTTGGAGGTATGTGATATCTGATTCGCCACAACCGATGCCAAAGTTCTCTGGGACACATGCTACCTAGTAATGGAAACGACACCAGTACAACAGAAATGCAAGCAGCATGTAATTCAGGAAGCACAGCAGGTGAGCTACTGTGTATTCTGCTAATCCCACAAAGAGCCACGATCTCCTACTTGTTGCTTACAGTGAGTGAGCAGAAACACCATATTTGCTAAGGCCTTGTGCTAGCCAAGAGCTGTTAGGAGCAGGCAGCCGTTGGGGCCAAGGTGTTACGCCTTATTCTATATTCTAGCAGTTTGGAAAATAGTCAGAACACACCTTTATGCTCTCTGCTTTGTTGAGTTTTGGTTGCACCGAATTGTCTTTTTTTTGGTAATTATATGCCAAGACATCAATCCATGAATTCTTCACATGCTTCTCATTGGCAGTGTCGTTACATAAAACAATAGTAATTGGCTTTGTAGATGTCATCTTATATGTCTTTGTATGCCATTCTGGTTATAGAGGTATGCCGTGTGGTGCTATATTGTTGGCAGGAAATTTACTGTAAACTTCAAAATTAAGTGATTGATACCATCTCTTACATGGGTGACATTTGGTTTCTTGGGTGCAGCACAAAACATTGATTCTATACTCTGTTAAATCTAATGTGGATTTGATTATAGTTAGTTACTGGATTTTAAGAGATAATTGAGTGTAATACCCTGATTTCTAATGGCTACAAGAGTATCCAGACAATCACCTGTCCTGAGTCTATGCAGCCATATAGGGAGAATGTGCTGTGGAATGTGTATGGAAGGTCTGCATTTATGTGCCCAGCATGCAATTCGAAAGTCCCACAAGGAAAGTTTGCAATATACAGATTGCTAGATTGTCTGCCGTTATCTCAATGACTTCAGCTGTTTCAGTTGTGAAATTAATTGCACTGAGCTGTAAGAGAGGAGTCAAGTACTTTTAAATAGGCAACACTGACAATAAACATTAGACTTTATTTCTGTAAAATTTTAACAGGAATATTCTGACCTGGCTGGCTGTGCTTGTATTCACGCACTCAGAATGATTGGTTAGTTATGTTTGAATATAGAATATTAAAGTTTGCCTCTAAGCAGTTGTCATAAATGAAAAAGGTTGTAATTAAAGGCTTTTGAACAACAGTAGGTAATATTGCCATTTGTATGTGTCAGACAATAATTCTACTACTTTTAAGAAAAACAATTTTAAGGATTTCTTTAAAAGAACCACCTGGATTTGGTAAATATGCCAGTAACTGTTTGTTCATAACCATTGAAGAGTCATTCAGCTGTGACAGTTCTTTTTTCCACCTGCCAAAGGCAGAACCAACACCCATGAACTTCAAATAACCGTTGTAAGAGCACCTGAGCCCAGTATCCACAAAGGGAAATGCGTTTTTACGGTTTTGTCAGTTCAACCAGAAAGAATGTTTTGCACATTAATTCCACATGTCCTACTGGAGCATCCGTTTGCAGTAACAGAAGTAACATGTAGTACCTGGTCCATTCCTGTGGAAGTCGGGCAACATCAGGTGTGAGCAGCTTATCTTTAGACATCACAGGGCTTGCCATGCTCACAACAAAAAGTATCCACTTCCATTTGACTTCGGGAAGGCAGATAATTTTAGATAACTTATCATCAAGTAACAGGAAATCAGGCCTCTTGAGAACATTTCTGAAGAAGGGCTGTCAGGAGACTTAAAAGAAAACCACAATGAATGTGTAATATTCACAGAGTTAAGGCATTTCACATTATCGTAATCTCATGGAGATGTATAGTTTCGATGTGCATCCTTATAAAACCGAGTGTCCTTATCATAAAGGAAATGATCTCTGTTAGATCAGTGGTTAGCCTGTATCAGGAAGTGCAAAGTGTTCTCAAAGTGCTGATCACAGCTGAGTGGTTTCAAACCACTCCTCTCCCTGCAGGCTGTTTCATACTCTCGAATGGAGTTGGGTTCATTCTTTTATAAAGTTCCACTGGAAAATTTCACTTCGTAATGCTGTGTTTTTTATTTCTTTGGTGAAACACCAAATATATCATTTAGAGGCTATTGAAAACTTTTATTGCTTTATTAAATTTCCTTCGGTCCATCATCCAACTCCTTCTCCAGTACCCTGGAGCCCATTCTAGGAAGCTCAGTGCACAAGGCAGAGGTTGGGGTGCCAGCCCATTGCAGGGCACACAGAAAGGCATACCACAGTGAGCAATTTAGTGATGCCAATTCACAGAGCAAAGGTGGGGTTCAAACCTGCAGCCATGAAGCAACAGTAGTACCCGCTGCACCACCTCATTTACAAAACATTATTCCCTAAATATTGCTATTACAGAAATAGACATCATGAAAATGAAGCTGCTCGATCAAATGAGAAATTGAGTTATGATGATGTGATGAGGAAAGTTCGGGAGAAGATGAAATTGCTTGGTAAACATATTTAAAACTGTCTTAAGATAAGTTGGAAACTTGGATAACTTACCGTGGAAACTGCAAAATATCTCTTATTTTAGAGCCAGCTGGACCTTCTGTGAAATGATTTTTCGCAAGGAGAATCTCAGAAATATGAATCAAAGCATTAGGTTTACTGAACAAATCGTGATTCCAAATAAAAAGATGGAAAACAGAAAAATTTGGAAAATTCGGTATGTGGCTGAGCAGGTTAAGGCTTCTGCCTGTGATAAGAGGGTCATCAGTTCAAATCCTATGCTCAGCAGAGTGGCCATTTCTCCACTAGACCCTCCAACAAGACCCTTAGTCTCAAAAAACATGGTCCGGGGATCCTGGATAAATGGCTGACCCTGACCTTGGACCTCAAGCTTTGCTCTCACCTTGAAACGTGTGTGTATGTCTTAAACACAGAGTAAGATGGCATATGCAAAAAAAAATCATTTCAAGGTACTTGTGCAAATAAAAGGCTTCATTTTATAATGATTCTGTCTGTGGGTGGGTATTAAGCGAGCTGAAGTCTGCACCCTATAAGCTGTGTGCTTTGTCTCAGGTGTATCTTGGGCTGCAGTGAGTTATCCTTTTCACACCCACTTAGCTCGCCTTTCTGCTGTCACCCAGTTTGAGGACATAGCTCTCTCGGGTGTTTCTGGGTGTCAGAGCAGCTCTTTGTGCTCCTGAAATCTCTTCCTCTTGGCCATTGCCTCTTTATAAACCAGCCGCTTGTCTGTGAAGCCTTACACCAGTTATCTGACTTGATACATGGGTTTTGATAATTGATAGTAAACACACAGAACAATGGCATAAATCAATGTAAATGCAAGGACTTCATAAAATTGAAGCATACTGATGAAGTGAAATTCCTAGGGTCACATCCTTCCCTGATTTCTTAATACTATCTAGTTGTACTATCAGCTTGTCTTAATGTTTAGTAAAGATGGTTCGGATCAGTGCATAATTGTTAGATATACATCTACTTTTCCTGACTGAGTGGAGTACAATGAAAAAGTGATTGCTGTTAGCCCACTTTTCACACAAAATTTTGTAATATATCACAGCTGTAGAGTTTGAGGCCTTTTGCACTGAATAGAAGCACCTAGAGGTGAAATTGGGTTTCCCCATACATCACATCCTGTCTGCTAAGGACAAAATAACTTGATCACTGTGACTTTTGACCGTCAAATGCCTTATCTGACTTGTCATCCCATTCCTTGGTCTTTCCTGAAGTCAGCTTGTAAACCTGGAAATTCTCCTTCTATTTAGGCCTCTAAACATACCACTTATGATCTTTTGCATGAGCATACTGGCATGTGATATGAGGGAAACTGTCAGACCAACTTCATTTGGTAGTGCTATATAAACTCAATATTGTCCGATCTATAGGTTAACGAGCTGTTTTCTAAATTTGGCATTTTTTGGCCAACACTTAAATTGATTTTTTTTCAGTTTCTTTTGGTAGCCTGTTTCTCCTGGGATGCCTTTGGGACAATTGGCCGTCCCTTTCAGCAGTGATCCCCAGGCTCATCTAAGCTTCTCTTACATTACTGAAGGTGTCCAACCACTTTAGAATTTAGCTTGGTTGTTGATGTCCTTGATGTCCTATGTATTCCTTCCATGTTTGCATGATCTTTGTTCTGACATTTGCCCACTGATATCTTTCAATTTGGAATTTCTTTTTAATCTTGTAGATGATCTTCTTCTTCAGTAACTCCATTGTTATTTTTATTTTGTTCCTTCATTTTAACTTTCTATAACACTATGTAACAAATTTTTATTTTTATTTTGTTCCTGGGTTAATTGGAGTTACCAAATTGCCCGTAGGTGTGAATGTGTGCGTGAATGGTGTGTGAGTGTGCCCAGCGATGGGT
>JAAGVU020000103.1:15861448-15879267 GCA_011763525.2 Mormyrus iriodes | reverse complement strand
GAATAATGACCATTTTCTATACTTTTACAACATAAGCAATTAAGAAATAACATGTATTGTCCAGGAACAAAATTTGTTACATAGTGTAATTCATATTTTGGTACTTGTAAGAGATCCCTTTCTTTCCTAATATTAGTTTCTCTTCTATTCTGTCAACTGCTTCCACTGTGTCTTCTGTCATACACTTACATTTTTTTGCCCCTTTCATTTTGATCTTGGTCTTTTTTTGGACTTCTCTTGGATTGCATGTTTAAATTCAGTTCCACGATTCCATTGGTTCTCTACCAAATAGCTCCAAGAGCACACATGATAAACATCACATGACCAAAAAAATGATCCGTCCATCCTCAGTCATACAATCACTCTGTCTTCCTAAGAAGTAAATAAGCCAGAAGGAAAGAGTTACATTGGGGATCCCTCCCTTCCTCCACAAATACCATCTCTTTCCCTCTGCAGTGAATCTTTCAGTTGTCCTTATGTTACCTCTTTCACAATGGTCAGAGTTAATCTCCTTCCTGTCTATGCGATTATGCTTGACTGTTGTGGTGGATTGGTTGAAGTGCATGGTTTCCCTCGGGCAAGGAGTAAACACGATAGCAAATGTCTCTGTGAATGTTTCTTTTTTAAGAGAACCAGTGGCTTTAAGCCACACCTTAATTGCTTTGACCATATAATGTTTTTTAGGCACACTTTGAACCGCTTTACTGCTCTGACAATGCCAACAGTCTCCTATCAATCTTACTCTCGAAAATGGTCCACCTAGTTCTTCTCTCCTGGCTCCCTGCATGCATATACTGGGGTGTGATAATATGTCAGTTATACTTTTACTTGAAGAAGGTGTGGACTTGGCTATGTTTTCAAAAGGGGGTGTGGCTACATGGTTGTGTGGTTGGGGCTTTTCAGTCTTTAATGGCCTATCACAGTATGTTTTTGGATCCATGCGTGTGCTGTAAATATGCCAGTTTATAACATATTGTTGCTGAGTTTAATGTACAAGCAGTACATATGTTCATTTTAATAAACTTTAAACTGAATACTAGTAATGAGCAAAAAGACTGATGTAGTACTTTTAATCCATCCCTCCATCTGGCTATCTTCCCGTTGTTGTTGAATTATCCTGGAGTCAATCCCAGGAAGCAAAGGGCAGAAGACAAGGCAATGCCCTGGACTCGATGCCAGTCCATCACAGGGCACAGTGCTGTTAATTGAGTGACAAGTGCTTGGAAACTAGCTTCTTATCATTTTCATTTTTGTCTGGGGATTTTAGCATCATCAGTTACAGTTTGTATAGTTTTCTGTGTAAGGTTTGTCACTAGTCATCAGTGTTCCCATCCCTTCACTGTCATTTCATGCAGTGACCTTCACTCGGCGATGTGAGCATGGCAGATTTCTGTGGTCGTATTGGGGTCACATTCTCTGTTTTTGGGAGACATTCGCTTAACATCAAGCATGAAGAAGGCTTCGTAGCAGATAGTATCCAGTATGAGAAATGGTTCCCAGCTGTCTCGTGCAGGAAGTGGAAATTGAAGTCGGCATTGGTTCAGGGCTGTAGAGCTACTGCGACAGGAGCATCTGGGAGAATATGTGGCCCCACGGGGACCCCTACATGGCTGATTGCTTCTTTTCCACTGAGAGTGGAAAAAGAGGGCAGCTCCGAGATCCAGTGTTTGCGAAAACTTCCATATGACTCAAATTCAGGATGTGTAGGAGTCAGACCAAGATTGATTGGCTGTACCTTTTCAGTGTTCTGTTCGTGTAATTTCTTTCTGGGTGGGGAAGCACCATTTTTACTTCTCTAAGTACAGCTGGAATAATCTGTAATACTTTGCCTGGTAGTGATATACACATTGGTTAGATGGTTAGATAGACACTTTATTAATCCCAAATAAAATTGTTGGTTTACAGTAGCACAACACACGCATTTCCACTGTAAAAAACACATTACACATTAATAGACACTAATAACAAATATCAATAAATAGCAACAGTGTAAAGAATGTCCAAGAAAGTATGGAATTCAGTAAGTAAATCGTATTGTGCAGTGGGCTGAAGGTTTGGTGGATGTGCGTAAGCGATTAATGGAAGGAAGCTTTACTTCTAAACCACAGATAGTTAAGGTCTGTATTTTAGCCTCGTGGATGTAGCAGGAACAGAGTGGTGTTTACTTTCCGGAAGTGCCGTGTACCCAGCCCCTGATGCTATTGACTAGGCCCAATGAAGCCTACCATTTTGTTGAGCACTCTCTACACCGATTAGACAGTCTGTTCAAATATAAGATTGTTACTTTGTGTCTTTAGACAGAGGATGTTTTCGCTGATATGTATCAGTTTAAAACATAAGCTTAGGCTTGTCCGGTCTACAGTGAGCATGAACACGTGTGTTTATAAGAGATGGCTCTGGGATTAAAGGGAACATAATGTTAAAATGCGGCAAAAGTAAAATGCATCCCTGGTACGATTCCTTTCATTGTAGCCCGTATTTGGCTCGCTCCAAGCTGTGATATCACTGTCGGACTATGCTTTACTTTTAAAAGAAAACTTTGGTGAGTTTTAAGTGATGTGTGATCATGATTGACTCACACTTCCTTTTCTCTTTAAGGGCGAAGTACATCTTTCCAGAATGAGGAAATTTCCAGTAGTTTGTTTTTCTTCACATTCATGGGGAAACACTGGCAGATGGTAGCAGAAATTAATATAAAAAAAAATGGGATAGATTTGAATGTGGCTCCATATTTGAAATAAGGGGACAGCAGTCTATTTATCTGACTGCTCACCTTCAGGTTTTGTGCAGCTCACCATCTGGGCAGTGGCTCATTTACATGAGATGGACAGGGTGTGACTGAACAGAGGTAGTAATACAAAAGCACATGTGGGCAACTATCAGTCTAAGGTCGTATGAGCCCTATAGGTGGCATTTATGAGCCAGGAACAGGGTTACATTCCTCCTCTGAATGTGCACGGTTGTAGTAGCAAGCTGGATAGACTAAGCTGTACATGATTAGAAAGCAGAGTCTGTGCGGTATGAGGGTGTGGTGGCTGGCCATCCGAGGTTTCCTTATATGGCTGACCAGAGCAAGTCAGACTTCTAATCACGCCTACGTGCTTTTCGAGCGCATCCCTGCTGTTCTCGTTTTATATAGTTTTATATTTCATAGGTTTTGACCCGATTTTCTAAAAAGGGAAGCTCAGGATTGTTTGTGAGTACATGGTCTTCACTTCCCCTCTGTGACTGTCACAGTGAAGCACACTCTCGCTGGCTGGGTTCTGGCTGTGGGACCTTCCTTCAGTTCCTGCTCTTAGCAAACAGTGGATCTCGAGTGGACAGGCGATGCAGCCGTCAGTATGTGCCGGTTAAGGGTCCAGAGGGTGAGGGTTGGAAGGAAGAAGTGTAGTAGAAGTAAATCCCCCTCACTCACATCCAAATACCCTCCCCCCTCCTTTTTTCCTTCTTTTTCAGCTCTCCTTCCAAGGAGATCCAGAAAAGGGCAGCAGTTCTTGGCCCCAAGTACTACACAGTTCCCCTTTCTGGCAAGGCCTGGGTGGAGGCTGTGTCGTGTGTGTGCACATGCATACACACAGAAACACACGTGCACACGGAGCAGGAATCCGGTAGCCAACATCAGAGGCCACCCCTGGCCCAGCTGTGTCCCAGCTGAGGCAATATCATTTAATCGATCATTAATCATCAATTAATGTGCTTATCAGCAGAAGGGAGTCTTCAGCTTGGTCTTGGATTTGGTCTTTTTCTTGGACTTCTCTTGGATGACATCTTCAAAATTCAGTTCCTCAATTTGACTGGTTCTCTACCAAATAGCTCCAAAAGCAAAAGCCGCTTGTGCTATGAACCCTGTTTCCAAACCAGACAGGCAGCGGTATATCTTTGATCAGCTTATTTAAGTAGTGGACATAGACTAGGACTGTCTTCTCTGGTTATACTCTTTGTGACTTTGAGTGAGAGCATTCTGATTTGCATGCTTGCAGGTTGTGTGTTCTGTGGAGGTTGTCAAGGGGGGGAAGGCCAGTGAGTCATTGTGGGGGAAAAAAAGCCACTTCTTTTTTCTATTTTCTATTTTCTGCTGGCCACGGAAATAAGCTGGGTAAGGGGTAGCACTGCTGTCTGCGCACGGCGTCACCTCGGCTGCTCGCCACCAAGCACGCCCCAGCCTGCACGTTCTGCTGCGTCACACAGATGCATCCTGTGAGGCCACTAGCTGGGCTGGCTGGCCAGCCACTTACTCCATGATAAAGAGCAGAGGCATTTCCTCCGTGCCCTGTTCAATGATGGCGGCACCCTGAAGCGGGAATGTTTCCCTTGCTGATATCGCCTTTGGAGGCTCCACACGAGGAGGAAGATGTCAGATTGCAGTAAGTTTGTGAAATTAGCCTTGCTTTATGTCAGCTGTGTAATTTTAACAGGAAGCGTACGTGTGTGACAGAAGATAACTGAGACATTCTGTTTAGAATGACATCAGTATATCTTTTAGTGACAGAAAATAAGAGGTTTAGGGCTTTTTCTGGATCAAAATTAAATATTGAAAGTCAGTTAAGAATAACTTTTCAAATGTCATCATGGTGAAATATACATACTTATTCTTTTCCATTACTGTATAAGCCATGTGACCCCATTTTTGGCATTTGTGAAGCTGGAGGCAGGTAGGATGAGAGCCTGATTCTGCCATTAGCCCATGCAACTTTTATTCTTATCTGCTGAATGCACACTGACACATGGAAATGCCTTGCTGACGGCTCAAAAGAAGTTTTAACCTACATTTCGAGTCATACGCTCCTTGGAATGCCAGAATTATAAAGGGTTGTTTGTAAATGCTGGACTGTGTGCACTGTTTTGAAGATTCTTTATAGCTAGACTTGGATTGTGTTATGATATTTTGCCTTGAAGTCAACATAATGCAGCTTTTTGTGGAAAAGACTGAGAGACTTCATTGTTTTTTTTTTGTTTAAAGGAATATGTGCAGTATAATTAAGAGGAAGGCAAATCTGTAATTAAAGGGACGGCCGCTGGATGTGCCAGTTTTAAATGTCCAGCCCTTTCTCTAAGTACAGAGCACTGCATTATACTGCTGCAGCAGGAGCTACTGTCTTTAAAAAGCTTTTTATGACCATTAAATCTGACAAAGCTCAGACAATGTAGAACTTCACCTTTACATTATACTTCTGTAAGGATGCAAATGAATGTCTTTATAGAATGACATATAAGGCCGTATACAGCATTTAAAGTGAATGTTGGTCTTACTGGCTGTGAGGAACTTATACAAAACTGTTTGGCGCTCTTGCCACTCAGACGAGCCCTTGGGGCTGGAGGTGGATGTCTCTCTGCTCTGGTTCTCTAGGTTGTTTTCTCATTTTTCTGTGAGTCTTACTGCACATTTACACTTTTTCACACTTGTTAGCTTCTGTATAGCAGTCCCAGGTCAGTTTTATGACAGCGTCAGTTCTGCAGACAGGAGCGGAAGTGAAGAGTTGCGTCTATGATGCTAATCTGCTTTCGTCTGCTGGCCTCGCCATTGTCAGGCATAGCAATTGCAGGCCCCTGTGGAAGATGTGTCCTGCGTACAATATATTTGCACATTCATGATCAAAGAAGCACAGAAGGGGGCTGTTCCTCCTGGTTCCTAAGCAGGATCACATTATTGCTCTTGCACAGTGCTTGCTGTGTCTGTTAATCAGATAAGCACCTTTGGACTCTTTCTAATTGTAGTTCTATCTAATGCTGCTTTAAGCTGAAACTTCCTCTAAGGCCTTGGAACCAGAGACTTGACGCGATTGTTTTTGGTCTGTTACTGGTCAACCACTAGCTTTTCCAGCAAAATGCCTCTGCTGCTGTTCACTATCCTTGCTTGACTATAATTGAATGTATCAGTGGCTCTGTAAGGTCCTGTAACTCCCCTGTAAACACTGCTGTTGGAACTTTACAATACAATTTATGTGAGAATGATCACACAGGTGGGTGAGAATAAATCCACTGAGAAATCTGGGAATATGGGGACCTTATGAAAATGGGAGGTAGGTGATTTCAGGGTGGCCGGGAAATGAGTGGATTACAGCAAATCCGTCAGGATTATGTCCACAGCAGAATTGAAAGGCCTTGTGTTACAGTGGGAGACAGCACCGGGGCTACTGACACCATTTGAAAGGGAAGATCATAAAATGAGTCAAAGGGCCATATTTAGAAGCGCCGTCAAGGGGCCCATTGTTACAGCTCAATTGCTATGGCATTCGCTCTTTTGCTTCTGCTGCAACTACCCACTTCATCCGCAGGGTCAGGACAGGCTGCCAGTTAACAAACAGATGCTTTTGTTATCAAACTGTCGGAGAGCTAATAGGGTCAGGCCTGCTAGGAATTGGAGCTGGTGTGCTGCTTAGGCCCACTTGGGTCCCAGTTTGTGGCAGCCCATCTGGGTAGGTGGATGGAACGTCTTGTCTCTCCGGAAAAATTACCATCTTCCTCTGCTGTTGGGGAGCTTCATAAATGCCGCATTTCAGTGGCACAACTCTCTGAGATACGCAGACCAGGGAGTGGCCAGATTTCTGTAGGTGGGTACACCTACTTTTGGTCTGGTTGCTCTGATGGCTGCCATACTCAGGGAGTAGCTGTTGCTAAGGCAGAATGGCTCCTCCCAATAGTGTCTGATGTCAACGAGCATATCATGAGACTCAGGCTAAGGCAATCCTTGGGTATCTTGTCTGTTGTCTCTGTGTATGCTCCGACCGCGGTGTGATGTCTCGGTAAGGGAGACATATTACTCGCAACTTCACTTGGTGATTGATGGGTGCCCACAAGGTGACATTCCCCTGGTCTTGGCTGACTTCAGTGCGACTACTGGCATTGACAGGGCTGGCTATGAGGATTGTGTTGGTCCCCACGGGTCTGGTGACCAGGGTCAAAGTGGCTCCTTGTTCCTTGACTTTGCGAAAGGTCAGGGGCTGCTTGTCGCTGGATCCTGGTTCCAACACCCTGAGCCGTATCGTTGGACTTGGTATTCCAATACTGGTGGTGCGGCAAAGGAGATTGATGACATCCTTGTGGGCAGATACTGGAGGCTCCTGCAAAACTGCAGGGTCTACAGAAGTGCACAGTTTGTGGATTCTGACCACAGACTTGTTGTTACTACTCTGAAGATTCAGCTTAGATCCAGTAGGCTGCGGCCTACTAGGAGAAGGAGGCTTGACTTGGACAGGCACTGTTTCAAGCTGTTTCTGATGAGTTTGCATGCAGTTTGTGTGAGGAACTTGCAGACATGTGAGTGACTGCCAATTCTAATATGGTGTGGGAGACCTTCAGTGATAAGACCCTGAAGGTTGCCGAGGTTTGTATTGGTGTTGCCGGTGTTCTCAGAAGGGGGTGTTTCATCTTGCAGGGCACCCTGGATATTATCGAGGGGAGTCGCAGCGCACTACCTGGTAGCAACTCTAGTCTGAACCGGGAACTGAGGAAGATGGCAGTGAGGGTTCTCACCATTTGTGGTCTAGTGACCCACGTCCTGCTTACAGAGGAATCGAAGCATTACGTACATCTGAATCTGTTCCACGGAGACTTGCAGTCAGTGCAGGTGATGGAACAGTCCTTACGGATGACACTGCAGTTGTGACCTGCTGGGCCAGCTACTTTGAGCAGTTGTTTAAAGCTGATCCTCTGACTAGGACATTGGCGCCACGGTTCTTGAGGCTGATTCTCCAATCAGCTGTGAACCACCTTATCTCACTGAGATTACACGAGTGGTGAATCAGCTTGGGGTAGGGAAGGCCGCAAGGATCTTTGGTATCCAGGGTGAACTACTCCTGGCTGGTGGTAAGGCTGTCCTACTGGCATTACGGGCAATCTTTGCTTCCATTTGGGAGACAGGCGTCAACCCAACTGACTGGAAAATGGGACTTCTTGTCCCTGTCTGGAAAGGGAAAGCGACTGGAGCAGTCTGGTTTTAAACCAGTCTACCTTCGACCACATCCTGGCACTGAGCACAAGAGCGGATATTGGCAGAGGTTCTTTGCAGCCTTTGTCGATTTTCGTGTAGCGTTTGGCTCAGTTGTTTGAGTTTTCCTGTGTCCTGTGGGACATCCTGAAACTTCGTGGGATCCCCCCAATGTTGCTGGACGTCATGGTTGGCCTATACACTAGTACTGTGAGTGCTGTGCAGAGTGGAGGGAGAACCTCCACACTCTTCTCAGTTGATTCTGGGATTTGCCAGGGATGTGTTCTTGCTCCTACTCTGTTCAATGGTTGCATGGACTGGGTGTTGGGCAGGGTCGTCCAGCAGTTGTGGGACATCTGTTGGTGAAGAAAGATTTACTGATCTTGATTTTGTTGACGATGCTGTGATCTTCATGGAGTTAATGGAGGCTCTGATGGGGGCTCTTGAGAGACTGAGCGAGGAGTCTAAGTGTCTGAAATTGCGAGTGTCCTGGATCAAAACCAAGATTCAGGCCTTTAATGACGTCTTAGGCACAGCCATCAGTAGTGTGTCTGTGGGGAGAATGTCGACCTTGTCGAGAGATTCACTTACCTCGGCAGCAACATGTCTCTGGTGACCCTTCCTAGGAAGTCAGCAGATGGATTAGAAGAGCATGCGGGGTCATGCGGTTGTTGGAATGGGGTGTGTGGCGCTCCTGATATCTTTGCAAGGTGCAAGTCTTTTGAGTCGTGGTGCTCCCTGTCTTGCTGTACTGTTGTGAGACATGGACGCTATCCAGTGAGCTGAGATGAAGACTGGACTCCTTCAGTACTATGTCTCTTTGGAGAATCCTTGGGTACCACTGGTTCGACTTTGTGTTGAATTAATGGTTGCTAGGGGAGTCCTGAACGAGGCACATTACCTGCATTGTGAGGTAGCGTCAGTTACAGCACTATGGCTATGTGGCACGCTTCCCTGAGGGTGAGCCAGCTTGCAGGATCCTCAATGTTGAGGACCTGAGCGGCTGGACCAGGCTAAGGGGACACCCACGTAACACCTGGCAGCGGCAGATGAATGGCCATTTCTGGAGTGTTGGACTGGACTGTGTGTCTCTGGGGGGTCGTCAGCCGGGATCCCGAGGCGGTTCGTCATGTGGTGGGTGCAGCAGCGCGTTGCATCAGCACATGCTCCCCAACCTGGCCTAACCTCACTTTTCTTTCAGACACATATAGTGAGAGTGAAGTTTGGGGTCAGAGCGCAGGGTCAGCCATTTATCCGGCACCCTTGGAGCAGTTGGGGTTAAGGACCTTGCTCAAAGGCCCAACAGGCGTATGATTACTCTGCCAGCCATGAGATTTGAACCCTTTGTCACTTTCTTTCCTGCTGTGTGGTGCTATTCCCATTGCTCACATCCTGCTGCACACATCCAGCACCCTTGGGGAAGCACCGTCAGCTGCAAGCTGTTGGCATGCAAGTGGCACAATGCAGGCCTGAATTAGAACCACAGTGCCGCCTCAGATACTGTTTACCTAAGGTTTTGTTTCAGGAAGCACGTAATCAGGGCCAGTGCTCTGTAATATACTGCTCCTAGACACATTGTGGTATTTTTTGGCAGGTACAGAAAGGCCATTAGTCGTATTGTGGCCACCTGCCGTTTCCGCCCAGTTAAATCCTAAAGGTCAAACCTTAAAGCAAAGAACTTCTTACCAGAGTATTCATCCGGAAACTCTGTAGTTTGGCATCCTTTCGCTTCATGAAATGTTTATAGTCTGTTTTGCATGGTAAAATAATAAAGCTATGTTGAGTTATGAGTGACCATTGATGGTTCCTCTCCTTGTCTATATGTATGTTGTATGTGTATTGTATGTATATTGTATGTGTATTGTATGTTATTGTTCACTATTCTCTTATTGCTGTTTATTGTTCTTCATCTTTATATGTTGTTTAAGTCTTTAGGGAGGTACTCAACCAAGTGTTTCATTGTACTTGTACAAATGACAATAAAGCTTTTAAATCCCTTTCCAGCCTTTGTGTCCTTGTTGGATGCTCTTGCTGACATAGCGTTCCCTCCTCTTTGTAAGGGCCTGAAGACCGTGGGCCTCGAGCTGCTACAGCCATGATGAAAGGGGGGGCCGTCAAGGGAGGGCTGCCCAAGCCAGCTGTCCAGGAGAAGGGCCGGCTACCCCCGGCCACCTCCGCTGTGGCCATGAAGAGCTCTAGGTCCTCTGGCACGCTGGCTACAGACCTGCGCCTCAGCAGGGTAGGTTTCCAAGAGGACCCGCAGTAACTGGTTACTGTTCATCAAACCTGTTTACTAAAACCTGCTAAGCAGGTACCCATTATCACAGCCATTTTCCCGACCCACTCCGCCCTTACCTGTAACCATTTTAGTCTTTTATTCTTAGCCATCCTGACTCCTTTTCCTGCCAGCCAGCCCTGGTCTCCCCATTGTTACGCATTGTAGAAGCTGGGTTGCTTTTGTTGATTCTGCAGTCCCACTCAAAAAGTTACTTCCGGGCTCTCTGCACCCGCACTGTCTATATTTGTGAAGTTTGCTACATCCTCATTAGGCGTTTTATTATTTGTGATGAAGAAATGGGACGTCATCTTCCTATCTTTGATTTTCTTTCTTTTCCTGGTGCTCTTGGGATATGATTGCTTTATTGTTGCATATAATGTTGATGTTAGCTAGCCAGTAGTCAGAAGATGGTAGCTAACTAGCTGGTTGCTTCAGCGTCTCCCTAAATAAGTAAAAAAATCATAAATTTATTATTTAGTGTAGTGAGAGTTTGTGGCCAGCAGGGGGCAAATGCTTAGTTTGATTTGTGGTAAAAACTGTTGCTGTGTAGGGGTTAACATCTTTAGGAACAAGATCATCTCCAACTGAGCAGGGAGGATGTTTTTCTATCCTATTCTCAGCCTGCTAGTATTAAAAGATGAAAATGTTTAATTTCATCTGGCTGTCAGCCATGCTCCTCTGAAAGCAATGAGCCAAGCCTTCAAAAAAGCTTCATGCTGATGAGCCCTCAGGATAATTTCAGAGGCGTCGGTAACAGAAGGTGATGTTTGAGGTGTGATGGTGACTCTCAGTGTGGGCCAGCAGCTGAAGAGAGCGAGCAGCGATGACGCCCTGGCCAAGCCGGGTCTCGGGGCAGCAGCCATCGCATGCCGCATGAAGAAGACCGTCACCACAGGGGCCATCTGCGAGTTGGCGGACACCCGGCCGCGCAGCCTGACAGGTACAGGGGCTGCGACCAGCCAAAGCCATCCAGTGTACAAGTGTCAACTTCTCTGAAAACACCAAATGCACAGTATTACACAATATTGTTTAATAAGAAGAGGCAGCCTTGTGGTGCTCTGGTTAGTACTGTTGCTTCACACTTCTGAGACTAGTGTTCAAATCTCCACACTGGGTCTTTGTGGAGTTTGCGTGTTCGTTGTGTGGTTTCTTCCAGGTTCTCCGGTTTCTCTCCACAGTCCAAAAACATGCTAGGGTGAATTGGAGTTACCAAATTGTCCATAGGTATGAACAGTGTGTGTGTCCTGTGATGGGTTGGCACTCCATCCTGGATTATTCCCTGCCACTTGCCTGTAGCTTCCAGGATAGACTCCGGACCCGCACAACCCTGAATAGGACAAGCGGGTATCGCAAAATGGAGGAGATTTATATTTAATAATGATATATTATATAATTTGATTATGATGTTTAAAATAAGGATACCTTCTCGTTTTTTTTAAATGACACAGCTGTCTATCAGCTGCTTATCCTGGTCAAGGCCTGGATCCTGTCCCAGGCTGCAATGGACACATGGCTGGGGTCCACTCTTGAAGGCGTGCCGGTCCATCACAGGGCACATGGCAGGAGACATTCTGGATGGGATTCCAGTCCATCACCGGGCAATTTTAGAGATGGCATGTCTATATTCTGTGAGTAGGAAACATACATGACATGGGGAGAACACACCAGCCCCAACACCAAGAATAGAAGTGGGATGTGAACCCCTAACCCAGGAGGTGTGAGACAACAGTTCTAACAACTGAGCCTCCATGCCACACAAAATTATAATTATAGTGTGAAAAAATGAGAAAATCAAGCAGTCCAATATAAAGCCACTAGGTGGCATAGTTCATCACAGTAAATCTATCAAACAATAACTGAAAACGGGTCATTGTTGAGCTTGGAGTGATTTGGTTTTAGCTTCATTGTAGTCTGTTTTAAACTCGGCTCAGAAACTGCTATATATGTCAGCTATAGAATGACATGGATTTAAACTAATGCATCATGCATCCACATGTTTTGCAACATCTGGGCTGTATCTTACCATCCTCTACAGCCATTAAACCCCTGCCATTCTGTCATTGTCACTGAAGTAAGAGCCAAGGATACACAGTTTACAGGGTGACATATGCAGGGAAGATGCAGGCATTTCAGAAGCTGTTTTACCTTTGGCAGAACCTGTCCGTTTCTAGCATGAATAGTTACTGAGACTTCTCAGATAAAGTAATATTGAAATGTAAATGGCATGTATAGTTACTTTTGCAATGAATGTTAATAATCAGATGCCATATTGTAATGTTTAATAGCACATAATGGGGTGTTATACATTTGCATGTGAGCCCCAAAGTTTCACTAGTCTATAAATAACTTTGTCATGTTTAGATCTTATAGGCTGTTATCTATATTAGGCTGCCCGTCTTTAATATTCCTGCATCCTGGCAGAATCGCTGGTGACTGTAGTGCTACAGGACTGAGCGTGACTGACCTTTACGGTTCAACCATGGGTCGGCCCAGCTGAGGTTATGGAAAAACTGCTGTAAAATGTTCTAACGGATGTGCCGTGTGGGTGACTTCAACAAGAACATGAAAAAATGTTTTTAATCAGTGCAAAGACAAACCTCCTACTACTGAGGCACGTGAATGGAAGCACATGGCCCGATGATGTGCTCGGTGTGCTGCGGTACTGCTGTACGGGGATGTTGTGCTTGGTGTGTTGGTGTGCTGCTGTATAGGATGTTGTGCTTGGTCTGACAGCATGCTGCTGTACGGGGGCGGTGTGCTCGGTCTGTCGGTGTGCTGCTGTATGGGGACGGTGTGCTTGGTCCGTCGGTGTGCTGCTGTACGGGGACGGTGGGCTCGATCCGTTGGTGTGCTGCTGCACAGGGAGGGTGTGCGGCTGTATGGGGACGGTGTATTGCTGTACGGGGACGGTGTGCTCGGTCTGTTGGTGTGCTGCTGTACGGGGACAGTGTGCGGCTGTATGGGGATGATGTGCTGCTGTATGGGGACGGTGTGCGGCTGTATGGGGATGGTGTGCGGCACAATGGGGACGGTGTGCGGCTGTATGGGGATGGTGTGCGGCACAATGGGGACGGTGTGCGGTTGTATGGGGATGGTGTGCGGCTCTATGGGGACAATGTGCTCGATCCGTCGGTGTGCTGCAGCACGGGGACGGTGTGCGGCTGTACGGGTACGGTGTACTGCTGTACGGGGACGGTGTGCTTGGTCCGTTGGTGTGCTGCTGCATAGGGACAGTGTCAGTGCTTCTGTATATTTGTGTTAAAGCCGCTGTTTTTATATCGATGTTCCTTTGTTGTTCTATACCCAGACCTTCGTGAATCTCCCCAGGGGCAACTTACTCGAGTGCCTTTATTTGAGCAGAATTGTTCAGGCTGACAGAGGACTCTCTTTGTTGGTATTGGGGAAAGCAGACAGGAAGCATGGGGAATAACCCAGCATGTTATCTCAACATGCTTCACTCTTTGGGATGTTGTTCTCTCACTATTCAATTTAACACAACCAAATAGTACCAAAAAACTCCCAAATCATTCTATTGCCTCTCTTATTTTGAGAATAAATTGTGCTGAAATTGTCATAGGTAAAGTATTGCATAAATTGACACACTACCCCTTGCATGCATGACTGCACCTGTGCAAGTCTGTTTAGTGAGACGATCCTGTTTTGTAGGGTGATTTGAGATGTACTGTCAGCTTGGTTAATTGGTTGGCTAAACATATGAAAGAATTTGAAGTGTTTTCTGGGATATATAATTTTTAATCGCTTTGTAAAGGCTGCTTCATGAAGGTAAAATAAATGTATCTTAAACTGAGAGAGGCTTTTGTGAAGCACTGTGGGAAGTTGCATTGTTACAGAAAATTATGAGGCAAATCTTAAAAATTTAATTTAGATTATCAGAATTTTAAGGTGCTGAGATTAATGGAGTGGGATAATGAAGGAAGAGCAGGGGTGAGTGCTCTAGCCCAGTATCTCCCAATCTGGTCCTCGGGGACTTTTTCGGTATATGTTTTATCTCCCTCCCAGCTTCTTGTCAGACAGTCCACATTTTTGCTACCATGAGCAGGAAGGGAGCAAAAATGTGGACTGTCTGTGGGTCCCCAAGGACCGGATTCTGTAACTACACTGTGTAACTGAATATTATAATTGTTGGTTGTTTGCTCTTTTGTTTCAGTGAGAGGTTCATTAGGGGCATCTTTAGGGAAAACGACTGAAACGCGACTTGACAACTTTGTCTAGAAGGTCTCGAGAGAGGATTTGTTGTTATGAAGTAAACGTCATATATAGATGTGCAAACATTCATTACCAAGGTGAAGAAATGAGAAACTCAGGAACAGGAAGCCTGAAGCAATCAAATTAAGTGCCTCAGAAAGGGGTGAAAACCAAGGCAGTTGCCTTACATCATGCTTGGCAGCAGCAGTATAGCTTCATTTAATCCAGGAGTTGGCGTCCATAATGATGTATACACACACTTCTTGGTATCATTGCCTAATTAAATTGGTTAAAATGGTAAAGCTTCAGTATATCTTCTAGTCTTAAAAGGCAGTAGCATCATCAGAATTTACTTCACGTTTACATGGTATAGGCTGCGGCATCACCAAAGTTTACATTGTCTTTTGTTTTCAGTTTTAATTTAGTGAAATAAGTGCTGTACTGTGCCGAGCAAACCGAAAGGTCAGTATCTGATAAGCATCTGTGTTGTCAGGCTGAGAAACTATTGTCGCAAATAAGCAAATGCTGAATTGGGTTATTCATGGACGAGGCTGAGGAAGGTTATCGTGACAGGAAGGCAGGACCCCTGTCCCTAGGATATCATCGTGAATGAAGCGGCTTTGCCTTGGTGTCAGAACAGCACGTTGGGGGGCAGGGCACATTGTTAAGAAAGCAGATTCTTTCTGGGGGGGCTCAATTAGCCTCAACCAAGTGCATTCCTGAGGCTCTGCGCTCATTTCCAGCAGTAATTAAAGACTGGATGCATTATCAGGGTGTCTCCAGGAATACTGGGAGCACATCAGCTGCCCGAAAGCATTCCTAACTGCTCACGTCAACTTTCGGGGCTTTAAATCCCCCAACAGCATATCACAGTTGATGCAAGGGGGTCTCTTGATAAATTCATTTTTATTCCATGTTTTCAGATATGCTAAACAAAAGCTGGCAGTAGATATGAAATGCGCTTGGGAAGCAAAAATTTCTGATTTCAGCTCTGTACTGTACACCTTTCAGAAATTCATAGGCTGCGATGTCGGCTTGTCAGTTCGGTTCAATATTTTAGGCACATGCCTGATTTTTAATTCTGCAGAAAGGCGGGGCCATGATGGAGAAACACATGGATTTTTAATAGAAAAAGCTTTTATGATTTACAGGAACAGTGTGTGACAGAATTATTTCTGAGGTGACTCTTAAGGATCGAGAGAGAGATTTGAAGACTGATTCGAAGAAGAATTTGTATTGTCACTGCACAGAGCAGAAAAATATCATTTAGCAGCATTGTAGCCAGCAATACAGCATATACATTATACATAGAGAGCGACTATAAATACAGACATACAGGGATAAACTTAATTTAAAAATATTAAGAAAATACAAAAAATCAGAATAGAAATGTGTACAGTGTTTGTGTAACTGTGCAAAATGATAAGAGTGCAACATTTCAAAGAGGTGCAAATAGCAGAATGAGTTTTGACTGGACTGAAGGATCCTGTTGCACGTTGGTGCAGGGTGTCATCTTGACTGGCTGGTGTGAAATGGGTTATCCTGCTGTTTCTCCACTCAGCAGGGTAATTCCTTCTTGCTTTATTGTTCCCCAAATGTCTGCACACACTGATGAATGAAGGGGCCCCTCCTAGTGTACAGTATCTTTATGCCTTATCCCAAGGGAGGATGTCATGGGGTTTCTCTGAATATATTGCCATTTTGCGTGTTCTGTTACAGTCTGCAGTTCAAAACTGCAAAGCTCAAGTCATGTGACCCCAGAGGCCTACTCTCTTCATGTACAGTGTGAAACCAGGGAGGGCGTGGAGGTTTCGGGGAGGGCCCTTCCATCCCCCTATAGATTAGAGTGTCCCCCTATACCTATAGGTTAGAGAGTCTGCTTGTTATCCTGTAAGCTACTCAGTTTGCCTTCTGAACTCATCTGGAGGCACCCAGTAAAAGCACCCCATTCCACCCCACTCCAATCCCTTTCCCATGTGAATCTATTCACTATCTAAAAGAGCAAAGCTTTCTACATGGAGTGTCTTGCCCACAAGGAGTGATCCAGAGCCCACAGGCCAGCAGAAGCTCCTGCCTCTGTGCAGAACTGACACACTCCTTCGCTGATTTTGACCTAATGCTTCTTCTTTTGGGATCAGCAAGGAGCAATAACTGGCAGAGGGCCACCCAGTGCGCAGGAAGGTGTACTGCAAGAACTTCTGCAGTTCAGCTGTGCCTTTGGACTATGCTGATATGAAGTATAAGTAAGAGGAGTTGCTGATGCAGGTCCCTCAATCAGAGTGAAGAGATGATCTGTTTATCTTATGTTTTGGTACAGCTGTTTTTACACGCTTGTCTAAAAGTGGCCCTAACGTTTCTGCAAAAGCCTGTACCCCCCTCCACGTAATTAATATTAGTCACATACACCCGAGGTATTTGCGGGTAAAGGTGTCACTGTAAACGCCTGAGAGAGGCTGGGATAGCAGGCAAATAAAGCCTTCAGATTTTGGGTGTGTCGGCTAATCTCAGCCCTCCATGCCTGGCTGCATTCAGGCTCAGCGGCCGAAACCAGCAATTCCTGTGGGACGCGTATCGCTGCCTGTTCAGGCATCTGTAGGTGGATCCTCCCGGGTTATGTACCTAAAGGACATTGCGTGATTAATGACGGTGTCAGCATTCCGATGCTTTCCACTTCAGCTTTTCAGAGCATTAAAGAAATATTTCCTAATCGATAAAGCCCTTAACTCTAAGAAAATTCATGTTAGTTGGATTTGGCTGTACGCTGGTCTTAAGAGGGCTTATATTTAAGTGAATGAATTAGTGAGTTCACCTGGCAATTTCTCTGTTCTTTGCTTTGAGAAGGAAAACATTTGTTGAATTGTTTTTTAATTGAATTCAGATGCAGACACCTTTGAAGCTGCAGTCTCCTATTGTAATGCTTGTAGCGGTGTTTCTGAATTCAGTGCTTGAAGACCAGGGTTAGAATTATTAGAGCTGAAACTGTTCATCCATTCATGATTTATACCTTTATACCTACATCCAAAGTGAGGCAGTATTACAGTCACTCACTCTTATGTAACATGCTGATTGATTTGTTTAAATGTGAACGTCCCCCTTCAGTGTTATTCCCATTAAGTGCAGCCATGCCAGGAATATACCATCTGCTCCTTGCATCATGTGGAATGTATATGTGGCTTTGCACAGTGTGATTGCTGTGCGGGTCCCAGCGTTGGTTACATACACCTGTAATGGAGGCCGGTCAGATGCCGTGCGGGTCCCAGTGTTGGTTACATGTTCCTGTAATGGAGGCCGGTCGGATGCCGTGCAGGTGCCAGCGTTGGTTACATATTCCTGTAATGGAGGCCGGTCGGATGCCGTGCGGGTGCCAGCGTTGGTTACATATTCCTGTAATGGAGGCCGGTCGGATGC
>JAAGVU020000103.1:15843260-15854320 GCA_011763525.2 Mormyrus iriodes | reverse complement strand
ATCTGCTCTGGTGCATATAGTGACCTGTGCCGTTTCACAGGGATGCTGGCTGCCCCTCTGTGCAGCCTGTGCGAGCCGACAAGTACATCTGTGCAGCCTGTGCGAGCCGACAAGTACATCTGTGCAGCCTGTGCGAGCCGACAAGTACATCTGGCATTCAGTGGCACCGTGTTTATCCACATAAACGTTAATGTTCCTCTCTCTATGCAGCAGTTACGGTTAGTTTGGCCAGGACAAAGAGGGCTATTTTGGCTTCTCTTTCTTTTAGAACTGGTTTTGTCCCTGAGTGTCACCAGGATGAGTCTTTCTGAGATGAATCTCACTCTGTGCTGGCTCCGTCTCCAGGAGAACCCTGTTTCCACGGCGAGACCTAAAGCTGCTTGGAGGCAGCCTGTATCTGTAAGACCAGTGTGAGTGTGACAGAGAGAGATTTGCAAAGCACACTGGCCTGACTCCCTCTTTTCAGTACTATCCTTTGACTTCATAACCATTAAGTAAAATATCACAATGTTTCTCATAATGTGCTTATAGATGTTTTGTATTTCTAGTATAACCTTTCTAACCTCAAATAGCATTTATTAATTTAGTTATTAATTTGTCAAATGAAGCATAGATGTACTTCCCATGCAGCGGCGTATTACCACATAATGGCCATATGAAGGGTTAAGGTAGAAAAATAACAATTAAGGATGAGAGAAGGAGTTCAGAAGTAGAATCACACGTGAGTGTTTTATAAAGCCCATTGTTTATATGCGGAGGCAGCAGGCCTGCTCAGGGTTGGTGTCTCCTTTGTGGAGGGATACTTGTCTGATGACTGCCTTCGTCCCTGACAGTTTTTCTGGCCCCAGGGCAGAGTGACGCAGGTGCTGATTGTTATTTGCCTTCTCACTCAGCAGTGAGACATGAGGGAACGTCAGCATCCGCTCGCGTAGTCCGTACATGGAAACGGCCCCTGGTTCACGGCACCCGATGCAGAACAGGAAGTGTTATTGGACAGGAGAGCATTGTCTGCCCGTGACGGCAAGTCTCCCCCCACCTAAATGGAAATGATTGTGCAGCACTTCCTTGCACAGAGCCTAGGCACATGGGTGAGAGGAATTCTGTAGAGCTCAAAGGTCAACGCCGGTTACGTCAGAGCGACTGTGACATGTTCAGGGTGCGTCTGTGTTGTCACCTGGGCAGGGAGGGTGTATTCTGTATGATTTACACGCAGCACAGGGACCTTATGTCACAATACCTGGTGTGAAGGACTGGTCGGTCTAGGCTGTCTGTGAGGTTTCTGTAAGAGGCTGGACTTATTTACATCCCACAGATGTGGGAAGTTTAAACACATTCTATTTATATTATAACTGTGCGCAATTATCTTATTTCCAGGGTGGCACAAGGCCATGGTGCTCAGCACAATCCCTCACACCCTGGGGACCAGTGTTTGAGTGTCCGGTGTGTGGAGTTTGCGTGTTCTCCCCGTGCCATTGCGGGGTTTCCTCCAGGTTCCCTGGTTTCCCCTTGCAGTTGAAAAACATACAGAGGTGAATTGGAGTTGTCAAATTGTCTGTAGGTGTGAATGGTGTGTGTGTGCCCTGTGATGGGTTAGCCTGTCCTGGGTTATTCACTGCCTTGTGCCTGTAGCTTCCAGGATAGGCTCTGGACCCCTGTGACCCTGCATGGGACAAGCGATTATGGAAAATGAATGGATTTCATTTCTGTAACAAGGGTTACAGTCTATATAACTGTACTCCAAACTTACGGCAGGTGAGTGTTTCTGTGTCCATAATACATAAAAATGTGATAAAGTTGAATCTTGAGGCTCTGGCTCCCTGTCATGAAAACTCTTCCGTGGCATCATGTGGTCTCTCAAAACCGAGCCCTTTCTTCATTGATCACTTTCCAGTGAGTCGTTTCTTCCTATAAAATGTAGTGAGAGGGCAGGGTGGCCTGGATCTGAGCCATGAGCACTGGCCATGAATGGGAAAGGGCGTTAATTTCAGGCCTGGTGGGGGATCCTGGTGCCCCCCTGAGGTGGGTAGAGGGTGTGCCTTTCTCACGCAGGAAGTCTCACTTTCCTCCCAGGAGTTACTTACCTAGTGCTGTCCTTTCCGAACAATACAGGCCGCATGTACTGCTGGCCTGGAAGCTGTGCCTATTACCGCCGAAGGCTGCCCTGCAGCTCTCATGCTTGGACAGGATTACGTTCATCTGCAAATTCAGATAATAGAACGGAACTTTAGTCAATTTTCCTGTTGTTCCGCTATGAGAGTGAGAGAATTTTTGGGGGTAATTGGATATTTAATTAAGTCTCAAAAACCACAAGAACAATTTGAGCTCTGGCCATTCACTGTGTTATTTAAATTAAAAACGCTCTTTGTGATCAGACCTTCAGTCTTCTGTAAACATTCATACTCGATAAGCTATCCAAAATCACTTCCTTTTGTGTAAAATTATTGGGTTCGTTTCGTTTCATGCATCTTCACAGCAGGTTTCAGTTCAGCCAAAGGGTCTTAATAGCGGCATTTCCTGAAATATACAGAAATCCATGGAGACATTATCTGATTGTCTGGCTCCTCAAACTGCGCAGAAAAGGTTACAGAGAACAGCAAGCAGCCGTCGCTGTGACCTTTGACATGCTGCGTGACCCCTCCCACAGCATTCCTTGCGAGCTCCTCCTCGTAGGTGTCAAGTCTGTCCAGCCGGCCCATTGACCATCCAGTCCTGCATTAGTGGCCTTTACCTCCCAGGCCTTTGATAAAACAGTGACTCACTGGGCATGTACAGGCGCCAGTCAGAATGATGTAATGGCAGGGATTCTCTGGAACATGGGCTTTATTCTGCTGGCTGTAAACGGATGCCTGAGGGCCAGGGTGATGGCAGGCCTGCGGCAGCGAGAGAGCTAACTCCCCATCCCAGGATTCAGTCACACCCACAGGGACACATCCTTTTAATGACTTCCCCTCATCTGTTCTCAGAAAGATTTGTCTCGTCTTTTCCGCAAATAGCCTGCAGTTTCCTCACCTAATTTCTGCTTCACATTCCTCATAGAGTTCTGATGTTTCATTTTCACGCAATAGCCAATAGAGTCTCAAAAGGTCACAAGTATAGCCGATTTCCTGTCTTGCAGGAAAGCAAGCCATTCTGTCTCTTTCTTTGTTCGGAAACGATACAAGCATTTTCTGTCCACGCCCTAAAATAGAATAGGATATGCTTGTGTCTTGTATTATGCCTATAGGCAGCCTTCTGAAGAATATTAAGTTGCAAAATACTTACAATATTAATCTTCTGAAAAGCCTAAATGCCATCTTATCTTGTGGCAGGAATGTGCCAGACTGAATCCACCTCCCCTTCATTTTTGTTGAGTCTTTAGAAGCCTGTCCCTGGCTGTGCACTTGTATCTGCTGTGTTTAGGAATGACGTGCATGTTTTTGGGAGTTATTGTGCCCGACCTGAGACAGGGAGCAGTAACCAGTTGGTAGTTACATTTCATTTATCCAAATTAGCAGGGGCAGATGCATTGATAATTGCCCAAAAAAGGATCCTGGATTTCAAAGGGAGCATCTTGGCACGGGGGAGGCTGTACGTGCACTCGACAGGGAGAGTCTGCCAAACTGAATTGCCTCAGCATTTCAGGGCACTGTGCTCTGTTGGTGAATAGAAGTTTGAAGTGTGACCCTTTTGCTGTTGAGCGCCTAGTTGGTCTGAACCCTGCTAATCTTGCTCAGTGTGACACACTTTGTGGTCTCACTTTGGAACTGGATGTAGTTGCGTGTTAAGATGTATTCCTCTGTGGTCTGGTGTGTTCAGGTGTGTTTCTCTGTGGACTTGTGTGTTCAGGTGTGTTCCTCTGTGGACTGGTGTGTTCAGGTGTGTTCCTCTGTGGACTGGTGTGTTCAGGTGTGTTCCTCTGTGGACTGGTGTGTTTAGGTGTGTTCCTTTGTAGACTAGCATGTTCTGGTGTGTTCCTCTGTGGACTGGCACATTCAGGTGTGTTCCTCCGTGGACTGGCACATTTAGGTATGCTCCTCTGTGGACTGGCATGTTCAGGTGTGTTCCTCTGTGGACTGGCATGTTCAGGTGTGTTCCTCTGCAGACCGATGCATTCTTTTGTGTTCTACCGGCATGTCGCGGATGAAATCACATAAGCCGACGTGAGATTTGCATTATAAAGACAGCTCTTCCCTATTTAACAACTGTGTATCATCCCGGTTGTGTTTTGGAACTTCACATAGTAGCAGAGGTACATTTATGCTGAACATCAGGGTCTCAAGGTCACCAAAGGAATTCCCTTAGGAATCTTGCCTTTATGTTATTCCACACCCCCAAGCTGTGCATATTTTTCCTACTGACACGCACATATTACATGCATTACTGTAAGACATGGGGTGGGGGAGGAGGGGGTTTCTATCAGACTGCAAAACATGATTCTTGGGGTTTCTGAAGTGTCAAACTGACTACTGCACAATAGTACTTGATGTGTCCAAAAGCCCCTGCCCCCCTGTCTGGCTGATGCACGCCTTCATCCCTTGGTAGGGAGCCATTTTTACGTCTGCTGAACGTGCACCATGAAACAATAGCAAGTTGCATACTCTTCCGAGGGCCGGACATCTTCGTGCCAAATGAAGGGGCAGCCTGTGGCTCTCAGGGATCCCGGCAAGCCCGTCGGCTGGGAGAGCCGCCGTTTTTTAACCCCAGGCATAGGACCGTCACTGTGTCACTCTGACACGTTCCTATCCCCAGGAGTGATCAGAGCCATTGTCAGAATGGCAAAATGATAACCCCTGTTCACAGTGCCTGCTGATTATCCAGAAAACAAACAATGACGCTCTGCTTACGTGAGACTTTGTGGCTTAGAGCATGGAAAGTGCCGGAAGGCCAGTGCTGCGGCACCCATGCCAATGAGCCTGGAATGACCGAGTCTCTGTCAGCACTGGGCATCCAGTACAATTCGGTACCATTCATGGTCCTGCCAGAATCAGCAAGAACATCCAGCATCTGCGACAGTCATTACCTTTTTGTGTTGGTTAGATTTCCCAGTCTTGGAAATGTGCAAATCTTTCACTGTCGGACCTAAAAACCCAGAAAAGCATGTCCATCAGTCTCCAGGCTGGGTCCCGCAGCTTAGGGGGTCTCAGTCTCAATTTAAGCCAATCTAGTGTTCCTGTGAAAGTCAAGCAGGCGAGTCCAGCTATCAGCTCCAGACAGTGCTAGCCACCGAAGGCCTGACAGCTTATCTCAGTCCGGAGGCTTTTTCCAGAAGCCAAAGGCCTGAGAAAAGTTGACCTGCCTTATCTTCAGGCTATGTGGATCTTAGCTGAAAGCCAGGGGACCAGTAACCAACGTGCTCATTATGTGTTCACCTTCAGCCATGAATTACTGAATTGGGCCAGTGCTGAAAGTCTGTCTGTTTTTGCTATTGAATAAATTTGCAAATCGTGTAATGCAATTAAATTTACATTTATGTAGCAGTCACTTTTGTCCAAAGCAATGTACATGTGAGGCAAATAGCACATCACAAACATATGGCTGTCAAGGAGTCGACTAGGCATAAGTTTAGCTAGGCTGAGCTTCCAGTTAATGCCCAGGTACAAATGTAAGCAGCATAGGAGCAAGAACTACACAACATCTTCCAAACAAAGCAGTTAGTGGGAGTGTTCCTGGAATGGATGGGTATTGAATAATAATAAAGCAATTAGACTTTGAGTTTGGTACATATGTAAATACAGACCTGATGACTTTTGTGTGTAAGGTTATTAACCAAATTTCGACACCTCTGAATATGTATGGGATGTGTTTTCATTGGTGGAAAAATCATTTTGGTGAATTAATTTTGAAGATGCTCTGGATCTCTTTCAGGAGTTCCGTCTGCCAAGAGGTCGGGGATTCCTGCTCCGCGAGAGATTCCCCCTACGATATCCAGAGACAGGGTCTCTCTGCGGGACCAGATACGGACTTCCAGCTCCAAGAAGATGATCCCGAGCTCCAGCAGCTCCAGCCTCTCTGGGCTCGGCAAGAGCTCTCGGACGTCCGTGAAAGCGAAAACGGATGGCGAGGTCGGCGAGAAGGCCGTGTTGGAGTGCCAGGTCAAGGAACTGCTGGCCGAGGCCAAGGCCAAGGAGTTTGAGATCAGTAAGCTACGCACCGAGCTCCAGCGGTGCAAGGGCCGTGGAACGCCGGACGGCAACTCCCCCGAGGGTAGCGAGCCGGAATCGCAGCCCCTGGAGCTGCAGGTCACGGCGCTGCGTGAGAAGAATGGCAAGTTCCAGCGGGAGCTGGCCACGCTGCGGGAAGAAAATCAGACCTTGAAGGAGAAGCTTCTGTCGCTGGGGGCCAACAGCCCAGCCAGCCCCAGCAAGCACCCGCTCAATGGGGTCCTGCAGGACTGCAGCCCGCCAAAGATCTCCCCATCCTCCAGCAGCGACATCACCAAGGGCTCCTCATCTCCCGACTCCTCTGAGTTCGAGAAAATCCCCTCCAGATCCGACTCCTCGTGCAGTGGCCTGGTGAAAGGCTGCGGTGATAGTAGCCGGGACCTGTCGGTGGAATGCCTGACAGAGAAGATTCAGAGGATGGAGGAGAGCCACCACAGCACGGCAGAGGAGCTACAAGCCACGCTGCAGGAACTCTCCGACCAGCAGCAGGTGGTGCAGGAGCTGACGGCTGAGAACGAGCGGCTGGCGGAGGAGAAGGGGCTGCTGCAGACCTCGCTTCAGCAGCAGAGGGAAAGGGTGGAGCTCCTGACGCAGAAGAACGAGAGCCTCCTAACGCGGCTACAGGAGCAGGCCGAGACCGACGAAACACGGGCCAAGGCCACCAGGATGGCTGAGCTGGAACAGAGGTACGCAGAGCTGGTGGAGAGCTCACACTTTGAGCGGGAGAAGCTGGTGGACATCCAGCAGCAACTAACAGGCAGTCTGAGGGCCTTGGAAAAGGAGCACCAGGAGGCACAGGGGCTAGTGCGCACCCTGAAGGAGGAGAGGGACGCCCTCCAGATGCGTTTTGAGAAGGGTCAAGAGTCGTTTAGCGAGATGGCGAGAGAGCTAGAGGAGCAGAAGGTGAGCACTGAGGATCTGAAGGTGGACAACGTAAGGCTGAAGGCCCAGGTGGAGGTGGAGAGGCAGAAGGTGGTGGAACTGAAGGCCATGCAGAATGCAGGCGACAGCAGCGAAGTGGAGAAGCTGCTCAAAGTGGCGCATTCGGAGAAGGAACGGCTGGAGCTGCGGCATGCCGAGTTGAAGGAGGAACTCCTGCAAGCCACGGGCGACACAGAGCGTGTCCGGGGACTGTTAGCTAAGGTGCGTCTCCATGAATCGCCGGCTACAGGATGCACTCCATTTTTGAACTTCCTTCTCACTCCTCTAAGTGCCATGTTGTTTGGTGGTGTTTTGGTTGGACTCTGTCTGACTTGCCCTTAAGAAACAGCCTTACTGCTTCTTCCGTCCAGTCAAAGAGACAACCTGGGTGGGTGTTTCCTCTCCCAGGAGCACCAAGGGTCAGGAGCTCTGTCTCCTGATAGCTGTGGAGAATACCAGATGTCCTGCCTGGTTCTTATCCAGAGGCCCTGCTGCAGTGAGGAAATGCCTTGTTTATTGCATGCCATCTATTGGGCGGAAAGAGATTTGTACAGAATGCTAGTGTAGGCCAGAGTACTCCCTCCCCCTCCTGCTCCTACAGGGAAATGGGAGTAACGCAGGAAGGCCATTCAGGAAAGGACAGGAGAACTTCTTCAGGTTGACTTGCTGATCCTGTCTGCCAGCTCAGGGGTTTATAGCTCCTGGCACAAATCTCGCTGGCCTTCTGCTGGGAGACCCATTCTCCTTTGCCAGAAGCTCCCTCCCCTGTCAAATATTCTAACTTCACAGAGCATTATTGATATTCTCCAGTGCATTCTGGATCACTAGTTTTAGTCTTCTGCCCTCACCCTCGAAAACATACTGTAAGGCAGGAAAATGGGGGGCACTGGCTAGGAACTCTTCTCCCAGGGGGGGCGCTTCAGGTATTTTTCATGAGCCAAAGGAGAAATGAGAGAGAGGAAAAAACAATGTGTTCATATTCTGTTAATCTATAATAAAAAGCAGATCTCTTAAATGAAAAATTATGAAGCGGAAAACGATAGCTAAACCTGCGAGCTAGATTAAATAATGAGTTAAAACCATGTAATGAGCTGTATATAACCGAATTGTGGGATATTAGGAAACCTCTATATGGTCTTTAGGTCTTTAGCTGAGGCCAAGGTCTGTAAATGGTGATTCTGCTCCACCAACGAGCAGAGAGGAGCACCAAGTACTGTGATTTTCCTGGTGCGTGAGTCACCCTCATGTGGCTTCTTTCATGCCTGGATGGCCGATGTTTTGTGGGAGAGTTAGTGTGCACTGGCAGTCTGGCCCAGCTGGGACTTGGAGTTGTAATGGCCCCATTAATGGGAGCATGACCGGTTTTCCATAAGGAGCACCGATGGGCTTATGATGGCCCTGTTGGTTCAGCTAATCTGGTGTGGCGCTCCCTCTCCTCAATGCATGAGGGAATAAATGAGGTTTTCATGTCGTGGTGTTAAACCGCAGGGCAGGCTTTATGAGCAAGGTCCAGCTGACCTCATTGGCCTGTAGAGGGAGCCCAGATGCACATGGCTTAGATCAGAGTTTATCTGAGACCCCTGGCTTGGCATTAGGTTTTTTCATTGGTGATTGAAGGCTTAGTTCAGTGTCATGATAGCTTTGGGTTTCTCCCAATACCTTATTTCAGCATGTGGAGGGGAGGAAGGTTCCCCAAAGCCCCTGTTCGCATGTGGGAGGGTGTGGAGCCACTCAGCTGGGCCTGACATCATAGCCAGCAGAATGTTCTGGAGTGCCACCACACATTTCTGCTCTGAGGGCCTGGGGGATGGTGGATTGGAGAGGTGTTGGGGGGGGTCCGGGGGCCATGGGAATGACAGTCAGGACAGTGGGTGATGGATCATGCTGGCAAACAGCTGTGATGAATCGATGTGGCTGCACCTTGATTAGCCAGTAACACCTGACTTTTCACATGGGAACCAGGGCTATGAGTATACAAGATGCGGCCGAAGGCAGCACCATTAGCGCGTCAATGAAACAGCTCCTGTATGTGTTAGAGCTTAGGGCGTTAATTAATCAGCTAAATTAATTAGCAGTAGGTTGGGCGGAGTCTGCCAAGTGACGACAGTTAATTGGGCGAGCCCGCACACACTGAGTTTGCCATTTGACATGGGCAGTGAACACAGTGTCTGTGAGTGTAGTGCAACTAGATGCCATTAGCACCAAAGTCTATGTGAAGAAGGAAATGACAAATGACCAGAGCGCCATCTGCTGGTGGTCAAGCAAAAAGACATTTCTACTACAGCTGTAATGAAAAAGGGCCCTTTTGTAATTCACTTACTGCTTCTGCTTTTGAATAATTATCCTATTAATATTTGATGGTCAGCAGTTGCATCAATCCTTCAGCACTGTAAGCACTTCTGCTTCATATTTAGACTGAATTCTTTTAATGTACATTTCCAAAAGTCTGTTCCAAAACATCATACTATCAAAGCCATTTGTCCTATTTGTATAAGTATGACCAAATAAAAATAAACACGCATAATTTCAGTATTATCTTGCTGTACTTCTGGGAAGGATTCAGCAGGCTGTGGAGGGAATTTTCTGCACATTTGGGTTTCTGGGTCAGGTCAGTTACTCAGAGGGCGTGTGTGTGTGTGTGCACATTGCAGGCTGAGGCGGAGTGCCAGCGCCTCCAGGAGCTGTGTGCCAAGCAGGAGCAGGACCATAGTGCCTCTGTGCGCTGCCTGGAGGAGAGCAGCCGTGAGAAGGAAGTCCAGATCAAGGAACTGAAGGAGACCATCTTTGAGCTGGAGGACCAGGTGGAGCAGCACCGGACTGTCAGGCTGCACACCAACCAGACCATCTTGGACCTGGAGGGTAGGCAGCCTGACCACCCGCGAAAGGGTGAAATACTCAAAGGACAATGAAAATTGGTCATAAGTAGAATGGCCAAGGTAAACAGGTGAACTTCAGGGAAAAGCACCATAGTTTTATAAGGATGACACCCCCATCACCACCAGGCTCTGTTTGTCGGGGGTACCACAGCACACTCTCTCTCAGACTCACACGCACAGCATGTTCCAGAAAACCTGACTACCCAGAGACTGGGACCAGCACGGTTCTAAGGTCCGTTTGGCCCCCTGTTTGCCTGAAAGTGCTCCTGTCGCACTGACATGAGGGGCAGGTGCCAGAAACGTGGATTAAAGATGGGGGGCGTGAGGGGGTGTCTGAGGGGCACGGACAGCTGGTGGAGCGAGGGGAGTGCGGCTGCCACTCTGCTGATGCCAGGCAGCTAATTGCTTCCATTTAATCCTCACTCAGGTGTGTGGCATGTCTTATTCTCAGATTAAAAACGAAAAATCTAAAATTATAGATTTAAAGATCAGAGTGATCTGTTTCCAGGCGTCACATTAAACATCTCACGTGTTTTACACTAGAAGATGACGATAATCAATTTGTTTGCGGTTAGACCAGCCACAGTGAAAACATCCGTCCGCCATGCTGGCTTTTTACTTGGAAACTTTAGGAGAAAAGTCGCTATTCTACCTGAAATGGTGTGCAGATGGTTTTGTCAGGAGTGACCTGCTCCTTCATGACCCACTAGGCAATTAATGGGAGGGATTCTGGGATGGGATGGAATCACGTACACATGGCGGCATGTACTTGCAGGTCAGGTCAAAAAGCTGGAGGAGCAGAAGCTCGACTTGGAGAAGCATCTGAAAGCTCTGAGCAGACAGATGAAGGTAAGCTGCTGTTTTGGAGTTCTTCCTTCATTCAGCATTCCCAAAAAGACAAAATTAACCATTATGGGAACGCAGAACATTCCAAGTTTAGCTCTGCTTTAAGCTCAGCTCTTCTACATCCGACGTGCCTTGAAATTTAAGGTCCACCCCTTAAAATAAGAGTAATCTGTAGATATTTAAGTATTAATTCACCTGCTACCTCTCCTGGAGCCGACACCTTATCGTGGTGGAGGGGTTTGCGTGTTCCAATGATCCCAGGAGCTAAGTTGCCCGG
>JAAGVU020000103.1:15799263-15833357 GCA_011763525.2 Mormyrus iriodes | reverse complement strand
GTTTGGGAACTGAAGTGGTGTTCATCTAGCCATCCAGCAAGATATCAGTGACTTTTTGGAAAACAGAAGAAATTCTTGTTAGTTTTTATTGTGTTACTCTTAATTTGCATATGTTCTAATGTTATATTGAATTTTTAATTCTGAGCAATATACATTTACTACCCAGATAAATGACTTTAAACATTTCCTGTCACTGCCTAAGACTTTTGCACAGTATTGTATATAAAAAAAAAATCAGGTTAAGAATGATGCAATGCCTTTGGTAAAACACCCCAGGAACATCAGATATGTAAAAGGAAAAATGTGTATTGAAATAAACCTGGACCAGTTTAGCGAAGGGGGGGCGGCAGATAGGGGGCTAGGTGCGACGTGTCAGGAATCACTGCCGTGTGCTGAGCGAAGTTTGTTTGCCCTACTTCTGCAACAGTGACAAAAGGAACAATTGATTTAGTTATTGAATTAATGGCGCCTAACTCTCTCACTGTGACTCCCAGCATTCTGACTCTGCTGATTTAGGTGTACTGTAATCACAGACAAACTGGCAGATTTGGTTTGAAATAAAGTAGTTTCTGCAAGATTTGCAGTCTGTCTGCCTCACAGATGTGGCCCACGTTGTTTTGTAAGCCTGCAGCATCATAAATCAGTGATTTTTTTTCTTCTCTGTGACTCGTCTTCACAAATGAACCAAAAGGCCGGCTGCATGTGATCAGCGCCCGCCAGATCTTCGGCAAGCCGCATGCCTCCCCGCGTTCCCATGGCCGCACGGTGCATCTGATTGCATTACATGCTGTCCGCGTGAGAAATAGCACTGGGGTGAGAGCCCCAGAAGAGCACGAAATGTGGGAAAAAAACGGGGGGGATGCGCTGGCGGAGGATGCCGCGAGTAGCATTCCAGATGCTGTCTCCAGCTCATGCATTGTCCTGTCCGCAGTGTGGAAAGAAAAGACCCCTTGGCTGCTCTGGCCAGAGAGTATGGAGGATCTAAGAGGAATGCGCTTCTGAAGTGGTGCCAGAGGAAAACAGAGGGCTATCCGGTAAGAGGCAGGGCTCCCCACGGCCCTCTCACCACCATTGTCTGTGGGATTGTGACCCGGTGGACTGGATCCGGAGGGGAATGGGGACCGGGGGGGCTCTTGGGCCCAGCACAAGGACGTGAACGACGACAAGTAGAACATATGGTCGTAAACAAGCAGGGGCCTCCTCTGTGTGAGGATTTCGAACCCAGAACGGGGGCCCCAGTAGCTTATACTACTGTCTGATTAGCACTCAATGCTATAAGAGCCAATATTCTCAATAATGTTGCTATGCCAAATAATGACCGGCAACTTTTGAGGGCTGTCCAACAGCTTCACTGTTTCTAGTTTAAGGAATGTACTGAAATGCTGTTGGTACTAGCAAGGCATTCCGATCCTTTGCTGGTTTTTAGTTTTTCAGGTTTTATTTGTCATTTTTATTTGTTTACTTGGGGCTATGATTGATGATTAGCCAGAATGCATATCTCTGGAGAATGCAGCCCCTTTGAGTAAGGGGACCTGGATGCACTTCTGATGGAGACAGTAACTGACAGTCAGAGATGGCTGGTATAGTGACCTGATGTCAGGAGAGTTTAGAAAAGAAACTGGAATGTGGATTTGATTTTCCTAAGAGAAAGTGAGGTGAGTGTTAATATTCCGAGGTGAAAATTTCCCCTGGGAATATTGACATTCCATGGTTCAGCAGGATGTCAGACAGCTCAGATCCCACTCATCAGCTCAGTGGACCCCCCCCAGTGAATTGGGAACATTTCAATGCTGTTAATTATACAGCTGTTTCATTGTAATGAGACCTTCAGATAAACAGCATGACGTTCAAGCTGGAAGGGTGGATCAATGTGAAAAATACCCACTCTGATATCGGAAAACGTCACCCATGCTCTCCGCTTGACCCCCATCTCAGACACATGATGCCCCGTACACCCAGCATCTTACTTTGCTATCTGACCACGCGTCACATCATCATCTCTCAGCGTCTGACACGCTTTACCGTCATATAACCCATGTGACTGTGTGCACACATGTTCCACGTGACCCAACTGAGGTCTGAAATGACGCCCTTCATTACAGAGCACCTATATGCCTTAGGGAGTGACATGCCCACTAGATCTTGTATGGTGCCCAAGTACATATATGATGTTCAGCTCCCCGGGGAAATTTGAGTTGTGGAGTAAAGGCATTTTCACAGAGGCTTAATGGAGCATGTGTTTGAAATGGAAATCGATCCTGTTTCCTCTCTAGCTGCGTGCGTTTGCCTTTTTTCGTAGTAACAGGGATCAGCAAGACAAGAGCAGCACCGCTCAGGCTGCCCAGATCAGCCATGTGAGCTAATGATCTTCCCAGGGGCTGCAGGGCTCTCCTCAAGATTAACGAAACTTCGCCATCTGTCAGCAGCCAAGACACTTGTGGTTGCCCTGTTAACGGGGATGCTGCTTCTCCAGGGATGCCCCCCACATCCACCTGTAAATCTGGTCACGTGACAGAAACATAGAAATAAACCCCAGCCTTCTCCACCTTCCCTTTTTGGCCTCTGAATCGTTCCTGAGGGGTCAGAAGTGTCATTGTGGCCACGGTACACGACAAATGTCGTGTAGCTGACTTTTCCGTGTATCATTGCATGATAACAGGAATTAAACAGGGGGTCGTGATGCCCTTCCTCTGGAAGGTTGAGGTCTCAGTGTGAAGGCGGGTTTTCCGGAAAAGCTGTTACCGCTTATGTCGCTTTCCTACTCGCCTGCGTGGCTCAGCTTGTCAGGAAATGAACAAATGGGTAACTCTTGGGCAATGCACTGGCCGCCAATATCAGGCAGCTGGGGCAATGCGATGTTTAAAAAATCCTACTTCAGCCGTGACCTCTGTGATGGACTGGCAGAATGATGTAATCAAAACACGATAAAAAAGCAATGTACTGACAGCACCTTCCCAATATCCGGCCACTGTATCAGCCTCAGCTCTGTTGCGTACCCCTGGCTTTTTGGCATGATGCTGTCTGTGGGTTTCGTCCCGTCTGCGACACACACGGTTCAGGCCGCCTCGTTTCTGCAGTTAACCGAAAACAATGTTTTTCGCAAGATCAAAAGGAAGAAAGAAAACAGAGCACAATGAATCTTCAAGGGGTGATTCAGCCAACACTGCTGCCGCGGTGAGCATACTTCCTGCACGGCTTGTTTGGCCGTCTGGGTCTGGGAGAGAATCGTGGTGGTGGACGAGAGAGCGGGAACCCCGGCAGGGCAAGGAAGCTGTGGGGGGCACGGCACGGGGTCTGTTCCACAGCTTGCAGGGTGCGGGGGGGGGCAGGATGTCTGCCTTGAACTGCAGCCTCCCCCCCCCCCTCCCCAGTTTCTACATGACAGCCTTCCTCGTCTCAAGACTGCAAACAGTGGGAAAGCAGTCCTTGGGAAAACAACAAGTGTCCCGTAGCACTGGCGTGGAGGACTTGGCGGGGGGGCTCAGTCAGTCCCTCCAAGCACTGAAATTCAGTGATACCTCATTAAGGAAGCCAGCTGCAGACAGTTTAACTGTATCAGGTCATCCCCTTTCTCTCCAGGGCCAAAGTAACCATGAAGCCAGACCTCCACTGGAGATACGCTACATGTCATTTTTTGTTCTTTTGAGCTGGTAATGCAGTGTAACATACTCTGTCAGGTTCTGGGCATAGTAGGAGATATGATTCCCTGTGAGAGAAAGAGAGAGAGAGAGCTGTCCCGACCTTTGCACAATACAGATGTTGTCTTGGTCGGCCAGCTAATGTTTATTTCAAACCCATATACTGTATATAAGTATGACATAGCACAAACGGAGCAACATAGCTCAGACACACAAGCGTGACATGGCCGAGCGCAGGGCTGTCACCTGTGTATGTTTACATGTGATGGTGAGTGTGCGATCATGAAAACGGCCATGACCTCCTGCCCGGTCGTGACCTTCTGATGGGAAAGTACTTCAGCAGTTCGGCAGGGCCTCCTCAGTGCAGTGTCTACTTGGGAGGCAGGGGGGGCTGGGTAGTTATGGGGGACGTACATATGGTCGTGCACGGAGGCAGCGCCCACTTCCCCTCCGAGGCATGGCTCAGACTGTTTAACACAGCATGTTTGAGTACCCACTTTCACAGTGTACCCTCTGTGTCAGCCCCCCCCCCGCCATCCCAAAAGAGGGGAAATATGAGAGTGTTTGTGTCCAGGGCTGGGTTGTAGCGGAATATGAGTATTGGCGTTAAATATTCAGGATACAAAACTAAGTATTCTGGATTCAGCTCGCGGTATGTTTCTGTTTAAGCTGTACAAAAATACATTTACTTTATGGAATTTGACCGTGACAGTAACCGCTGTGTCCGAGCGCCGCATCACGCGTGAGTAACGAGCACTTCTAACAACCGCGAACAGCAGCCACTTCGCTATAACATACAAATATTCTCCTGTGTCCAGTGAACAGTAGCAGTTACATTTGAAGAACATATTTTAGTGAATTATTTTGTTGGCAGGGTAGTGAAACATCAGTATGCTATCTGAAAAACTTTTTTTAATGATAATTTTGTTTAAGTTTGAATATAAATTGGAAATGGCCAAAGCACACTTTTAGATCACTGGCTATGTAATAAAATAGCATATAGACATATATTTATATTATAATGGGGTTTTGTGTTCTTTTTTCTTTACCCAAACATTTTCAGTCAAACACAATCTATGCCTAAAACTCATATAGGCTCAGCATTTATGCAAATGAGTTTGTTGCTAAAGTAATAATTTTTTTTCATTTATTTATTTACCTTACTTTAATGATAAAAAAAATCCTGAAGAAGTTGGTTTCCCTTGTTTTTGAACAGTGAAACAGAGCTTCTGTTTTATATGAGCTTTAAAGTGCATTTTCAGTTCGCAGTTTAATTTAAATATCTTTAACTTGTTACATCGTTCTTTTGAACTAGGCTATATATCAATTTCTGAAAGTTTTTGAAAAGTATTCAAAGTAAGTTACGCATTTTGGGTTTTTCGTCAGAATACAAATATGAATATATTAAGGATTGTATATTCAGTATTCAGTTATGAAATACTTTCTTAGAGTACCCTCACTTCCAGCAGAAGTGGAGGGACAGCTAACAATGAAAGTGTGTGCCCTGTGATGGATTGGCATCCCATCCAGGCTGTCCCCTGACTTGTGCCCTGTGATGGACTGGCATCCCGTCCAGGCTGTCCACTGAAATCTGCCCTGTGATGGATTGGCATCCCCTCCAAGGTGTCCCCTGCCCTGTGAAGGAGTGGTATCCTGTCCAGCGTGTACCCTACCCTGTGTCCTGTGATGGACTGGCATCCTGTACAGGGTGTTCCCTGCCTCATGCCCTAAGATGGACTGGCATCCCATACAGGGTGTCCCCTGCCCTGTACTCTCTGTAGGCTGGTACAAGTTCAGGGCCGTGTTCAGTATAAATGGCTCAGTGGAGATTTTGTGGTCACTGTTTATTTTTGATTATGGGTCTGTGCTAACACAGGTTTATATAGCTTTGTCAGGGTATGCTGGATTTCCAAAACATTTTAGCCACCTCCAGAGTTAGAACCTTTAGGGGTATAAATAGTGGGTTAGCATGCAATTAATGTTTCCCCTGGTAAAGAAGTAAATGAGGGTCTTTTTATCGGTTGTTGGAGAAATGTTGAAAACCTACTGATGCATTAGAAAAATTTTAAATAGCAAAAGTAATGAAGCGAGGCCTCATTCCGAGTGGAAAAAGCCACGTCCCCCCCTCTCCATCTCTCTGCTTTCTTTGAATGACCAGTGTTGTCTTTGTGTGGAGAGACATTTCCTGCTGCTCGGTGCTGCCTTTGATTTCGGGAGCCTTGTTCGGCATGCCGGCTGTTGTTGTAACATTCACAGAGCTCCCGGGAGACGGGACCGTGCAGGATGCAGCTCCCACCCCTGAGCCGGGAAGCTCACACCGCATGCCTGAAGCCCATCAGGGCTGTCCTGACTCTGCAGGTGACAGGAGTGGGCAAGGCAGGCCAGGGCATCACAGAGAGAGCATGTGACCGGTCTAAGGTCTAAGCGGTGTGTCAGGCCTGCCAGGCAGATTTGAATCTAACTATCCAGTCTTGCTTCTGAGAATGACTGTGGCCTCACAGCACGGCTCGGCACATGTGGAGTTTGCATGTCCACTCTGTGTTACATAGTTAGCACTGCGACCTCACAGTATGTCTCTGCCGGTGTGGAGTTGGCATGTGTTCCCCATATCACATTGCTTTCCTTGAGCTTACGCCCGTGATGTGTGTAAGTGCCCTGTGGCAGACTGCTGTCCTGTCCAGCTGCCTATTGCCCTGTGGTTCCTAGGGCAGGCGCCAAGCTCACCGTAACCTTGCTCTAGGCAAGCGGGCATTGGAGACAGGCGTGCTGAAGTCGCACTGAGACAATAATGATAGGATTTTAAAGAAAAGATTTTACAGCCTTCATAAATGTTTATCATAAATGCATGAAGAACTACACCATTTTGAAATGCCTGTGTGATCATTTACCATCATGCACTTTGAAACGGCACTCAGGAAAAGGTCTCTCTGTCTCCAACCTCAGTCCTCCTTGGTTAATAATGTATGCAACGGACCGCTGTTGAAAGAGCGATGATTCCCTGAGGAAATGTCGTCCTGCAGTCGGCGGTAACTGCTCTTCATTCCCTCCCTGCATTTTTCCATGGAAGCTATGTGAAGAGATGTGTTGCATCTTGCCGTGTCACAGATGCTTGTCGATGTGTGGGGGGGGATGTTTGGCTGCTGATCTGCTGTGGCCCCGCTCCGAGCGGCTGTGCTGCTACCAAGGGGTGGCAGTGGTGCTCCAAAGCAGATATCTGATGGCACATTGGAGGTTGTCCATCCATGCCGGGAAGGGTGCATCAGGCCAGATTCCTGATGCCGCTCCCAGCATCATATCCAAAGGGAAATGGAAATACAGGAAAAAGCTGGTGTCCGGTTGGGGGGGGGAGGTACAAGAATGGAATTGGGCTGTAGAAATCAGGGGCTATCCCAACTGGAAGGGGGGAGGGGGCTGACACGCATTTTGGCTGGACTGAGTACCCGTTAGCACTGATCGATAGCAGACGGGTCCTTTTTCTGTTCCTCCGGTCCCATTACTCGTGTCACATGACGTGTAATGTGCCGCAGTGATGCGCCGCTGCTGTCACGCCTGTCTGCTGCCCTTTAACTCGCTCGTTTATAACGTGTGAGGACCCCCGGTGTTCACCCCCATCCTTCAGCTCATTCATCACCCTCACCACCCCCAACAGCATCATATAAACATCGATCCCAGGAACTTGCATATATAAGACATGATGGATAATTACATATGTATGCTTATTGTCTGTTGTTTTGTACATCATTATATATATTGTTGTATAGTATTATTGTGTGTTCTGTATAATTGTGTTATAATTGTAATCAAATGATCTAGCTCTCAGACGGCCTGCAGAGGTGCCAATGAGAGCATGTGCTCTTTATTATATCTGAGGGTTTCATCCATGTTCCAGAACATCGACGTGACCAACTTCAGCAGCAGCTGGAGTGACGGGCTGGCCTTCTGCGCACTCCTGCATACCTATCTGCCAGCCCACATCCCGTATCAGGAGCTCATCAGCCAGGACAAGGTAGAGCGGGGCCGGCATGCTCACCGCGGCCTGGGGGGAGGACCCACCCTGCACACACACCCTCTGCAATGTACTTACCCAGCTGGCCTTTTTGGGTAGTGCTGTGGCCTTATACCTCCAGGGTTCAACATTCTAAACGCGTGAAGTTAAGCTGTATAGAGCATGTGCCCCAAAATACTGGAATCCCATCCAGGAAGGACCCCAGCCTTGTGCCCTGTGCTGCGTGGGATGGGCTCCACATGAAACTGACCAGGATAAGTGGCTGGCATATGAATGAATGGACTAATGAATAATAAGCTATTGAATAACATTATTCATTGTTCATCAGTATTAACCAAGAAAGATTAATAATTCATTCTTTTGTAATCGTTTTAATGTGAGAGCTGAATGCAGAGCCTGATGCACACAAAGAGTCTACTCAGCATATTGTACAGTCATTCGCTGCTGTGCAGTTGGGACCGTAAACATACCGGCATTAAGGGGATACTGTTCTGGAAGCTCACCAAGCCATAGAGAGGGCTCAACAACGGAAGGCGGCAAGCAGATTTATTCATCTCTCTGATAATGGAAACAAGTTAGATGTTTGCTATTTTTGTCATCCTTCATGGTAAATCAGGAGTTTTGCATGATCTGTTTCTGCAAATTACAGAAACGATTTCTGCTTTGCCCCTTGTGTATTTTATCTCTTCAGTCCTAAAGTCTAGAATCTATAGAATTTATCCTCATTTTGAGAAATGGACTGGGGTAAATTCGACCCCAAAAATAACACAGGGGTTAAACTTGAAGAGTCTGCCTGTGTAACTGAAAAGTGCTAATGCAGGCATTGGGCCTGATACATAATTTATGAGAAATGTGTAAGTAATAGGTCTGTAGTAGGTCCCTGATAGTGGGGTGATTTAATCACCCTTCTTTGTGCCTTGACACAGTTGGCTGGCCACTAAAAAGTTAACTATAGTAATATGTTGCAATCTTGGCACAAACTTTGTTAAATTAGGTAAATTATCATGGTAAACAAAGATAAACATTAACGGAGTTAGTAATACTCTTACACTGTTGCTTTGTTCCAGTGTGAGTGGACATGAATCTCATACAACCTGCCAGTCTGACAGGACAAAGTTTTTGTTGGCTTGGTGATTTATTTTTGTATTTTTGTGAAGCTTTGTTTAGTTACTCTGAGAATGCAGTTACCCATGATTGCGTTCTGTTACATGGATCTGTGTGCTGGCCAGAATCCTGCACTGATGTCTTTTCCTCCTGGGACAGTGAATCTGTGGTCTGATGTTTATGTCACACATCACAGGCATGCATACACAGCAGCTGCTGTCTGTTGTGCCTGCTGTTTTAGCCTTGGCTGCCTTACTCCAGATCTCCCCAAAGAACGCAATGCTCACAACGGAGTTTATTTGCCAAGGATCTGTTTGTTGCTCTTTAATGACCTGGGTGCCTCTCAATATTATGGACCTGGCAGATGCGTATGGTGTGGTTTCCTCACTGTACCGACAACCTGTTTGTTTTGCTACAGAGCAGGAATCTGACCCTGGCTTTCCAAGCAGCTGAGAGTGTCGGCATCAAGCCCTCCCTGGTGAGTCCCATGTGGATACCTCCGGCAGCCTGTGTGATTGGGTACCCAAGGATCAACGAGCTACAGCACTACAGCCACACGCCTCCAGATAACTGACTCATTTTATATACCTAAACATGAATAAAGTGATTATGGTATAATCATCTACTTACCACGTGGGGGCGAAAAGTCTCTCCATGTTCACGCCTAACTAAAAATGGGGTAATTTCCATGTACACATGAGAATGGGCCTCCTTCCACATTGATACTCCATGTACACGTGAGAATGGGCCTCCTTCCGCATTGATACTCCATGTACACGTGAGAATGGGCCTCCTTCCACATCGATACTCCATGTACACGTGAGAATGGGCCTCCTTCCACATTGATACTCCATGTAAACATGAGAATGGGCCTCCTTCCACATCGATACTCCATGTACACGTGAGAATGGGCCTCCTTCCGCATCGATACTCCATGTACACATGAGAATGGGCCTCCTTCCACATCGATACTCCATGTACACATGAGAATGGGCCTCCTTCCACATTGATACTCAATGTACACGTGAGAATAGGCCTCCTTCCGCATCGATACTCCATGTACACGTGAGAATGGGCCTCCTTCCACATTGATACTCCATGTACACATGAGAATGGGCCTCCTTCCACATCAATACTCCATGTACACGTAAGAATGGGCCTCTTTCCGCATTGATACTCCATGTACACCTGAGAATGAGCTTCCTTCCGCATTGATACTCCATGTACACTTGAGAATGAGCTTCCTTCCACATTGATACTCCATGTACACTTGAGAATGAGCTTCCTTCCACATTGATTATCTATGTAAACATGAGAATGGGCTTCCTTCCAAATTAATGCTCCATGTACAAGTGAACAAGTAAACAAAAAGGCCGCACTTTGCTTCAACGCGGTTTTATTGGAAGTCTGTACACAACACAGATGTGTTGACACAACAAGTGTAATGAACATCACCATGGCATTACCAGGCCACGCCCCAGAAACATGGTGTAACGGTAGATTATGTGAAAAGTATAACAAAGCAACTGTAATATATAAAACAAATGAAATATCATGAAAAATCAGGTTAAAGAAAAGTCGTCATTCATGCCATTTGGTATTAATGTATTTAAAGCAAAAATATACAAGGCTTCTCTTCTAAGAAGGTGGTTTTCTCAATCGCCCCCTCTAGGGGGCTAGTTGATTGTCTTCAGACCTATAGAACACAGGAAGTTAGTCATGACCCACTGTATTAAAATGTCGGGCCACCAGAGATGATTCATTCCTATTGCGAATGGCACATTTGTGCTCACATATTCTGGTTATGGTACGTTTGGTGACGTTTAGTCTTTCCGACTAAGCAATCCACACAGGCATGTCAATAAATATACAACAAATGTGGATAAACGTGATTCTCCCTCGTACCTTAAACAGTTTGTTCATATGGGGGTGTATAAAACATCTCTCTGTAAGCACGTTATTGCAAACTACACAATTAAAACATTTCAAGTTGCCCCCTGGCATCCTGAGATACACATCTGGCATACAAAGTGCGACCTCTTTTTGTTTACTTGATCAATTCCTCTATTGTGGTCCAGCACTCTGACAACCATAGAACTAGGAGTGAAGCCTGTTCTTCTGTGCCAGATTGATCTATGTACAAGTGAGAATGGGCTTCCTTCCACATCAATCCTCCATGTACACGTGCGAATGAGCTTCCTTCCACATCAATACTCCATGAATATGTATGAATGGACTTCTTTCCACATTGATACTCCATGTTCATGTGCGAATGAGCTTCCTTCCACAACGATACTCCATGAATATGTATGAATGGACTTCCTTCCACATCGATACTCCATGTACACTTGAGAATGGGCTTCCTTCTACATCGATAGTTCATGTAGACGTGAGAATGGGCTTCCTTCCAAATTAATGCTCCATGTACATGTGAGAATGGACTTCCTTCTACATCAATACTTCATGTACACTTGAGAATGGGCTTCCTTCCAAATTGATGCTCCATGTACACATGGGAATGGCTTCTTTCCACATTGATACCCCATGTACACTTCAGAATGGGCTTTCTTCAATACTCCATGTATATGTGAGAATTGGCTTCCTTCCTCATCGATACTCCATGTATATGTGAGAATGGGCTTCCTTCCACATCAATACTCCATGTATATGTGAGAATGGGCTTCCTTCCACATCAATACTCCATGTATAGGTGAGAATTGGCTTACTTTCACATCAATACCCCAAGTACACGTGAGAATGACCTTCCTTCCACATCAGTGGGGTTTCATGTGCATGTACACGTTTGATTTCCCTATTTGCACTTCTCCATGTTCCTGATACTCTGTTTCATTTTGCAACAAACTAGCCTTCTGATTTCTGTAGCCTTATAACTGTAGGACACTTTGGAAAAACACTAGCAGATGCATTTGTAGTATTTACTGTTTATGGCACCATGACATTATTAGCTTGCACGGCATTTACCTGTCCTGTATGGTTATTGTCCTGTGATGGTTCTATGTGGAGTTACCTCCATACAATCAGCTGCATGCCTCACGTTTGCTGGATTACCTCCCACTACACCGCCTTACTTTACCATTAAAGGGAACTTAATGAGGACTGTTAATGACATTGATAATTGCAGGGCATTAGAGTTTTAATGCAGTATGTGATGGACCCATGATATTATTTTGGGGGGTGTGGCTCAGTGGGCTAAGCCTCTGTGCTTGTCATTGGAAGGTCACCGGTTTGAGCCCAGCTTCTGCACATCTGCGGGTCCTTGAACAAGGACATTAACCTCCAGCTCCCTGGGCGTTGCTATGGATGGCTGCCCTTCACAGCCAGCTTGCTCTCTTCTACAGGGAGCAAGTTGGGGGAGGTGTATTATTATTGTTATTACTATTATTATTATTATTAAATGAGCCTCTCCTTAGCGGTGCGTGACAATGACTGGGGTCAGAAGTCACAGCCTCATGGCGCGGCTGTATTTGTTTTGCCAGCACGCAGGTGTACCTTGCTCATTATGACTGCACACTCTGTATGTGTCCCTGCTGCGTGACAGTCATCCTTAATATGTGATATAATACTCCCTGTGGATCACGCACTGATAGTACGACCGGATGCTGGAGACATGCCGCTCCACAGCTCACACTCCTGCTTTTGCCTTGGTAAATGACAAAGATCACGTGATGTAATGTGGCTGAACTACATTTAAAGACAGCAATGTTTAGGTTAATGTTTAGGGGAATAGACCTGACCATTTAAACAATAAAAAACATTAGTGCAGGTTCACATCAGGCCCCATTTGGTGAGTGGATCAGAGACGTCATTTAGTTTTGTATCACCATAGCGAACAGACGGCAAGGAGTAACCCCATGGGCTGGAACTGGGATAATCCCACAATGCACCGTGGTATTGAGTAAGCCCGTGGGCCAGAACATCCCATGTTGATAAGGAGTGATCCCAAAGTGCACGTCACACATACAGTATGTTTTGTAAATATACATTGAATGCATGTACTGTCTACTCAGTTTAGTTGGAAAATTCTTACGGTGACGTATATTTATGAAGATCTGAATAGTTTTCATGCAATACAATGACAAAAACCATGTCAACTTCATCCTCTTCAACCTGAAGACTGAATTTCTGCAAGCTGATGGCAAGTGTTCAGGAGCAACATAAATATCTCTACCCCCACAAAAATGTGGCAGATGGTATTTCACTCGTCTGTGGTGAGAGACAGTTAGTATTCTGTTCATCTTAACGAGACAAATGGCCAAGGCAGGAAGAGAGCCTTGTATAGAGCATTTATTCACACTAGGTCCAGTCAGAAACCAGGGGGACACACGCACCTTACACAGCCCAGGGGCAGTCAGAACATCGGATATTGGAATTTCTGTGAAGTCCAGAGGCTGGAATTCAGCTAATGTCTCCCCTGAATATCATTACCGTTTTACCGTATTTGTTAGCTGAGACAATCTAAAGAGAAGAATTACTGGCTCTGTATACTGAAGTGTGATGGGAAAACAAGCATTATTTACCCCTAAATAAACATTGACATTGTCACTTAAAATGATAAATTAACTATATGCAAGTCCCTGATTTCACAAGTAGTTTGATCATTTATATTACCAGTGCCAATTAAAATGGCCTTTGGGATAATTAAGTGTAAAGTGGTTTAACTCTGTTCATAAAATCATGCAGGGCACCATCATTCTGGGTTGTACTATACCTTGGAGGTTTGAGTCCTTGGTGTGTGTGTGTGTGTGTGCGTGCGTGCGTGCGCGTGCGTGTCCATGTCCGTGTGCATGTGCACGTCCGTGTCCGTGTGTGTGCGTGTGCATGTGTGTGTGTGAGTTTGCAGTTAACCCAACTGAAGTATCTAAATTGCCTTCAGTGCGTGTGAATGAGAAAAATAAATATACTGTTAAAATAAATAAGTATGAAACCGTTGCTTTGCTGTGTGCTTCCGTGTCTGCCTGTGCAGGACATCAATGAGATGTTACACACGGACCGGCCAGACTGGCAAAATGTCATGCAGTACGTCTCTCAGATCTACAAGTACTTCGAGACCTGATGGGAGGATTCAGGCCACAAGCACAGCAAGCACTTTCACCCCCTCTGACCCCAGCACCCGCTCCTGTCCCCGCCTTCAGAGCCGCCTCCCCAGCTCTTCCAAGGCACCCACATCACACCTGCCCTCAGCTGATTTTGCTTAAATGTGTGCTTCCACTAAGTCCTAGCTCTGTTTACGGCTACTAATTGGAAACCATTATTTATTTATACCTATCTCATAATAAAATGGTAAGAACACGGAGTGGACATTTGTGGTTTGAGGAATTGAGGCCCCTTTCTGACTACAGACAGTGTTGCTGATAATAAAGGCTGTTGTCCAACCTCACAGCTGTTCTCTGTGTCTTAATTACGCACAGTGGCTTTGTGGAGTGCTTGTAAGTGAACACTTATTTCAAGCTCAATGAGAGTTTAGAGTTTTTGCCCTCTTGAATTATTTGTTATTATGTTCTTTTTTGTATTGGATAATATATTTCTAGCATTTTTCTATATGAATAAATAAAGGGGACAAAAATACCAGTAGCAGGTACTTTTGTACACATGTGGATCCTGAGTTAATTACGCAATTTAAGATCCCCCCTCCCCCACCCCCCATTGGGTACATTTGCTAATTATTTTGACTGCAGTGACTAGAACACAATATCCCAGTGACAGTGACAGCAAGTGCTGCAGTGGTGAAGACAATTTGACTGTTTGATGTTTCATGAGGAACTTGCGTGTAAAGAGATGTTGACATCAAATCTGAGGGAAAGACACTATCAGCTTTAGCATGGTTGGAAGGGCGGGCATACAGTTTGACTGCAGTGGCCGTGCAGTGTTTTGAACTGCAAGGGGAAACAGACCAGCAATGCTTTGGTTCACTGCAAAAGTCTAAGATGAGCAGGTACGTTCATCAAGTACAGAATGTCAAACTTCACAGAGAAGCATGTTATAGTTCCAGTGCATACACCCTCTATGTCACAACCATTTACTTATGCAAAAGCACTAAAAGATTCCACACTTCACTCTTATTCATATACCATATATTTCAAATACTGGTATGACTTGTTTAATTACTGAATAATGTATAGGCCCTAGAAGAGGATACAGGGTCATCACTGTGCACACAGTCATACAGCATGGAATGCTATACTGTGTACCCTGTGCTACCTGGAATATACTGGATAGGTAGTTGGAAAATGGATGTCAGAGTTACTGTCATGCCACCTACATTAAGTAAAATGTAATACAGAACATCATTCCTGAAGATTTATTCTTGCCAATTTCTGTTCCTTTTATTTGTCAATAGGTAATTATAAACCAGATTAAACCCAAACTGCACAGGAGACAACGTTGTCCATACATCCATTTGCTGGAAGTGCATGTCCTATTCAGTGTTGTGGGGGGGGGGGTCTGGAGCCAATGGGTGCAAGGCAGGGAACAATCCAGGATGGGGGCACACTCACAACTATTGACAATTTTGTAACTCAAATTAACCTCAGCATGTTTTTGGATTGTGGGAGATAACTAGAGTACCCAAAGAAAACCCCATGATGACATGGGGAGAACATGCAGATCACACAGAACCCAGGCAGAGACTTGAATGTAGGTCCCAGAGGTGTGAAGCGACAGTGCTAGCCACTGCACCACCATACCATCCCCAGAGACAACTTTGAAAAGAAAGAAAAAACTAACATTAATTGTGTGATCCTGTATGAAATGTGAACCGTTTTTGTAATGTTTGTAGTGTTTCTGTGAAAAAAAAATAGGAGACATGGCTACCTCAAGTAGCCTAATAAACTGTTTCCTCATAACCAAGTAAAGTGTCTTCCCAAACACCTCATTATTATCTTAAGGAGTACTCCCCCCGCTTCCGGAGGAAAAACATATAAATAAAAATTTAAGTGGACACATCCCCCCCCATGTCTATAAAACAGTCAAAATATCAGGGGGATACTGGTTTAAGACTTGCTGGAAAAAAACCCCGCCTTAAGTGATTAAACAGCTCACTTTCTCCATTGTCAGTGTGGGGCCAGTAGTCGCAGCCGGGCGGGGTTATGTTTGGTGCGCCATGTGCGAAGCGCGGAGAGGCGGAAAGCGTGTAGCCCGCAGCGGTGTATCGCATGTAGTGTGTGGAGTGCGCGCGGCCGGACTCGGAGGGGCTCGGAAGCGCTCGGACGGGCTGCATGAAGAGCTGCCGCTTGTTCCTTCCTCGGAGACGGTAAGGGTAGTTAAGTGCAGTGAAACCATTAAAAGTCTCTCTTGTGAATACGAGCCGTTTGTCGTTACCATTAGGTTACGTAAAGACACACAAGTCATACTATAATCTGCGTTTTCAGTACATGCCTCCATCTACAATGACGACACGCTTCATTGAGTTACTACACCAAAAACTTTTAAACTATTTTTAAAGAGTTTTCAAACTATTTTGCACTTCTCGGACAACTTACTTCGCATTCTCTATTCGATACATTTTAAGTTTCTTTTTCAGATGTTTGCTGCTGAGATGGATAATTAAGTCGAAGAATTACTGGATCATACCTTGCAAATCGACATGAATTGATTTTTTCACTGTTTTTGTTCTTCCTCTGGATGTGAAATAGGACGCGTTAAGCGCTGATTATGAGAAAGCGCCTCTGTCCTCCATCATGATCGACAGCTGGACGGACGCGTCCTACATAGTGATCGAGCTGCTGATTGCCGTACTGTCGGTGGCTGGCAACGTGCTGGTGTGCTGGGCCGTGGCCATCAACACCACCCTGAAAAACGCTACCAACTACTTTCTTGTGTCGCTGGCAGTGGCGGACATCCTAGTGGGCTGCCTCGCCATCCCCTTCGCCATCACCATCAGCATCGGGCTACATTCCAGCTTTTACGGATGCCTCTTTCTGGCCTGCTTCGTCTTGGTGCTCACCCAGAGCTCAATCTTTAGTCTCCTGGCTGTCGCGATTGACAGGTACTTTGCGGTCAAAATTCCACTCAGGTGAGTCCGGATCCTTTCTTTTTCTAAACACTTCTCCTTTCTATACTTTGAAACTGAAGCGTTGCGTGTAGGACCATAATATACAATAACCACTGAGTTACTGGTTGCCACAAATGTTTCTTTGGTTTTTATCACGAAACATATCGGCAACATAAAGTGCATAGTGTTTCATATAAAAAATGACATAAGTGAGCAATTCCTTATAGTCAAGTTACCTGACTGCGTTGCATTTTCTTCCATATCTGCACTTTGCAAAGAATAACTTAAGCAGCTCCACACAAACTACTAACGACGGACTGCCAGTTTAAAGTGCATTGAACTTTGAGTGGAATTTAAGTGGTATATGCAAACCATTTGGATAACTATTTCTAAACATCTGGTAGTTAATGTTCATATAAGGAGTTGGTTTAACGATTTAGTACATTTACAAGCCTTTCCTATGTGATCTATTACAGCAAAACGAACAAGATTACAAGACTAGGCCAGCACATTACCAAATTAGTTGTTTTTAAGAAAATAGAGTGACCTTTTGCGCAACTAGATAGGCATTTTGGTCAGGAAACGCTTTTAGTAGTAATAAATATTGACAGTGTTCCTTTTTCTCGGGATAATTAAAAATAAAAAGTAATGATTAACTTTACTTTGAAATCCGTAAGTATAAAAAGTGATTTTCTGTCTGTTTTTGTTTTGAACTACATTGACTAAAATAATTGAACTGCTGTGTACTGACCACTTGAGTGCTGAGTACTTTCATAAATTATTCATTTGAATGGAATAGGCATTTCAGTCGTAACCGTACACTGCAGCGAAATAATTACCAATAGTATTCGTTTTTACTTAGTTATTATATTTAAAGCGCAGGAAAAGGCCATCTGGCTAATGGCTGTAGCTACTAAAATGTTTTTCTTGTGTCTTTAGGTAGAGCCGCTCTCGATCATAGCGCCTTGGATTTAATAACGTGGGTATAAATGATGCAAGCGCTGCCCTAAACATAATGTAGTTATTAAATGCAATTTGTATTATGTTTAGTCGCAGAACAAAAATACATATAAGCAGAGGCGATTCTAGGGACACTGGGGGCCCTAGGCAAAAAACTCCATGGGGCCTCCAACGCCCTGATAATATTTAAGACCATTATTCTAGCGTTACGTCTAAATTAATAATATCACCAAAGAGAATTTAATAGACACAGTTACTTTATTTGCACTTTACTGTGAAAAACGGAGTAAACAAATATAGCAGGTTTGTCTTTGCAATGTACTGTTATCGGCCCAGCTCGGGGGCCCAGGCAATTGCCTGCCTTGACTGTCCTGTCGATCCCTACGCCTCTGCATTTAGGGCTCCATGACGAATGGCCATACCTGAGATAATGATTTTAAGTTGTTAATCATTGTGGAAAAAATAGGAATTTCGTATTATTAAGTTTGAAAACAGATTTTCCTCAAACATATTTGTCATTACCTGCTCTTAAAATATGTCGCCATTGCAAGACATCGAAGAGCATTTCCAGACCTTAAACAAAATCAGCTCTGGAAATTCTTTAAGAAAACTTAGTCTAATTTATTTACTTTTAATTTTGTTTATGTAGAAAATGTGCTTTTCCACCTCCAAACAGGACATAAAATCCACTCCATTCTTTCTGTCATTTGTACGATTACGGCACTGTTGTTTTTGCCAGTTTGGAGAAGTTGCCTTAAATTGACTTATTAAAGTGGCATCTTAAAATATCACGATCGGTGGTGACCTTTAATATAACTACAGAATATAACTTAGAGAATAGTGTATTTGGTGCGTGCGTATTTATAGGATGTTCATTTTTTCTGTTTTTAACGAATGCCCAGTCTTAGTTTCTTCAATATAATACAGCTGAAATAAGAAACGGCGCATTCTTACATATAAAAACAGCAGGGTGATCATGCGTTGTCCAGACTTTTTATCCCTACAGCTTTTTAGTCTGAACTTACGCATTCAAATCAATGACTGTGTCCTTTAGCACATTGACCTTAGCGCCGTTTGATCGATAATCCAGCGCCAGGCGTAATTTATTGACGCGCGCAAGGGCTAAAGGCTCTTCACTTTCATTATAAGACGATTACCGAGACTGCAGAGAAGCTTCGTGTAAATAAAGATAATAGAATCTAGGACATTTTCCCCCTTTCTCTTTGATTCATCAGCGCTCCTGGAGGAAGTATCTTTGAATATGAGGAAATTTCCATGTACATTTACATCTAAACTTATTTAGCTGACGCCTTTGTCCAGAGCGAGGCACATATTGCATCAAAAGCATATAACCGACATACAAATAACGGGAATACAATGATATTTTAACTACCTAATTGGAAAAATATTTCCCCAACTATGATTTTTTTTTCAAGCGGTTTTCAAAAATCGGTGCGGTACTTGTTCCACCGGCAATAGGACGTTGCACGCAGCTTAGTCTGTCATTAAAGAGTCGGCGTCTTGCGTGTTTAGTGGTTGTTTTGCTCTGGCACTGATCTATGCATCATATAAATAAGAAATAAAACCTTCCCGTTCCTCTTAAGCTTTTGGACAGACGGGGCTTTGGTTTTCACCTATGACTTTTTGTGAGAGTTAGTCAGTTGTAGTAACAATAATAAACAATAATGGGAACTATAGTACACTTTATACACGCAAAATGCTACAATGCTTTACACAGCGAGCATGGTGTCAACATTAAAATTCAATAAAATGAAAAAATTCAAGGTATAAGATTAAAAGAAAATTAACAAGAAATAAGTAAACTTCATCCATCCATCCATCCATCCATTTTCTGTAACCGCTTCTCCCATTCGGGGTCGCGGGGGTAAAGTTAATCATGTAGATGAAACTGAAGGTAAAAAGAAAATAATCGTACAGAAACAGCAAACTAAATGTTAACGCAATGGATTTTACTGATTTTTAAGGAAAGGTAACGTATTCCACATCTTTTTGCATTAATCAACAAAAAATCGGCTTCACGACTTCTCTTGAAGCTGGGAAAGGTTAGTTGACCAGCACTTGACAATCTTTAAACTTGATCTGGAACATAGTTGGAGATGAAGGTGCTGAAATATTAAGATCTTTAAAGACCAATAAAATGATTTTAAAACCAATTCTTGTGAGCACTCTCACTACAGTTATGAAAAAACTGCACCCTGACTGTATCTTGGGTCCTGCAGTAAATAATGTATTACAATAGTCCGGGCAAGAGAAGATGAAGTTGACAGCACACATATGTGAGGCAGGGTCTTACTCATGCCATGTCCCTTAACTTAGTGGTTTTTTCAATGTAAGATTTAGATGTCTGAGTCTGATGTTTGATTGAATTACACCAGTATTTATAAATATTCATGACTTTTGGATTGTCATGGTTTTGGGGATAGGCTCCGGACCCCCCGTGACCCATATGGAATAAGCCGTTATAGAAAATGGATGGACGGATGGTACATTGGTCATTTAGTCTCAATGAATTTAAGTCATAGTCAAACAGCCCTCCAGGGTTGTTTCCTTTGCCATTTGTCATCCTGGAAGTCTGCCACTAATATTCTGCATATTATTTTAGATTGTTGTTGGAATGAAAAATTGAATGGAATCTGTTGTAATGCCTGTAGGCTTCATTCTCAAGGATCAGCAAATTCTTAATATTGTTGCACACATAAATACCAACTCATAAATTACAACAGCCAAATGATGGCTCATGAAGCATATCTATAGAAACATGTTTAAGAAAACTTAGATAAAGCTTGACGGGTTTGAGGGTTTCTTCCTGACCATGTGACCAACTATTTGCTATAGCAACAGGTAGTAGAACTGGAAGAACAGGGAGACGCCGTGTGACTCTGTGGGATAGGACTGTGATTGGAAGGTTGTCAGTTCAAATCGCAGGGTCAGCAGAGTGTTCTCACCATTGGGCACTTGAACAAGGCCTGTAACCTGCCCATATTTCCACTGGTTTAAAAAAAGAATGGCAGGGAAACGTTACGTGGGCAGAAGTGAGTCAAGTGAAGCTTCTTGTTTTTGGATTTATTTTGATCTGTTATGGATTTTAAGGTTTTATAAGCTACCGGACCAAAAAAAAAAAAGAGTCTTTAAGTCTCATAGTATTCAGAGTATTAGCTGTTGCACTCTGTCTCTATTGCCTGTGTCCACTTTTGTCTCCTTAAAGGCTCCCCAGTCTGTATGAGTTTATTCTTACCCGCTGTTTTACCGCTGTTCTTTTAATGTTTGTGCAATAAGAGTGTCTGCTAAAAACTGAACTTTGCTGTCCGCCTCATGATTTCTTTGCCACTTGAGAGCCACAATATTTTATTTATTCGACCTGCGACATGTTTATAATTTATTATTAAATCTGGCAGATTGATCTTTCATTTTCCACAGAATAAAAAAAATCAATGTAACATTATCCTGCTAATAAGCTGGCAAGTTGTTTCACTGCCGGCACCGGCGATATTAGACAGAACTATATCGGTAATGGATAGAATTTTCTGGGTATGAGGAAGGGTTGGATGCGATGCCCCACTTTCGCTGACATTACGGTTCCAAATTATGAGACCAACTTTTCTGTGGTGCTGTGCTGGAGCTGTTTTTTCAGGCCCAGGGCTAGTTTTTTTGCAATGGAATTATACAGTGTCTTGAGATCTGAAAAATGCATGCAAAAATACATGGTTAAAACATTGCTTTCTTTCAACAGTGAACTATACATACTGTAATATAGAACTTAATAGAGTGGAAACGGGCGTCTTTGACATGAATGAGTATCAGTTTGCTAAAGAAGCATGATCAGTCAGTGACAGTGAGGAAGTGGGAAATGATTGTCATTCAGAATTGTGGAGCTCAGGAGCATACTCACTGACATACTGACAATATATCTCAGTGTTTTGACTCTCATGGTTAAAACGATGGTGAAGGTACTTTTCATTTTGGTGGTGCTGAGTAACTCATTGGTGGAATTATTTTCTTTTGAGACATGAGTTAATTGTTTTGGATAAGTTATAGGCTTTTGCAGCTAAACCATACTGTTGTTCTATATGCATGAACTGTTTTAAGAAATGCTGTTACAGTCTCGAGAATGTTAAGTACGTTTCATGAAATGTGCCAAAGCAATTGAGAAAAACTGTATCACGCTCCGACCCCTTGCTCCAGTTCAAGTGAATATAAACATGGAGGGTATTTACTCAAAAGTGGAGTTGCAGAGAGAATCAGGGTGGGGGGATCTTTTTCCCAGGCCCCCAGTCTTTTCATTCAGGCATAGAAAGTCTGAACTGTGCCTTCTTTTGGGCTCCTACAACAGCTTCTGACAGAGTGGAGACTTTGTCAGTCTGGGATATACGTGCAGACTTCAAATAAATTCCCATTAGTACTTCTGCTGAAGCCCTGGGGATGTTGTCCTTCAGGGAGCTCAAATCATTACGTCGGCTTTGCCCTGGGATTTAAAGCGACCGCACATGATGTGGATGCAGGTTTACCTTCTTTGCATACCAAGGGCAGAAGATACAGGCGGCCTCTTCAGCCTATGTGAAAAATCTCTGGCAGGCAACTAGTTCAGCATTGGATCTTTCAGCCAATGCTCAGGAAGTAGGTGCTAGGTGTCTGAATGGATAACATTTTGCAGGCTGTAAAATGGGTAAAGACCTTTATTGTATTTGCACTCTTGGCTGGCCAGAATGGCACGGAGGAAACATGCTGTGCTCAATGCTAACACGTTCCGAGGTCTCACGACTATCATTGATCGACAGGCGAGCCCCACTTGGCATGCCGAACGTGCCCTGGAACTGTTTCCCGCTTTTCAGTTTGGCGCATAGTAAAGGTTGTGACTCCAGAGGAAGCAGTACAGTCACAGACAGGATTATAGGATTGGAAAGGGGGGTGGGGAAGGGGGGAGAGAGGGACGCTGGAGTGTTGCTCTTGTGCCAGGATTCATCCATTCAGCCCATTCATGGCCCACAGAGAATTCCGGCAGCTTCATTAAAGGCCTGTCCGCACTTGTTATTAACAGCTAGGCAGTAGCTCCAGTTCGATTTCCCCAAAGCTTTGCAGAGGGCTGCCCTATCACGTCTGCACACAGCAGGATGGCCAGAGAGGCCTCAAAATTAACAGGTGAGATATGCTGCCTGAAGGAGAAGGCCCGACATGACAGAAGAGAAAGGGTGAATAATTCATCAGTAGGTCACATAAGCACAGCTCTCCCCACAACTGTCACAAACACAGATCTGGTCTTGGCATGTGAATCTCAGTGCAGCCTGACGAAAAACACCGGATCAGCCCTTCCATCAAGTTTCGCTTTCTTGGCTGAGGACTGCCAAGATTTAGGACCAACTAAATGTTTAATATCTAATCACGACTACTGCACCCACACTTAAAGGAAATTGGCACAGTGTTTATGAACAAAATTAATGATAAAGTGGGAAGAAAACAAGTCAAGAAAAAATTTAATTTCTAGCTATGCGAGCTGTCCTTGCTGTGTACATTTTATAATCAAATGTCATCTTGGAAAGGTCTTGCATGACAAAACACTTGATCTTTGTCATACTATTAGTCTCAAGCAGAGATCAGGGAGGACCGCTTGGCTTGGAAAACACTTCACTGGTTAATACATCATAGAGTTGCTGTCAGATGGTTATTTCCCACAGGTCTCTATTCTATTGGCAGGGAATATTTTTGTGGTTCTGCTGATTTCCATAATTTTAATGGCAACACTGAGCATTTTCATGCAGCTTTAACTGTACAACAAGGCCGGTTTGGAGACACTAGATTGTGTCTCTCTCCCATCTGCCCCTCCATGTCCTTCGTTCTGTGCTGGTCGTCCTGAGGTTTAGGTACAATAACTGAAGCCTCAAATCTTTCTCAAATCAAATGCTAACGAAAAGCATGACCATGCAATGCATCGCCAGATACAACTGGCAGATGAGTGGAAGCATCTGATTACACTTTTACACTTAAAGACACGAATGCAAAAGGAGATGTTTTGATGTAGCAGTGGTGTTTCACCACACAGTGGCCTTACAGGAAAAAGCAGAACTCACACCAACATGGCAACTGCACGCTGCAACCCAGGGGAAGCCCAGACCCTCAAATGTCTTCATTTCTTTATACTGTGAATTCCACAAATAACTCAACATTGTCCTTTGTTAATCCTGTCAGGGGATTTCTCTCTCTCTCTGCAGTTATGGAACAACGTGACTACGTGATGACAGTCTGCATAATGTTTCATATTTGTAGTGTAATGTAGCATAAACTTGTCAATATAGATAACCAATCAATTGGAAGCATCTCATCCCGGTAACTAGATGTTGTTGGAACGACAGCAATGTATTCCCTGGATGGCTCCATCGCTCCCTCCCCCCATCTAATCCCTACTCCTCCCACACCCCCAACCTCTATCTCTAGCCCCCTACACTAGGCTGGGTCAGTGTCAAATTTTTCATACTCTCGGGGCTGGTGAATGGACTATTACCAATATAATTAGCCATAATGTAATGGGGAAAAAAAAATTAAAAACTGTTTCTAAAGAATATTCAGAAAATCATCTTGCACCCTCCCCCAATTTGGTACCCCTGCAGTTTGAGAACCACTCACCTGTATGTTCCCGGGAAATTTGAAAAAGATCCATGGGATACTTTTAGATTCACAAGTGTTCACAAGATCTTCTTCAGCTGCCTTTTCCATCCTTTGTTGCTACCTGGCACTGCTGATTCAATTTTGCAAATTGAAATTGTGTTGTTTGTGAAGTGGTAATCAGATCAAATCCAAGGCCATATGCTCATCAAATACTTTTTGAGTTATCATGTTCACAAGGTCAAATGTCTTCTGAAGTAATTTCCCTTTGCTGAAATTAAGCGGTTTGCTCCAGTTTTTGTGCAAATTGTTTCAAAATAAAATCAGAAGTACAGCTTCATTCATATAATGTTTTTGTGAAGTAATAAGATCCATCAAATACTTTTTGACATCATATTCACAAGGTCAAATATCTGCAGTCACTATTGCTGCCACAAGCAGTGTTGCTTCAATTCTGGGGTGATTTGTTTCAAAATCTGAGCAGTTCCAGTTCATCACCCATAAAACGCCTCAGCAAAGTTTGAAAAAGATCTGTCAAATACTTTGAGTGTCTGAAACTGCCCTTCTCTTTTCTATTATTGTATGGTGCTGCCTCAGTTTTGGTGCAATCTGTCTCAAAATTTCTGCAATGTTTGAAAAAGATCCATGAAATACTGAGTGAGTTATTGCAATAATGAGAAAATATCTGCTGCAGCGGTATACCAGCCCCAAAACCATATATATTCCCTATCCAGGGAGTACACTTATTCCCTCAGGTAGTTCCCCCTTGTCCCTGTAATTAAACCTTAGTTAAATTGATCTGGCGGCCTATTTAACTATTACTCACTCTTCGATCACAGGCTTTCTGAGACTCATTCTTGTTAGAAATTATAGTACACAGCATTTACAGGATTCTCGTGTAGCTCTGATGGCAGAGGTACTCCCTCTGAAGTATAGATTGAGTTTGGCTGGTTATATCATGGCTCATATTTGGGTTAGTGTTTGCTGTCTAACCCTCACTACTTTCATACAGAATATACAAACCTTGGCCTTGAAAGGAATGCTTCTCAACGTAGGGAGTTTCCATCACCAGAACTGTAATGGAAAAGAAAAAGCACCCAGCCAGACAGTAGAAGGAAAAGTAGTCAGAAAAATACTCATATCGCGTGGAATGAGCTGACAGCAGCCGCACACGTTCAGGGTTGTGGGCTTGATTGGTATGGGTGGTGTTTATGCATTTTCACCATGTTTGTGTAGGGAATTGGCATCTCAGAATTGCCCTTGGTATGCGAGTGTATGTACTGTGATAAACCAGCATCCCGTCCGGTGTATCCCTTGTCATATGCTCTGCGTTGCCTGGGGTAGTGCTAGGCAAACCAAGACTCAACACTTACAGAAGTGGTTATGAAACATGATCGGATGTCCAGATCCTTAACAAGTGATTCAGGAAAAAATAATAATTTATACCCCATCTCTTCTATTTGTACAGATACAAAGAACTTGTAACAGGGAAGAGAGTCCGAACAGTCATTGCTATCCTATGGATCCTGTCCTTTGTCATTGGCCTCATCCCATTTCTGGGTTGGAACAAAAAGCAGACTGTGTGCAAGAAAAATGAGAGCATGTCTGGGAATGCCAGCGACAGCGTCATCCTGCAGAGCTGCCCACTCAAGTGCTACTTCGAGAGCGTTGTGGACATGCGCTACATGGTCTACTTCAATTTCTTTGGATGCGTCCTGCTGCCACTGCTCATCATGCTGGGGATTTACATCAAGATCTTCAATGTGGCACGCAAGCAGCTGCGCCAGATTGAGCTCAAGTGTATCAATGGTGAGAACTCACACAACCTACTGCAGAGGGAGATCCGGGCCGCTAAGTCACTGTCCATCATTGTGGGCCTCTTCGCCCTCTGCTGGCTGCCGGTGCACATCCTCAACTGCCTCACACTCTTCTACCAGCAGTTGCAGAAGCCGCCCACCTTAATGTACGTGGCCATTGTTCTGTCCCATGCCAACTCGGTGGTCAACCCCATCATCTACGCCTACCGTATCCAGGACTTCAGGAACACCTTCCGGAAGATCCTGTCCCAGCATGTTTTGTGCAGGAAGGAGGAGCTTTACCTCAGCGCTAAAAGCAGTACATGCCATATGGATCAAATAAACACGACTGTTGATCCTTTACTATAGAAGCACAAAGGCTTCTTCTTCTTTTGCCATTCACAGTCTGGAGCAACACATTTACAGAATAAAGGGATATCATGTGTAGAAGGAAAAACATGAAATCCCTCGTTTGTGGATTGTAATGTATGAAGTTGTGGGTGGGAGTTGATTGTTCTGAGATTATCCTTTGTAGAAGTGTTGTTGATGGAAAAACATCAATTTCCAGGACCACAAATTCAGTATGATGACAGTTTTTTGGAAGATGACATTCTTCAACTGAAATCTAACCCTGAGCCTATTTGGCTCAGATTGTAAACTTGATGACTTTTCCATTTTTTTGTAGCTTACTTTCTTGCAAGATTAATTATGCAGTTATTGTGCACATTTTACCATGGATTATTTATTGGATTGGCTAGGAAAAGACGCATGTAACTGTCAAACTTCGTCAAGCAACACACATGGACTTAGACAAAGACTTACACTTGTTGAACAAACGTGATCTACCAACTGTCTCCAGCAGAGAAGCTCTTGCTGACATCAGCAAGTCCAACCAGAATGTGCAACAGTGCTCAAGCTGCCCGTAAAGGAATAACTTTGTCACCAGAGCACAATTAATTGTGTCAATTTGTTATGAAAGAGGTTAAGAAGTCCTGTGAAACACCAGGGACTCTTCTACAGAACTGCTTTCTTTCCCTGCAGTTTCTGTGTTTATTTAGTAAGCTCAGGAAAACCACAGAATAAGTAGAAAGAAATCAAGCCATTTACCCATATAAGTGAATCTTTGACAACGCGATAATGTGAAGCATAATCTCTTTTGTAATACTCTAAGAAAGATCTTTCAAAAGTAATAAATTATCCCTTAGTATTACCTTAACATTCTCCCTGCCAAGATAGGATGCATTTAAGATGTGATTAACTTTACCAAAATGCGAATCTAGCTGTAACCACATTACTGGAAAACTGGCTCAGACTTTCCACAAGTGGACTTTTTCAGTGAGGTCATATCTATCTTCAGTGCTGTACCCAACATAAACACACACCGCATGTATAACTCATGTGAAAATGGAGCTCTCAGTTTCAGTTTTAATGTTAGTAAATGCATTATATTTCTGGTCTTTACAGAGTTGTCTAGGTTTCTGTGGGAGATTTCTCAGGTGATGGCACTCCGGCTCTGAGTACAGCCAGCCTGTTTCATTTCATCCTCCTTATCTTCCTGCCACACTAACCATACCCTATAAAAACATGAACGTCGGCATGAATCAAGGAAATGTGACTTAACAGCAAAATCAAACACAGCCATTAAGTGGACCTAGTATCTAGGCAAGGTCTACATTTTGGGCCCGGGCTCCCATTGTTAGGCTCCGACCCCCTAACTCTCACCTCCCCAAAGTGTTGTAACTCATTGGCGTGAGTGCAGAAATTAACACAGCAGCAGAAATCTGTAATGACCAGCAGCACTGACTGAAAAGGAGAGTAAAGGCTGTGGTTTTGCTCACAGGAGGTCAGCTGAGAGATGAAAGCTGACTCAAAGATGCATTTTTATGTCTCATAAGTGATATTCACTCCCATCATCATCATCATACAGTTTAATGTTACTTAATGTGCTAGGGAGAGATTCAGAGGATAGAAATGACTGATGTTAAAAATACTTGGTGTCCTGACTCACAGGACTGTCAGTTTACTCATACATACACATATAAAACACTCACAGAACAGCTTACTGATAAATCATGTCTTTATTATGATATCCATATCCGGTTCCTCCTGGACATTGCACTTTCAATTTTATTCAGATCTTAAACCAGATCAATCATCCTCATATCTCTAGATAAGTTCAGGCTTTACCAGATTTGTCATTGCATCGCCTTACTCTCAGACCACTTTTTAAATATATCTAGAGAGCTAATATTTCAAAGTCAAAATCACAGTTGGGCTGTTTTGAAAGGAAAGTGTACCTGAAACTCAGGACTTTAAGGATCCAAAGGGAGCAGTGACAGGATCAGGAAAACCATGGTTTTTTAAGGGATTCTGTAAAAAGAACTCCACTAGCACGGTAGGGTCAAAACCTACAAAATCTCTCTCTAATGCGATAAGTTAACCAACACTGTCAGATGATGGCAAGTTTCCTTTAGGTTACTCTGGGCCGTGCTAGGCAAATTAGATGACCAGTACCAACTTACGGTAACTGTACACAATGACTTCTCATTCAAAAAATTCTGTAAGAGAACTTTTTTTTTTATTAAAAAAGTAACATTTCTTTAAAAGGTGTTAAGTATCTGATCAGAAGGAAAGTACTTAAGTACATTTCAGGAAGGAAGTACTTGTAACTGTTTTCCCCAGACTCTCACACTGTGGTAGGTGCGAGTGATTAACAGCAGGGGAATTACCCTGTAAGCGCCTGCGAAGGCACTGTCACGTGGCAGTGAGGGTGTTGGGCTGGCTGCAGTCACTTCCGGCACTGTGTCACATTACAGCCATCTCAGTGACCAGCAGATGGACAATCATGTTAGTCATTTATTTTGAAAATAAACATTTATACCTTATACCCAGAGGAATGATTTTTTGAAAAAATGGTTCTTCTACGGATCAAAGTTCACAGCTTCACAGACAAGATGATGGAACTTAAAGGATAACACAACCACTCCTCAGTAAAGACAGAGACAGATAACAGCGGTAGAATAAATAAGCCTAACCCAAAGTACCAGAAAAACCAGTATGTTTATTGTAACTAGATCCCTGGGCACACCATTTATGTCTGGACCCAATTAAGCCTACTTAAAATAAGCTACTTGCAGACAGGGTCTGGGCAGTGGGCAGGATGTAAGACCCATTCGGCTGGACCATGTACTTGACTCTGTCATAGTTGCATGTCACAGCATCTGCTAAGTAAGGCTTCCCGAATCCATCTGCACATAAATAATTAGATATGAAAGACTGAACCAACCAACTAAATGCTACCGAGCCCACAAAGGAAAGGCTACGTGCCGTTTCCCAGTCTCCCGGAGAGAATGTCGGACATCTGCCGGTCAGACACGGACTCCTGCTGGGACAGTCCCATGGCCTGGCAGAGATGCACTGCCAAGATGTGCTTACACTGTGAAAGAGAAGTGGGGAGAGAGACTGTCTCAGGTCCCAGAGAGGTGATTCAGTACAGTGGTGATGGATAGCAAAAGGGGAGAGAGAGAGACCACACAGGAGCCAAGTTAATGCTAAGCCCAACCCTACGCTCCATCCAACTCAGTTTTTAGATCAAAGAGAGACAAACTTACAAATAAGGATGGTGTTCAGAGAAACATTACCTGGGGCCAACTGGGCTCAGGGTCTGAGCTCTGAAAGCACATGCTAGGTGCTGCAAAAATGTGGCTTTTGTATCATTCACATACGGTCTGCTGTTAGCTGTCACAGAAGGCTACCCCCTGGGTAAATGTTTGTTTATATATATATATAAAAACCTTCATATTTTCATTACTTTCCCTTTCTCAGAGAACTAGATATGTTTACAGTTTCTCAGAAGTCCCATTATTTTTAGGGTATCGTGTCTCCCCCAGAGACCATCTGACGTGAAATGACCTGGGCTACGCTATGCTATGCTACGCTGGGACAGCATCACCATGGTGATCAGTCAGACTCGCCTCATCACGGAGGCTGGGGAAGAAACCCCCTCCCCCTCCTCCAACTGTACACTACAGACATCCGGCTCCCGTGTCAGCCTCTTGCTGTGAAAATGATGAGTATTGAGCGCGGCCCCGAAAACACACCCCCAACCCCAACCCCCCCCCCCTGGCGGTTTCGGGGGGGGGGGGGGGGGGGGGGGGTAGTTACCAGCAAGCCGTTGTTCTTCCTCAGCACAGAGAAGGCAAACGCTGGACAAGGGCAGTAGTGGCATGAAGCAAGGCAGCTGTACACTCTTCCAGAGCCCCCAAGCACCTGCAGCACAGAAGGAAACTGTAAGGCTCGTCATGCCCCCCCATCAGCATGTGTCAGACCAATCCAAAGATCAATGGAAAGATCATTCACTCTAAACAAAACTGTTTCCCGCAGGCAAAATAAAAAACAAAAGCACATAAAAAAGCATGTCGTCCTTCGTAAGGAGTAGCCTCCCCATATAAAAACATTTGCTGCCAGCGCTCCTGTCTTTTTTATTTACCCTTATTTTACCAGGAAGTCCCGTTGAGATTAAAATCTCTTTTACAAGAGAGACCTGGCCAAGGTAGCTGCCATACAAACATGTTAAAATACCACATATACAATATGATATAAAAAATCCAGTTATTTAAACATACTGACCTCTTAAGAAAGGCAACCATGTGTCTCCTTACACACAATCTTTATGATGCCCTTGAATTCATCAACGGACATAATTGTCTTTCTGCAGATTATTCCATGTCCATTGTGTATGATAAGAAGATGCACTTATTAGTGCTCCTCCCATTTGTATAGTTCCACACTGAACCCCCCCCAAGCAGTAACAGCTGCAAACAGCACGATGGACAATGGCCTTTGACCACATGATTTCAATTTGAAGTCTGATTCAATATACCGCCCCCATCCTGGCTACACCCATCGATTTATGCTGTCATATATTAAGAATAAGCTATTTCGTGTTTCAATACCCCCACCCACTCACCCTCTGAACTATTTCCACCTTCTACCCCCGCTTCAAATCTCCACCAAAGACTCTCCATTTCATCTCCCTCCCAGGCTACAAGATGCCAACATTGGGCTTATTTAAGCACAAACTCCAAACTTATATCTACTCCCATGCTGTCTGAAGGCTCTTTCTCCACTGAATCGCCTTTTGTTCCTGAGAGAGGCACCATTGCACTAGAAGGCTAGTATAACTTCACTGATAACATTTTAAAAATAACACACAATCACATTCCATCAGCACTCAAATGCCAAACTCACACCCCCCCCCACACCACCATTCCCGGAATCCACCTCCAGGCTGCGTTCTCCCGTCTGTTACCTGCTAGCACTCCAGGGCCTCGGAGCTGAATTCTGAGGCTCCATGACTGCTTATGCTGCAACCACCAATCCTCAGCTGGTGTTTTGCACCAACAATTTTGCTCATACAGAACCAGCCATCTTGTTTACACCCCACCTTACACCCCCCCAATCCTACCAGCCTGAGACCCTGACATCACAGACTGAGCTCTATACCTGTCTGTTCTCACCTGCCTACAGTGCCCTCCCCCCCCATTTCCTCAGAACTGAGTTTTACTATGTTTAAATAGTTTACTACCTGGCAAACATTCACCCCCCACCACCGAAGAATATACACTGCATTCCATATTTTACACAAAAACTAGGGGAGTACTTAACCCCCCCCCCCCCCACATGAAACCGAGATCACAGCTTCATACACAGAGCCAGAAGCCAAAGGCTGCCGTGCAGAGTCACCGATGCCTTCCTGTATGCTGCCTCCGCAGATATAAGGACACCTACATATCGAAGAGAGACAGATGGGGTAGCTTTAGCATTAAGGTTGGTATAGTTCATACTTCAAGCAAAAGCGGGTGCAACATGTCCTGTGCAGTCATGGTGATGTAATTTTCATCATAAGGGCTGGCCTGGGACACCGCCCAGGGGGCCATGAGTGAGGGCGAGTACCACTCAAACACTGAAACAATATGGAGGCTCCGCTCAGTGATGCAAACGAACCTCAATAGTTTATTGGCCAGGGGAAGAGCAGAAGGCAGTCAGAAAGGAGACTGGACTAAAGATTGTATATAAAACACTTTTTCTACTTTCTATGATTAGAATGAAAACGAAAATAGCAGATTCAAAGAAAGGTTGACTGAGAAATACCGGCATTTGAATAATTCCTTACAATGGGATTATATAGACTCCCATACAGCTACACACTCACCCGAATATACCCGAATATGTCCTTGCATCAATGTTATGGTTTTGATTTTTTATAATTTAGTTTTTATATTATTTTTTTATCTTCATTTGAAATCCAGTTCAGTTTTAGTTTCAGTGTGGTTTCATTAGTTTTTTATATTAAAGATGCATTACATTATACACTATATGGACAAAAGTATTGAGACACACTTCTTAAATCACCAAATTCAGGTTGTTTCATTCAGACCAATTGCCACAGGTGTATAAAATCAAGCACCTAGCCATGCAGTCAGGTTTACAAACATTTGTGAAAGAATGGGTCGTTCTGAAGAGCTCAGTGAATTCAAGTGTGGCACTGTCATAGGATCCCACCTTTGCAATAAGTCAGTTTGTGAAATTTCTTGACTGCTAAATATTCCATGGTCACCTGTAAGTGGAATAATTGCAAAGAAGAAGTGTTTAGAAACAACAGAAACTCAGCCACCAAGTTGCAGACCACAAACAGAACTGGGTCACGGAGTGCTGATACACATAAAAGTTGCCAAAACTCTGTTAACTGAATAACTGCAGAGCTCCAAACTTCCTCTGGCTTTAACCTCAGCACAAAAACTGTGCACCAGGAGCTTCATGGAATGGGCTTCCATGGCCGAGCAGCTGCATGCAAGCCTTACATCACCAAGCGCAATGCCAAGCTTTGGATGGAATGATGTAAAGCACACCGCCACTGGACTGTGGAACAGTGGAAACGTGTTCTGTGGACTGAGGAATCATGCTTCTCTCTGGCAGTCTGATGGACGAGTCTGGGTTTGGTGGATGCCAGGAGAATGTTGTTATCTTCCTCACCGCATTGTGCCACCTGTAAAGTTTGGTGGAGGAGGGATAATGATATGGGATTGTGTTTCAGGTGTTGAGCTAGGGCTCTTAGTTCCAGTGAAGGAACTTAATGCCTCAGCATACCAAAACATTTTGGACAATTCTATGCTTCCAACTTTGTGGGAACAGTTTGGGGAAGGCTCTTTTCTGTTTCAGCATGACTGTGCCCCAGTGCACAAAGCAAGGTCCATAAAGACGGTTGGGTGACTTTGGTGTGGAAGAACTTGACTGGCCCACACAAACCTCCGACTTCAACCCCATCAAACACCTCTGGGGTAAACTACGTCACGTCCAACATCAGTGTCTGACCTCACAAATGCTCTTCTGGATAAATAGTCAAAAATTCCCATAGAGACACTTCAAAATCTTGTGGAAAGCCTTCCCAGAAGAGAGGCAGCTGTTATATCTGCACAGGGGGGACCAGCTCCATACTGATGCCTATGGGTTTAGAATGGGATGTCATAAAAGTTCCTGTAGGTGTAATGGCCACGCGTCCCAATACTTTTGTCCATATAGTGTATTGAGTTTTATGTATTTTAGTTTAGTAAGTTCTGGCTTTTGCGGGAAGTATGTAGCAGCTCTAACAGCAGAGCCTTCACGATACCCAGGAGGTTCCCTGCTGTAACTTACAGTCACATGGGCAAACAAATAACCCAACATGGCATGTAGACTGCTTAATGCCAGAGAACTATTTACAGCGGTATTCATGATGAGAGATAATTGTCCCCTGGGGGTGGGGCTCGATGGCGAGCACCTGGTGGCCAGGCCTGTACTCATGGGGCCTGGTCGGGCACAGCCCGAACAAGGAACGTGGGTCCCCCTTCCAATGGGCTCACCACCTATAGGAGGGGCCATAGGGGTCGGGTGCGATGTGAGCTGGGCGGTGGTCAAAGGCGGGG
>JAAGVU020000103.1:15770587-15794727 GCA_011763525.2 Mormyrus iriodes | reverse complement strand
GGAAACCGGAGTACCCGGAGGAAACCCCACGACGACACGGGGAGAACATGCAAACTCCACACACATGGCACCCGGGCGCAGACGTGAACCCTGATCCCAGAGGTGTGAGGCAACAGTGCTAACCACTGCACCACTGTGCCGCCCCGTCTATAATATCACACAAAAATATATCATTATTGCCCAGAATATCCACATCGGTACACCACCACTAAAGGCTTCCTGTGCTGGGGCGTCTCTCATTTAACTGTCAGCCAACAGTTCCTGAAGGAAGTAACCAGTTCCTAAAGAGCTGAGAAGGCCAGTCTGCCTACTACAGCCAAGAAGAATCCAACAATTTGGGGAGAACTCAGCAAAAACTGTGCAGAAGAAAGATCTTGTCATTGGGAAAAAGTTATAGTACCACTATATTAACCTACCTTCATTAAACAAATACTCATTTCATTAAAATGAACAGCATGGTCTAGTGAAGGATTAAGGAAGAAACTGAATATTTCATTAGTCCACTTTAACAGCTAACCTAATCTTTAACTATCCCAACACAAAAGTTCTCACATTACTCATGGAAGTTTTTCAAACTGTTTAGCGGCTCTCTCTCTCTCTCTCATCGATTCACAAGGTGTTTATCAAGACAGACTCCCCACTGCCCGCTAAAAATCATTTGATCCACAAAAAACTGAACTAGGACTCTATTTCAATCTCAAAAATGATGACGGTAGCAGCATCATAAACAGCTGGAAACTAGAAAAAATTAAAATGAACTCAGCACCAACAAAAACAAATTTTACTGAGAAATTATAATAAAAATTATAATTAAAGTGGGAAAAAACACTTCACATTTAACTTCTTCAAACAACTCCAGATACACAGAATAAGGTTGCAATGACTAATGTGCTACATAGCAGGGCATGAAAATGAATCAAACTGACAGGCAGAAGGAGAGATGTTCATTCAAGGTTCTGACCTTCACCCAGAGACATTTAGGCCCGGCATTGCAGGTCCCTGGGAGCCATAAATGCCACCACCCCTCACAAAGCAGAAAAGGCTGCACAATGACAGTGGTGCCATGCAAAAATTCATGTGTTAATCTCAATCTCTCTGTGTGTGTGTGTGTGTGTGTGTGTGTATAACTGGAGGTCACAGAAACCACAAGTACTAAGCCTCCTAGAGCAGGGGTGGGGCAATCTTATCCAGAAAGAGCCGCTGTGTGTGTACAGGTTTTCACTGCAACTCCCTAATTAGATTACTAATTAGAGGACTGACTGGCTGAAGAGTCCTCACACCTGGGTATGAACAGCTGACCTAAAGGTTCTCCCAAAAACCTGCATACACACTTGCCCTTTGCGGATAAGATTGCCCACCCCTGCCCTAGAGGCTCAACTCCTCATCTTTTGCTATCATACAATGCAATTTAATACATGCACAGCAGACCATCCTGTTTTACCTTGTGCTGGGTTACATCCTGGGGGTCTGGCAACGTGTATATATGTGCAAAGATGCACTTATCTTTGCGCTGTAATAAACATACAGCAAACATTTAACAACCTTTATTATTACTTATTCCACAAAAAAAGGAAAATGAACAACGTCACAATTAATGGATGCCACAGGGTGTCCTCCAATCCAACAGAGGGCAACACCAACCCGGCCGATTAGGCTGAATGTTCTGACCTAGCTATTCAACAGGGTTGTGGGTGAGTCAACACTTGCAACATGATTGGGAAAAATTAAATACTAATTGGCTTGATAATATCCAGAATACATGATATACTATATTGTAAGAATCCACTAGTGAATACCTGTTGGGGATGTTTCACTGACAGCTATTTTCTAGCCACTACAAAAGAGCACTCACTCTCAGTACGGCTGCAATAAATATTCCAATAAAAGCAGAACTTTCAGAAAGAGTGACCCCAGCACAGCAGATACACTACAGGGGCCTGGGAGCAGTGCAACGGGCACGGCAGGGCAGCATCTAGTGGGACAGGGACCCTCTGACTTCCGCTCATATTAGCGCCAACTGGTGGCGACTCTGTGGCCTTTCAGGACACGACCTCACAGGACAGCAACTAGTGGGGAAATGATACATTTAACTGTGTCGTATAGCACTAGGAATCACTCATGTGACCAGTCCAACCACACTGGGAACAGCAGATGAGGGCCATCCGTGAAAATCACAGCCCGGCCTCTTCAAAAACACGCAGAGGAGATTAATGAGGCGCCGGCGAGGCGAGGGAGGCCGCCCATCATGGAGATGAAAGCAGCGGCGCCAGCTCCACAGGGCTGAGCACCCTGCAGGTTGCCCTGAGGGTGACTGAAGAGAGCATCAGCATCTGTGCCACAGTGGATTCTGCTCTAGCAGGAAGGCAGCACTGGCGATGCCAGCTGTACCCTCTCTGCAGCCCCGCCCATGGGGGTGTAACAACGCAAACATTGTCTCTATATGAGCTCAAACTTGTACATGTGTTTATAAGGACGCCAAATAAAAGACTTTATTACACATGTCTGAATAATAATAATAATAATAATAATAATAATAATAATATATTCTTGATTCTTAAAGGTAAAGTTGCAAACCAAAAACACCTATTGCTAGTGACAATGTGACAGTGCTTATGAATAAAAGGAGGAAAGGTCCAGGTACAAGCCAGTTTAGGAAGCATGCCAACATCTGTTATCATGGCAACTGAACTGAGACTGCAGTTCGCACACCTTTTCCCCTCATATTTTGTTGCTTGCTGTCTTATCCTGAAGGATAACTACAATAGATTGTTTGTTTTGATATTGCAAGTTTGGCAGGATAAGGTGGAGGGAGGCACATTAATTGGATGTGAGTATTTGTTGGCTTGGCAGAGGACCCTGTCATACCCAGTGGAGGGTGTCTTTACCTGAAACACCCTCCGGCCACTGGGCGAGCAGAGACAGGTAACAGAGCGCTGATCAACCAGGTCCAGGGCCTGCAGTGCCGAGGAACCGAAGACGAACCTCAACCTGACAGACACCAAATGACACAGCAGAGTTCGGATCATAAATCAAAAAACTTGCAGGAAGTCAGATAGGTCACAAAATCTTACAGGAAACCGCAACAAATAGCACTGCACAGCCTCCCCCCAAAGAAAACAGCAGGCATCTTAAAGGGCACCACACACCTCTCTATTGTTACAACCACCACTCGGAGAGGTCTGGTTTCCAAATTTGTTAGTGATGACCATAATAAACAAACTACAAATGGTGTTTACCATCTTCCTTGGCATGAATGCATGGATGTATTTTAAAAGATATTTGAAAATAATACTCACGCCAGCAGAAGGTCATCTGGAACTGAAAGACATTGAGAACGGGGACACATTATTTTCATGAGGAACGATTACAATTATGACTAACAGTCCTTAAAAAAGTTATCTGTATTCTTAAAATATCAAACTACCGACAGCCCCCCTCTGGCCGATAATTATACTGCAGTTTACGGCCAAGCATGAAATCGAAATAAGTATATTTCTGTTGGTTTAGACACATCAGCAGGAAAACGAAAAATGTATTTGCTTATTAAATAGAGTGTAGCCCATGCCCATTAATCTGCCCTCTTCACTCACTTTTCGAGCTCTCCTCATGGGCCTTCTTTATGTCCCTTAAAAGTTCTTCAGCAACGGTATTCAGGGTTAAAGACATGCCAAGTCCTGCCAGGGCCGCCCCTGCAGAGTGGGCAGTGTGATCTGTGAACATCACTCTACCAAAATCTGATTAATGCTTCGATCCGCAATTTACCCAATTTATCCAGTGCATTCGGAATCGCACCAAGTTTATTCGGACATCCCAAACTCGTAAACAAGCTGGCAGCAACTTAGTCAGCTGACAGTTGTTATTTAAGTCTAGCTTTACAAGATTAAAGAATAGTCGAGGACTACCGAGCACCGTTGTACGTCGCTCTGGATAAGAGCGTCTGCTAAATGCCGTAAATGTAAACTTAGAATAATTTAACTGAGCACCACAGCAGCTTTACCATTAGCAGCACCCTAATAATAAAATTGATAAGTGCTTGCAAGGAGCAAATCACAGTATACTGTGATCGTTTTACTTAAAATGTTCACAGAATAAACTCTTAGTTACACATACCAGACATTCCAATTTCGCGCGTCTCCGTCAGATCCGTGCGCACCCGCTCATGCGCGAATTGGATTCTGGACTTTGATGTTTATTATTCTCGCGCCATTTCGGAACCAACTACGTCCTCTATTGGACAAAAATATGATCTGCGTTCATCGCACCGGACATGAGGGGCAAAGAAAAATATAAGCGTGGGTAAGCGATTTATTTTTCAGTGAGAATGTAGCTTATATATTATGCACATAAGCGAAAATGCAAGTGATATGACCTAGTCTTAAGTTACAATACATTAAAATGCTGCCAAATTACTGAAGGTCGTGGTTTTATGTTGATTAATGAATCACACAGATAAAAAAATCCAGTCTTTTGAAAAAATATCATTCATGTACTGTATGTTCAACTGCTACAGGAAATTTCATTTGTGGGAAAAAGTGCATTTTAAGGGGAAATCCAGTAAAATATGATTCTGTGTGTATTCACACTAGAACTTCATTGGAAACAAGGGGTGGAGCGTTCCCTTTTAAGAATATTAAGTCTTGGTAAAAGCTTGACAAGTAATCTTATTCCGTAATCTCATTCAAAATGTACAGAAGAGACTGATAACATCTTCAGTTTTGAGCATTTAGTACTGGATTTCTGACTATTGATGTAATATTTCAGCCTTGATCATTACATTTTCAGTGTTTAGCAGACCTCTTGCAGACGTTAGGCCCATAGTGAGGGAGTTTGCACAACTGGAGTACGTATCCATAAGTTATGGTAGGAGAAATTGTGTTGGTTAGATGGATCCACCTGATGGTCAAAAAAAGTTAAATGACAGATTCTTTGGACATACACACCTAGTCATCTTACATTAAGCCTCTCACCAGTATGATACAAAGTATTTCAAATGAAGCATACATTTATCACGTAAAAGGTTCTACAATTTAATTATTCATCACACAAAGAATGAAATGGGCGCTGGAGAACTAATCCACTTTATTGATTGGTCTGAACTCTTGTAATGGACTACTTAGAGACACTGTGCGATACAAACATTGCATTTCAATATCGTGGGATACGCGGGGTTTTTCAAGTCTCAGATTTAACAGAAAAAAAAAAAGTTACCACTGCAAAATATGACATGAGGAGCTCAAATCAATGATCATTTTCTGGTTACCTTCTGTTTAAGATTCAAGTGTTGTAAACTTTTTCATCGTTGTTATTGTTGTAAACACTCAACATCCCATTACGAACAGGATGAGAAACATTGATGTCAAAAATAAAAAAATGAACATCAGCTCTGGGAGTTTTAAAACCAGGTTATGAATGAATTTTGAAGCAGAGTTCAGAATATGTTTGCTACTGAGCAAAAGCAAATTATAGCATGTTCAACATCATTTGAGACGTTATAAACATTATCATTGACCTCGTTACAAACTCCATAGAAAGAACAATTAAACAGGTCGATAACAGGAAGTTGAGCTTCAGCTTGATTCTGGGGAAAAGGGCCATTCGAAGTGCATTTAACAGCCACTGGAGCAAAGCAGCGATTTCACTACACTTGACGGTACCATTTACAAAATGAAAACTGCAGATCATTTTGTCACAATACAAAGTAATAAACCAGTAACAAGAACAGACAGGAGCCAAAAAAGATCCAGATTTCAAAAAGTTACCAATGTTAAAACACGCAAGCATAAATTCTCTATATGAGCTCAAATAATTTATAAAACAGGTAGTATGATTATTTCTCAAAAGTTACGATGCTAAAAGTGCAACAATGGTGCAAGGATTTCTTTTGTTTGGTAAGTCTTTTTTTTTGGATAGTCAAATACAATTAAAGTCTCAGCTGCCTTTGTTTATTGATGGGGCACCGTGACTGAAAGAGTGAGTGAGTGTGAGAGAGAGTGTGTGTGTGTCTGTTCGTTCACATATATATTTTACCATGACAGGACAATACAAGTGGAAACATCCCAAACCAGTTAGAAACAGACCCCCAGAGCTTCAGTTCCCATCTCAGTCATCACCAGTTCAGCCTAATCACTTGGTTTAACCGCAGTGCAGATTTTACCACGAGGTTGAACGACAAAACAAATGACCAAAAAAAAAAAAACACTATTCAGCTTATTCTTCTTTCTTCAAAACGACGCCATACCAGTGTTCAATAAATTGCGGTTCGCCTCAAAGAATGTAAGGGAAGATATCGGTGCTCTTGCATACTGGGACAGTAATCTCTCTCAAACTGTAGAAAAAAAATAAAATACCCATGCATTTTCCACAGTGCTGCAAAAGAGTTGTGTCAAGTTAACAGAGCTAATGTTTGTCCTTTCATCGGGTGATATTCACAAGGCGTCAGGCAGAGCGTTGGGCAACTAAAATCTGTATTCCTGTACCTTCCCCACAGCAAGCAGAAAGGGCTCGCTTCACTGTGTCAGCATCATGGCTCATTGGGGGGGGGGGGGGGCGGCTTAACCTTGGCCTGTCCGTGGAATCTCTGGCAAAACACAAATCCTTCGTACGAGGAGAATGGAGCAAATTTAAAAACATAAAAATGAAGGTATCAAGTAAGGGAAGGAAAAAATGCAAAAGTTAATCTATTTACATACAACGACATACTTCTCTTTACAAACAGATTGCGCAGAAGTGGAGAAATAAGTTTCTTAAGCTTCTTTACAGTCAAGGTTCTTTTTATTGGGTTTTTCTCTTCTTTTTTTCAACTAAACGCTGGCTTGTCGCTGACGGACTACACGTTAAAGCTTCTGGGCGTTGGTCTCTCTCCCAAAGGAGGAGCCTGTCGTCCTGCCGCAGCGGCTTCGGCTTCCCTCAGCGGTGTGGCGCCCACGGGAGGCCAGTGCAACACCCACATGGGGCCAAGGGAAACTCCCGGGCTGGGCCAGCCCACCGTGGGGCTCGCGGGGCCGGGGTAGGAGGTGGGCTCAGTCATCGCTGTCTGACAGGGTCTCGTACTGCTCGGAGAGCAGCGGCTCGCGGTCCCACACACGGCTCTGGGGCACGGCGGCGGGCTGCGCCGGTGGGGGCTGTGTCTGCTGCTGTGGCTGCTGGGCCTGCAGCGAGGGCGAGGGGCAGGCCATGGACGAAGGCGGGGTGCTGCTCATCATGCGCATGGTCAGCGGGTTGTATGGGAACTGCATGGAGCCTGCGGCCAGGGAAGACCAGGACAGCGGATCAGCGAAAATAAAAACTACCCAGAGGACTGAGTCTATCCTACAGGAATGCTGGGATCCGTAGTGAGGCAGAACATACCGGTGGACGATGGCCGGTCCTCCCAGGCCCATGTGGATGCCTGCCTGTGGTAGTCCCCCTCTGAGTGCACCGAGGACACAGAGGAGGGCCGCTCCACTACAGCATAGCCTTGCCCCGGGTTTGGTGACTTCGACTTCCTACTGCTGGCTTTACCCAGCAGCTTCTGCTTGCTGCCTGACTGGCCTGCAGACAATTGGAAAAGTCACTACACAGCCTGCAGGGGGCGACGCAGAACAGCAAATGGAAATGGGGCAGTGGTAACCTGTGCTGGGGGATGGGCTGGCTTCCTGTCGGCCTTCCATCATGCCCACCGGGCCGCTGTTACTGGGCTGCGAGGCCGCGCCCTGATGGTCTTCCTGTTTGTCCTCAAAGCTGCCCATTAGGGCCTTACGGATAATATCCTCCAGGCCCAGGTTACTGGCTGGGTCGCTGACAGGGTGGTTCCTGGGGTTGATGCCACCTAGTGGTAACAGAGTCATGCAGGCGGTGTGACCTATACTCACAGTTCAGCCAAAAGGTGAGAAAAATCAGGACACTACTCACTTGAGCTGGTCACTGCAGGCAGGTTAAAGATCTCAGTGCCGGGCTGGGCGCTTGCTGGAGACAGACAGGAAAGCCAGATGGAAAAAGAGGCACGGAGACGCAATACAAACAAGGCCACTAGGAAACCATCTTATAACTGCGATTAAGTAAAGAATATTTTACAGGCATGGACCTTCAGATAACTGATTTTAGAAGATGATGGCTTTCAACAATAAAACTTGAAAAACTGTTTCTAAAACATTCGCAGCACAGCTGAATTTTTAATTTCACACAATAGAGTGAAATTCGCCCAAATGACATCCGGACTACTGGTGTTCCCAGCCACTTACGGACGTCGGAATCGGTGCCGGCTGAGGAATTTAACTTGCGGAATATCTCCTGCTTCTTGGACTGTACCATGGCTGACGTGCTCTCCAGCTTTGTGAAAAATGAGGGCAGGTAGCTGGCACTGCCGGGGGATCGGGAATCCATCCTGCAGGCGAAGGGAGTTCAGAGGCTATAGGGAATGGCCGGGGCTGCTCTCAGAATATCCAATGAGGGGCAGAGGACCCTCATTCACCATCAGACTACCACTGGTGATTTTAATAACTATATAAAAGCTAAACTTTTTAGATGCCAGGCTGGCTACCTCTGCTCCACGCTCTCAGCCTCCCGTCTCTGGGCTGGCTGCATGACAGCTTCTTGCTTCTCCATCCCTGGGTAGCTTTGAGGCGGAGAGATGGGCTCGTAACTCTCCAGGGGGGCGCCGCCTCGCTCAGGGGACTTCCCAGGCCTGAGGGCGACACAGGCAGATCTCCAGCTACGGCATAATTAAGGCGGGTGTTTATTAATCCCAGTTACCACGATTAACAGAGATATTTATGAAGTACAAGCCCTAAAATAAATACTGATTTATACTGACGCCAACCAGGATGCCAGGGCAGTGCTTTGGGCACTAGTTGATGGCCATGACGCACCGCGATCTTAGCTTATCAGAGGTGTTCTCCGGGGACACCCTGCTGGACGGCCGCTGGTGGTGGGACACCTGACTGAGGCCTTCGGGGCTGTAGTGGCTGGGCAGCTTGGCTCTGCTGGAGATGGAGCCAGGTGGGGCCTGGGCGGAGCTCTGGAATGTGGCTGCGGACGAGGTCACGGACGAAGCCTGGGACGACTCTTGGTTCTTGGCGAAATCCTGGGTGATGATGTGCTGTGGGAGGCGGACAGACGCAAGGTTTCAGGGAACAGCTTGGGGTGCTGGGTTCGGGTCTACAAGCTGCTCCACACGTGTAGCTCATTAGGCCCTACCGAGATATGGTCTGCCAGGGTCATGACGCGGTGTGTCTTCGGGATGGGCCCATACACTTCTGCCTGGGAGCTGGGGGGAGGCGGCTGCAGGCAACCCGATTCTGCTACCTGCCGGTACCGGCTGGCGGTCATCTCAAACCCACGGCTACCACCTGCCACGTCAACCATAGATACACGCCTGGGATAAGAAATACAGAACATCCTGCCCTTGCAGTTTAAGGGATGGGTGTGGATCTCATCTCCTTTTGCATCTGCCCTGCTAGGGATTGGCTCACTGGATTGATGAATCCAGAATTGCATTATTTCTCCAGATATAGTGAAAACATACAAGTTTAGCTAAACATTCAGTAGACAAAACTTGGGTAAATCTGATCTTGTACTGGGGAATACCGGAGAAGCACAAGAACAGACAGGAGTTAATTAATCCAATTTAAGGCCAATTAGAACAAAGAGGCTTCCCTCCTGCAGGGCTGACTTGAGTTAACCTGAGCAGCAGGTTGAGCTACTATAAGCCTACACAATCGATTATGGGCAGGAAGACATGAGTCAGTGGAGTGACAGACTGACATGCAGGGCTGTAGGACGGCATACCCCATAGCACCTGCTAAAGCACCTCATTTACACTGACAGGATAGGCTTAAGCACAGTAAACACAGCATAATGAACACATTGTGTAAATAAAGGCCGGTGCTGTGTGGGTCTCATACCTGTACCCTGGGACACTTTCTCCTGAGCAAAGCCGCTCTCCTGCTTGTCCTGAGACTGCACAGGGGAGCTGGCAGGGCTGATAACCTCAATAGCACTGCTCCCTGGGCCTTCGTAGCGACCAGAGGGCACTGGGGGGAGGGGGGTTTGCAGGTTAACCTCTGCACCCTTAACCGTGTGAGGGGCTCACTGGCACTCGAAGTACAACCTGCGCCACCTCCTAACTGCAAACGTATACGTGCTCATCTGTCCTCCTTCAGGACAGATGTCTGATAAAACAAAAACCTAATGATGACCAACGGTTCAAATGTTAGCTTCAAGTGAAGAAACACAGATAAGCAAGTGCCAGACAGCTTCCCTTATGTGTATATATGCAAGACACCCAAATAATACAGGTGAAAACTAAACAACCAGCCTTTGTCCATTCCCGAGTGCAGACATTTTTGTTATCCATGGGTGCCGTAAGGGTGGGGGGCATATATGATGTGCTTTCATAGGGCCCAAAATCTCTAGCAGAGCCCCTGCCATAACCATGCAGGGTGGTACTGAAACAAACCCAAAATGCCCAACCACCTTCCGGAGGTGGTATAAGTCCTCAGTGGTGGTGTACAGGGCGCACAGCGCTTCCAGAACTCAAATCGTAAGCACAGAGGGTTGCGAGGAGATAGATGGGAGAAAGGGGACTCACAGCCACCGGAGGAGTCCGAACTCTGAGAGCCTCTCTCACGGGAGTCCTTGTCTGAGGCAATCTGCCGAGTGATAATGACATCGATGAAGTTGGCGGCCGTGATGGTGGTCTTTCCGCGCGTGCGCAGCTCCTCCTCAATGCGAGATTTAGTGGGCGGGCCTTTGTCCGGGTGGCATTTGATACCGCTCAGGGCCATTGGGGCATAGGGAGACTGCATGGTGCGCCTCTCCACCTCCTGCGATTGCTCGACAACGGCGGTTGATCGCCGTGATGTCTCCTCCCCACGGCCTGACTCATGCTTGCCCTCCTTGGCTTTCACCACGTCCATCTGGGGGGCGGAGGCGGCAGCGTCCACCAAAGCAGCCAGCGCATCCGCTGCTGTACTGTAGCGGGCACCAGCTTGGGCGGAGACGCCCGGGGGCATTTGCCTGCCGATGCCACAGAGGGAAGGAGAGGGAGAGAGATCTCACCCAGAGTTAAACACGCCAACGTGTTCTCACTAAAGTAGAAAATGATCGCATACAGCTCAAGTAAAATGTCTTTTTCAGTAGCTCTTTAAACCGCAACATTTTTATTCAACTGATGTTTTTATTGCAAGAGACTGAGTAATATTACTGCTAAGCCATTTTACTGCACAGTGTCACTGATTAAGTGAAAATGTTGATGAGCAGCAATGGAAATTCCAGAAGAAAAGCTAACCCATTTGTGAATGCATGGGTTGGGAGTGACCTGGGGGTGGACTCACATGAGTGGCGTGATGACACTCTTGCTGTTGGTGCCCTGGAACACGCTGGGCCGCTGCTGCAGCATGCTCTCCTGCGTGCGCACAGACGGTGAGGGCGAGCGCAGGTATCCGCAACTGCCGGGCCGGCCGGGCTGCTCAGGGACTGGGTGGTGAGAACATGTAGTGAGCATTAGCCTCTCCGTGGTTGGGGGAAACAGAGGCTGAGCGAGGAGGGGTTGCGATGGCCTTTACCTCCACGCATGTAGTCGTTGGCGGCAGCCATGCGTTCACGCTGATCCCTCTCCCGTTCGCGTTCCCGCTCGCGCTCCTTCTCCCTGTGCTCCCTCTCACGCTCCCTCTCTCTCTCTCTCTCCCGCTCTCGCTCCCTCTCTCTCTCCCTCTCCACGCTGGCTGCCGTCACTGTTAGGTGGGTGGGGTGGCCTGCAACACAAAGAGGAGGGGGAAACCACACCCTTAAGTCTGCACCAAGCATGTTGCTGGACGGGGGGCTGGGTTGGGGGAACTAGGTCCCACCGTCCTGGCCGGCTGGGGGGCAGAGGGGGTGACCCATGGTGCGAAAGGTCCCTGTTTGGGTTGCCGTCCACCCTGCAGCAGCAGAGAGCTTATGCAGCTATTGGGTTAGACTGTGGCCCGCGTGTTTGGAAGGGCTGGGGGGGGGGGGGGGGTTCCCACCTGGGGATATGGAAGCGGGGTTGAAAGCCCTGGTTGGGAAAGGGGCCTGAGTTCCGGGGATGTAGGTGATGCGGTCCATGGGGGGCGTACCTGTTCCCCCAGGGTGAGGCAACAGGATAGCGGGAGGCATCTGGGCTAGATCAATAATCCCTTTTCAGACAGAAGCAAAGGGCCAGCGTGAATAACCAATGACTACCAATGAGCTCAAAGCACAGCCCCACCCCTCCAGGACGCAGGAAAACGCTGCAGCAAAACGGAAGCTCAACAGACCAAACTCAGGAAATCAATCAGGGCTGTTAGCCGATTCAGTGCAGCAGCAAATTCTCATTTTTAGAAATCTGAGAATCAATTAATCTTAATTAAGCAGAAAGCTGCTTTTTCATATGCTGGAAACATCAGACGCATCAAGAACCCACCCCCCATCCAAAACTAACCAAGTACATTTATTAAACTGGCATCCGAGGAGAAGTCTCCCCCCAATTTCAGCATTACTGGGTGATGCCATTCATTGCACTGAGGTAGAAACTGAACTGAATTTCTGTAAAGCATAGAAAACACTTGTATAATGCAGCCAAATCCGATAATCTGGGATATTACACGTCATCCTGCACTGCAGATTAACTTTCAACTGCAGGCATACATTATAGTTGATAACAAATTTGAAAAATCGCCACAGCCCACGTAAAAAAATAAACTGAAGGACTAAACATCTGATTTGTGGCAATCGGCCCGGGTCATTTGCTTCTGAGCGTCTGGAAAAGGTAGCCTCTGGTCGACAGGAACACACCAAACACGGACACACACACAGGCACGCACACACACAGGCACGCACACACACACGCATGCGTGCGTGCGTGCGTGCGTGCGTGCATGCGTGCTCACAGCAGGGGAGGGGGAGCACTCCATCAGGCGAGGCCCAGTACCTCGAGCTCCAGGAGGGTATGGGATTGCAATCTGCTGTTCCCGCGGCGACAGGCCCCTGGCGATATCAGGCCGTGGGATGACGTGCATCTGCTGTGAGGTGATGTAATCGTTGAGGATGGTCTGGCGTGTGTTTTCCATGGTGTACAGAGGGTACGTGTTATGGTAACCGGTAGGGGATGGCTGCCTCTGGAACAGGTAGGCTGTTGGTCAAAAAAAGAAAGAGAGAGAGAGCGAGAGAAGAGAGAGAGAGAGAGAGAGATTTATGACCAGTCTCCTCACATGACGACGATCCAAGGTATCCGTTACATGGCCAAAAGTCCTGGCTGAGCACACAGAACATAAGCAGAGGGCTTCATGTTCTGAGACTAACATGCTTTAGCAATTCTTACAAAGCAATACAACATATGGAGCAGTTAGCGAGAGTCAAGCACCTGGGTCAAGGGTACGATGGAAGTCCAGGGCGGGGCCCAGGTGGGTGCGGTACATCTCGCCTGGGACCACAGGCCGGTGGTGTGGGTCAAAGGGGCTGTGGGCAGACAGGGGGTCCCCCCCTGGCACTGGGGACTTGGCGGGAACACTCTCGCGCTGAGTGGGAGTCAGGGTGCTCTTCCGCTCAAGACTGGTCGGCTTTCCTGACGTTATGCTTCCTATAGTAAAGAAGGGGCACTTCATAACAGAGAGGTCACAGCCACACCTACCCATGTTACTGAGATGGTTGTCAATCTGCATATTACACAAGTTACATGGAGCTGGTTGATCTAGAAAGTTCACAAGTTAGACAGACTTGGGGAATCCAGAAAGTTAATTTGAATGAGAACATGCGAAAGGCACATGAATACCCCTTGTATCCTACAGGGGACAAGCAATTCCTACGTCATGTGTAAATATATAAGGTCGGTCAGCAGGAGGTGCTACCTTCTTGCGAACGGCCCAGCAGTGGCGATCCTCGTGAGATGGAGCTGTTGCTGTAGTTGACAGGTGTCCGGCGGGCACTGGCGTCCTCATACATGCCAGGGCTGACCTGTGCCTTGCCAGTTTCCATGTGTGTGGAGCGCAGCACTGAGGTGGAGTTGACCACGGAGGTGTGGCGCACGCGCTCAGAGCCCTTGGCCCCACCCTCCGCCGTGTCCAGTTGCACCACAGTGTGTGGCAGCTTGCCAGCATTCGTGATCAAAGACTTCACGTTGTGCTTGATGGCCGATTGGCTCACGGCACCCTCATACTTCAGCGGCGTCACCTGGGGACAAACAGCACTACAGGTTGGCATAGCAGACACTTTGACCTACAAACTAATTGCACGTGTCAGCTTTAAATACTGTATATGTGTCATATTCTCAGCAGTTATAAGTATAAAAGTATTAACTGATCAAACAGAGGTGTGCACTTCATGTTCATCCATGGTTACACAAAGACATCTGCACTAATGAAAACCCAAGACATCATGACACATTGAATATTATGGAGACCCTGCAGGTCTGAGAGTGAGTCTGTGTGCTCTGGGCCCCACCTGGGATATGGAGCCCATGTCGGGGGTCTTGCGACTGTCCTGGCCCACCAGATCTTGCCGGGGGATCTCGTGGATGGAGCGGCCCATTTCCTTGATGGTGTTGACGCCCTCGTAAGGCTTGCCCTTTGTGATACCTCCTTCAAAGGAACGAATGGGGGGGCTCTCGCGCTTCATCTGCTTGCTGTACTTTTGGCCCTCTTCAAAAGCTTCTGCAGATGTCCTTGGTGTGCCTGCAAGGGGGCGAAGAAATAGCAATTTGTTACGGAACATTGAATGTCAAAGAAACCCTCATAAGTTACACAGATAGGACCAGAAATAGTGCAGAGAGGCATGTTCAACAAAACAGTTACAGACCAGTAACCCCGAAGCCTGAGCCAACACTGAGCAAAAGGCCCATGGACACACGAGCGTCAGAACATTCCAAAATGTCTACCTTGCATGATGGACCCCGAGAGCACAGTCCGGTCTTTGGATTCCGGGTGCGAGGCATCCCTGGGCAGAGCTCGGCTTATCAGGCCTGAATCAGAGAGAAGCATGTCTGACTGATGGCGTGTGGAACTGGGACAACCAATGCCAGTGGGACTCAGTGGGACTCACCTTCGTAAGGGGTGGCCTCTCTTACTGGGTGCCCTCTGGTTATTGAGCCCTCTATCATGTCATATGTACGCTTCAGGTCGTGGCCTGTCCGTGGGCTTCGTGTGCCTTCTCTGGGATTCTTGATTGCTTTAGGGCAAAGTTTCAATAATCACATGAGAAGAGCAATCCTATGGAGTGTCACGGTACATCGGCACAGTCCACTGTGTGGACAGACCGTTGATACTGAAGCTCAACTGTGGAAATGTTACTATAAATCGCTGTCTGTTCCCTGGGCTACATTGAATCAGAAATGCCAGACAGGGTTACTACTATAACTGTCCATTCCCTAAGGGTGCAGCCAATCAGAATTCAAGGAAGAGTTATTACTACAACAGTCCATTAAGTTAGGCTCAAGTCATTCAGAACTCAAGGACAGGTTTCCACTGACTGTCCATGCTCTTACACTGAAGCCAATCAGAACTGAAGGAAGGGTTACTACAACAGCTGCTCGTTACTTGAGGCTCCAGGAAATCAAATTTGAGGAAGCATTTCATGCTTACAGTCATAGGAGAGGATGTGTCCACTCTTGCCCTCATAGATGACATGGCCCTTGGACAGCGCCTCTCCCCTGGCCTTCTCCGGACTGTTCAGGTCCTCCGTAGCCAGCTTGGTAATGGTGCTCTTCAGGAGGATCTCTGCTGGCATACTGGACTGTGGCAAGGCTGGCGTCCCCTGTTTCCCCAACCCAGACCAAGGTCAGTCTTAGTATTTTGAGTATAAAGACTTTGATTTAAAAACTTTCACTGATCTTGTCACTGAGGGCCCCCCGGATGGACATGTGAACTATGCACCTGAGTGATGGATCCCCCTCGATAGGGCAGAGCTTCTGCTGGCACCTTGGCCGGGGTGCCCCTGGTGATACTCCCCTCCTGGATGGCGGAGATGGGGTTTGCTGGGGACAGAGATACATTTCAGCAGAATGGACACAGCTACCCTTACTTACACAATGTTTTTTTTTTTTAAACATTTGGTCAAAGGGCAGAATAATGGACAGGACCAAGGGAGCCAGTAGGGGGAGCAACATACCTCTGACACCCTCAAACTGGGCGCGGGAAAGGAGGCCCTCAGTTTGAGTACTGAGCCCCCGTGGCGAACAGTCCTCCTGCTTGACGTAGGACACTGCAGAGGAGAGGAGACATGCATTAGGCGTCAGAGCCAGCCTTGACCACGACACAGCAAGCCCTGACAGACAACCGCCGATCCAACCTTCACGTTCAGCCTACAGCCACATCCTCTACATGTAACCCAATAGGTTGAAAACAACTGCCACAGTGAAGCATGACTTACAAGGCAATTACACCAAACTCATGAAAAGTGCACCACAACTGAAGAGCTCCAGTTACTACAGGCGTAGCAGCGAGTGCAGTAACGGCCTAGACGGAACCCGCTGCCCCCCCCACCCCACCCCTTACCAGGCTTGGCGGGGTCCTGCTGCCTTGGCAGGCCGAGTGATATGGATCCCACTGAGCCCTTTGCTCCCTCCTGACCATACACAGCTTGGCTAGGCGAGGGCAGGTATGTGCCAGGAGTTCCCTGAAATGGTTAGCCAGGGGAAAAAGTTACAGCCGACTCAAATTCTCCCCGAAGGTTTAAAGGGAGGCCAAGAACAAAACGTTACTTCGGGAGGGGAGGTGGGTGGGTGGGGAGGCTACGACTTGGAGTATTTTGTAATACGCACTTAAAAATTCCACCGTGTAAGAGTCAGGAAACCAGCTTGCAGGGCTGGCCGTTTAAAAAGGGACGACGGGGGAGGAAGGCTGCCCTTATCCTAAACGTGCATCTGCCTCAGTGAATCTCTGCCCCCCCCCCTCACCTGGGAAATGGAGCCCCCCTGGATGAAGGACGGCTTGTCGGAGGGCTTGGACGTGGGAATGAGCGGGGGTGGGGATGGAATGTTGGCCGGCCGGCTGTGCCTGGAGAACGCCACTCGGACTCCGTCGGACTGGTTTTGGAGCACCTGGTTTGGAGCCGGCTGCAGCACTGGAGAACGACAGGGACCCGGGGCCCGAGAAACATCAGCACATACCGCGCTATCATCCGACCATCTTACCCGTCGCTAGCAAACACACAAGAAAAGGAACGCTCTGAAGGTCCCTGAGCCACAGCAAAGCGTTCAGACGCACTGAGCACAGCCAGGTAATACAGGCTGACACACACTGTACAGATACGAAGCGGTCACAGGGTATGTTAACGAACAGGAACAGAAACCAAGAGACAGCTAAGCATATCCCCTGACCCAGTTCTGATGCACTCTGCCTTTGTTTCTCGGCCTGCTCGATCTTCAATATTGCATGGGCCGGCAGTGCTGACATCCTTCGACGTGCCGCCCTGCCCCGCCCCGTTCTCAGGGGATGACAGGCCGACAAAGCCGACTTTCCTTTCCTGTAGCGTGACATGCTCGCTTCCTTTCAGGACCTCGCCGAAATGGAAACTCAACTCTGGCCCCAGGCGACATACGTGAGGCGTTGATAAAACATTTAAAACGTGGAACAGAGGCGGGCAGGCGGCTCCATCTTGGCCTAATCCCAGTCTGCCCAGTGACCATGCCATGATCCCTATGCTAATCTGGAGGCAGGCCAGGGACACAGCGCCTCACAAATGGAACGGGAAAAACCAGATCTGAACACACAGCACTCCATGACACACTTCACTCCATTAGTATTTAGGAACAGTAGGCCATCTGGGTCTTTTGTGCAGCCACATACCAGGTAAGTTAAAAAGCAAAATCTAACTGATTAATCACTTAAAACCAGCCAGAACCAAAAATGGGCTAACCTGGCGGGACGCTGTAGCGGGGCGCACTGGGGTCTGGCTGTGGCGAAACCTTGCTCAGCTCCCGAGGCGACAGCCTGTAAGGGGACGCGGACCTGCCTGTGCTACCGTGGGGCTCCTGTTCCAGAGTCAACTTCATGTCATACGGCATGTAGGTGAAGGGCTTACCTGCAAGGACCAGGACAGAGGACAGGGGCACACAGTTAACTGTTGCAAAAATGCCTTATTTGACATGACCAGCTTTGCTTAGTCCCTCATTTTTTCAGTGAAATCACAGACCAGTATGTACATGCTTGCATATATGCTGTTACCAAGACACCAAAAACAACCAGGTAGATTTCAGTATATAACTGACTGCATCAAATATAAACAATGGGATTAAATATTTAGAGCTAAAGCCACTGCTTGGATTTGAGCGATCAGAGCGCTACGTTGCACTGGCCTGGCACGCCTCACCCTCCCGATCCAGGACAGTGGGGCTGCGGGTGGCAAAGCGGGGGGGCTGCCTGCGCTCTAAGTCAGCCTGGTCCTGCCGCTGCTTCTCCTCCTGGTGCGCGGACTCATGCACGGCCTTGATCTGATGCTGAAACATGGTGTAGCCGCTGAGCGGTGCGCCCAGGGGCATGCCGCCAGGCCCGAAGGGAGCTGGCACCTAGGAAGGGGGGAAGGAGGGAGAGAGGGAGCTCATCAGATAGGATATGTTGGGACGGGCGGAGGCGCACACATGACCGGCAGCAGCCACTGACCATGGCGGGGATGGCGGCTGCACGCTGCTGCAGATGCTGCATGCTCAGGTGGCCCTGCTTGGCTGAGGACACCAGCACTGAGCCAGGTGGGCTGAGCTGGGACTGCCTGTCCATGGAGAAGATCCTGAGGGGGGGAGAGGGGAATGGGAGATGGCCTTGTAAGACTGTCAGGGAGGGAGGCCAGCTGGTGGAGAAGAGCATGAGGTGAGAGCGACAGCAGGCTGCGAGTCGAAAGGTGGCTGCTTGCAGAGCATAGCACCAACCTTTAACCTCATGCCCCTCCTCCCTCCAGAATGCTCTTGGCAGCTGGACGAAGGGCTTTTCATTCCAGGAGACCTGGCGGTGAGCCCCATGCCTTCCCATAAGCCTGGCGACGTTGCTGACCTTTATCCGAGCCCCTGCCCCCCTCTTTATTTACTTATTTTGGAACAGGAGCGACCGACCTCTTGCATTTTTACCATAACTTGGGCCCCAAGACTACGGAGGCTAGCTGCTCAAACGGGCATCAACGTGGCAGTGAATATTTCGGCCACAGACCAGTTAAGTAATGAAACGCTCACATAAAAAGCCTAAAAATAATAAAACACAAAAAGCAGCTCACAGAGCGGCATGAAGACCGTGAGCGAGCGTGGCCGCTTGGAGTATCCGCTGGAATGTGTCACCCAATGGCAGATGTGTTTTTCTTTTGGATAGACTTCTTGGAAATGGAGGGAGACGCACAATTGGACAAGCAGGCCGAAGTCTTACATGCCTAAGAGCACCGCGAGATAGGCTCCTCCCCCACACCCGGGACCACACGCTGCCAGTCCCACCTCAGTCGCACCATCAGCCCAAACCCAAATATCATTTTACAGCTTCAGCATAAGAAAGAAACCACTTTCCCAAGTTTGTTGAATGCTTCCCTTGGAAATGGTATCCCAGCAACCCTCATGGGGCTCTGCCAAGCAAGGCCTACCTCTGTCTGTCGGGCTCGCCGTCCACGTCTTCGTCTGCACTGCAGGTGGCACTGGAATCATTGTCAGAGTGGGCGTCCCGCAACAGTCCCCTCTGGGAGGGCCCTGGCCCCTGCTCGACCTGTTCAGCGCGGTCTGCCTTCTCCTTGGAGTCGGGCTCCACCTTGATGCGCACGTCGCCTGGCACCTTGGTGTCCGTATCTGGTGGCTCAGCCTTAGGCTGCACCGGGGCCTCATAGAAGATGCGGGCACGCTCATCCACACCTGTCGGCTCCCCTGCCTCTGGACTCTTCTCCTGCTTGACTTTTAGCTCGCCGTACGGAGGCTCGTGGCTCTTGGCAGGCCCGTCCTGCTCGGGTGTGGCGTCACCCCGGGGAGTGCCGTCAGTGTGCTGCTCACCCGCCTTGGCTGAGTCCCCCTGGGACGGGGATGGAGCGCTCTCCGTGTCGGAGCTGTTCTCTGCACCTGGGAGGGGACCGAACACATGCTAATGGCTCAGCGACCAAAACCAGGCAGATGCTGCTGGTATTTTGTAAAAAAGGTGAAAATGACTCAAGAGAACCTGGTTTGCGTACAAAAAGGAAAAAAAAAATCAATGGGAGAGACATAAGCAAAAACAGAATAGCACCAGCAGGCCATGATTTGCCGTGATTTACCAGTTTTCACGGCAAATCTGAAGTCCAAAGAAAATGTAAAACAACCCTGACTGTAAAAAGCAAAAACCTTGGGCGCAAAGTCGGTTTGGGTCTCCTTGAAGATGACTTTAAGGAATGCTGTGACCTCCTCCCACAGACAGCCAGAGGCCGGGCCAGTCGCGGTGGCTCTACCGCTGGCACCACAGTCCCCCACAGGAGGGCGCTGGAGGCCAGCTGATGCCACACGACAATGACCTAAACCTCCCAAGCTGGAGAACCTCATAAAATAGAAACAGGGCAGATCTCTCACCTGACTTCACCTCCACCCCTGATTATAGCTACAGACTAACAGAAACAAGTGCCACCCCATTACACATACTATTAAACATAGGTTTCACCAGATGATCTATACACGGTGCTCCAGTACAGCTCAGGAGGGGTGGCCCAGAGGCCCAGCTTAGTTTACTGGACTTCTTTGTGGTTTGGGTACCTTTGACACCTTGTCAGTTTCAGTGTGCCCCCCTTCCTGTGCTCCCCCACTGACCTTCACTGTCCTCTGGGTTCTCCTCCTCGTTGGAGCCCTCGTTGTCCTCCTCATCGGCAGCTGAGGTGGTAGAAGCCACACTCTCGCTCTGGGATACGTCACGGTCTGCACGCGAGCGCCGGACGTCCTGAGAGCAAGTAGGAGAAGCACACAGGGATATGAACGGGGCACTGTCAGGGCTCGCCAGCCGTGATGTCACAGTGGGCTGGTGCAGTCAGGCCCAAACCTGTTTGTGCTGCTGAAGCAGGTTGTCCAGGTTGTGCCGCCTCTTATAGTTGAAGTAGAAGTTCTTGCACTGTGCCTCACTCTTGGTGCCCACCATCTTGGCAATGGCTGACCAGTTGCGTCCGTGCTCCACCAACCCTGTAATCAGAGTGAAGGTCACACCGGATCCCCCAACAGACTTACAGCTGACCCATTGCCACCAACGACAACTTGGGTAAAAACCAGGTTTAATCTCAAATGAATGGACAGGGTAGAACGCAGCCACAATAAATCCTGCCCCTTCCTTCCAAAGTCCCAGCTGCTCTTTGACTGACCTGGTATCTGGCAAATCAGCCCAGACACTCCAGTCAGCTTTGCCATTTCCAAGGACTGCCAGGATGAAGCTTAGTGTCAGGCTTTACCTTTAAGCCACATCTGACGGGAGGGCGTTACCCAGAAAGCCTGGCTGATGTGGCCCGGCTGCTGGGGTGACAGCCCCAGGGAATCTCACCAACGGTGTCACTGTGGCGAGTGACTCCAACCGCCCTCAGATGTCATCAGCGCTTATTACCATTGATGTGAGTTGCTGTTTGCCAGGGTTCCCTTGGGCTGGCGGTACAGGGCCTGGCAACACTCTCTGACACCGACTGCAGGGCAGGGTGTGCGTTCAGGGGATCACCCCCGAATGACCCCTTCCCTGTCACGTGCCAAACACTAACAAAGGCCCAGTAACACTGAACAGATCACTCTGCCAAAAGCAGCCCTCCAGGTTGAAGACGATAGCTTCTAAAGTCTGTTTAGGAGTGAAATGACTGACTTCCCCCGAGAGACTTAAACCACGCAGCAGAATTGTCCCTCGAGAGCCAGAAGCAAACAGGCTTTATATATAAACCCATTTTACACAAACACATTATGCCTTACCAGCACGGAGGGTACATCATTACTCGAGGTTTAGTGACATTCAAACATTACTGTCATGATGCCTTGGAAAGCCTGTGTGCCTATCACACCTGCCAGTCAATGCTTTAACATCTGCATGCGCATATATATATATATACACACACACACACACACACACACACACACACACACACACACACACATTATTGATTCCACAGGGATTTATTTCCACGGGGAAAGTCTCTTTATGCCTCCCCCAACTTGCTCTCTGTAGTTGACAGCAAGCTGACCACGAAGGGCAGCCACCCATGGCAGCGCCTAGGGAGCTGGGGGTTAACGGCCTTGCTCAAAGGCTCACAGATGTGCCAAGAACAGACTCGAACTGGTGATCTTCCGATCACAGGCACAGAGGCTTAGCCCAGGGGTGGCCAATCTTATCCACAAAGGGCCGGTGTGTATGCGGGTTTTCGCTGCAAGTGCCTAATTAGATTGCTAATTAGAGGGCTGATTGGCTGAAGAGTCCTCACACCTGGGTTTGAACAGCTGACCTAAAGGTTATCCCAAAAACCTGCATATACACCGGCCCTTTGCGGATAAGATTGGCCACCCCTGGCTTAGCCCATTGAACCACACACTGCTAGATAAACCTGCACAAACCCATCTCACTGCTAACATCTAAATGTGTTAAAGTTCTGCTGACCATGCTCACCTAACAGCAAGCCTCCAGTGTGTCACTCAACCAAGGTGCCACACAGAGCCTGAAACCCTGACGAGGCACTAATGCCCTCTTAACGCCCACTCATCTTCCCACTGATGTGTACGTCCTTGATCAAAATCCGAAGCCTTGTGTGCACTTTGTCTGATGTCAGGGATTACTCTCGGGCTGCTGGCTCGGTCACAGAACACCAGCACTCATTTGAGTGGGGATAGCTAGCCGGAACCGGCCCCCAAACTCACAGGAAGTGGTACTTGGGGCAAAAGGTGAAGGCAGCGACCAAGACGGAAGACCTTACCTTTTTTGGCCACTTCCATCTCTTCTTCGGTCCAGCGGGAAGTTTCACCTGCCTCCACGGTGCCTGTGAATCAAAAGGGCCAGCCGAGTCACTAATGGTGTCACTGTGTCTCTCAGGGGGCCATGCTGTGCTGGGAGTGCTGCAGTGTGGTGCCGGGGGTCATGTCAGCGGCCTCTCCTCTCATGCCTGCTAATGTAATGAACCGTCTGCCCTGCTGCCCATCCCTTTCGGCCAGCATACCCCGTCAGCTGACCACACTGCAGCCAGAGTCTCACCACACAACGCTCTCCCACCGCTCGGTGACCATATCCCGACGATGCCCTTGGCTATGTGGCTCAATGTTTCACAGAACGTGGAGGTTGCAGAGGGGCAAACTGAACCTTGCCCCCCACCTTCTCCCCCAATGCTGCCACCAGCCAGAACTCCCCGAGACTGTAAATACAAGACTAATATAACTCCAGATGACCCTTGCCATTTTCATGATTTAATTTTTTCCAAAGCAAAGCTACAAGCAAGCAGCTCTGAAACTCATCCAAAGGTGCCACTGCACAGGGGACATCTCTGGTCGAAACACACTGAGCTCAAAGCAGTGGGCATTTAAACTGATGAAGGAACACAGAATTACAAATATTTCGCCTTTTAAAGAACTGAACCGGATTAAGGCCCCAATTAACTATGTGCCGAGCACACTGATAGGAAAGAATTCATTGTGTGCATTTTCTGTCAGGACATAGAACAGGAGCAGCCGCAGACCCTCAAAAGGGATTCTGTCAGTTTGCACACATGAAACAGGCACCAAGTGTAGGGGCTCTTTTCCATGACACGTCAGCCCAGCCACCTCGCTCTCTGAGCCCTTCCTTCACTTATAGAGGGATGACAAGGGTCAGGCAGATGACCGTCAATCCCATGGGGTCGACAGCTTCTAAACTGGGGACCACTGATTCTGTCTTGATTTGACAGGTGAAGGGAAAAGTGAGAGAGATCAAAGTAAGGCACGGGTCTCCCTGGGTTTATAAGGACCTCAAAGGAAAATGAAGTGAGACAGCCTTCAAGATCAAGACTGTAAAAGCTGAAAATCTGTGCTACTACTTTCATACATTGCCTCGCTTATAAATTGTTCAGAAAACTTTTAAAAGTAACAAAATTCAAGTAATGTCTTTGATCTCCAGAGGAATGCTAAGTGGATCATAAAGCAGATTATACCATGGCAATCTTTTTTTGGGGGGGGGGGGGGGGGGGGGGTGGGGGGGGGGGTGAAGATGTGGGGGTGTGGGGATTTCAACCAGCCGGCAGGAGGGGGGAGTGTTTTGGCGCAGCAGCAC
>JAAGVU020000103.1:15734051-15758013 GCA_011763525.2 Mormyrus iriodes | reverse complement strand
TGGGGTCCTTAGCTCCCCACTGACGTTTTGATTTACTGTTCTTAGTAGCAAAGCATGGTTTTGAAATGGTCGGTCTCCCCTTGTAAAGATGGCAAAACGAAACAGTCTGTCAACATTTTTTGATAGCTTGTTTTTTCACATTTCTGCACCCCATTTTACCCCCTGAATGTAGGGATTAAATACATTTCCACAGTCTTGCTTGCCCATTCACAAATTTCAGGTCGTCTAAAGGAACATTTTCCGGTTCACGTTCTTCTACCTTCCTTGGAATATCGAGACACGGTGACTCGCTAAAACTTGTTGACGTATAATGCTCTTTAAATCACTAATTACAATGATGGGCAGCAGAACACACACACAGCAAGCAGCAGAAACACCTGACCAGAAGTGAGCGACCACTCCGTGCTCACACCTACTCACTTCTCCTTGAAGATCTCCTTCTCGTGCTCGGTCCAGACATTCATGAACTGCCGTGCCTTGTACACCTTCATGGGGTCGTCCATGAGGCCATTCATGTTGATGAACTTCACCCGGCGTTGCTCTGAGTCAAACATCATGGGCGGGATAACGGACAGCTGACGCATCTGCTTCTCATTGTTCTAGGGGGGCGAGAATAAGCATTGCCACATCACGCTGAGCGGCCCAGAAGGAACCTGCAGTGATCCGGTGCAACAACAACACTATGGTTCTGAATGGTCACAGTTTCTGCCAGAAAATGTTCAAAATGGCACAAACTGCTGAGCACAGAAGCCAGAAATTAAACAAATTAAATGCACATCAACAGACGTCTGCAGTTTGAGTTGAGTGAGACGCATGCACACAGCATCCATCTCTGTGGTTTCCTATTGGTCATTCACTTTGAGTGTAATGCTACCTCAATCTGGAATAAGGACCAAACACATAATTGTGGTATCAGTCTGGCCAAAATCTGACTTTTCGGTCAATAGTACAAATCATCTCTGTTAAACATCATTTAGCTCAGGTTTGCAATTGTTCTGTTCTCTTGGAAAGAGTATTCCATGTTATCTTTAATACAAAGTTAACACAAAAAACACAACAAAACTTTGAACTCCACTGGAAAACAGCGTAATGTTACTTGGAAGTCCAGTCTCCTGGGATTTTAACTGAGTAACCAAATGATGCAACAAGAGCATGGCTGACATTCAAGTGAAGCGTTTTTAAAGGCCTGACCTACAGACGCCTAGCTTGGCCTTGTGTCAGTGGCACTGACCTTCCCAACCACAATGTTTATATTGCAGCAACACGCCCAACGACAGCACACAACAACGGCACACTGCAGGAAAAGCGCACTTACCTCTTGCTCTGACAGGCCATCAATTATTTCAGAAATCTCGTGCTCGCTTCGGGCTATGGTCGCAGACAGGCCCGTTCCGCGTTGGCCAACCCTGGGGGACAGCAGATGGGGGGGGAAGGGAGTTACAAACCAGAATCAGTGGTTTGAAATAACAGGAAATAAAATGTATTTGCACAACAAACAAGTAATGACCCGGTGAGCTGTGCTGTCGTGCATGACACCCTGAAATATGACCAGCATGGAGCCATGGGAATGTCGGGTGATGGCATTACTTTGCAGCACAGAGCCATAGTCACTTACCACCTGCCAAATTCCCAGCTTTACGAAGGACCCTTTCCTGTGGGAGGTGGGTCGTCAGCCCGCTAACACATCTCCATGACTCCTTTACTGTCTAAACAGTTACTGAACACAGCTCTGGCTCTTTGGAACTTCCTGCTTATGGCTTTCATACTCTAAACGGCATACGAAAGGGCACGGGAGTCCAGAACAACTGAGTTCTGGAAAAGGGGAAACAAAGGCTCTGTATGCCAAATTACAGTAGCAGCAGAGTCAACAATGAGGCTTAAAAAAGGAATGACATGGAGTAAAAGTAACAAGCTACTGTGACCACTGCTAGAAGACAGAGTTACAGTGGTTTGCCCTGACCCAGACCCTTGGCTGCCACTCGCTCTCCTGCAGCAGGTCACCACTCCAAAAAGGGCCTGGGATGGACAACATCTGGCAGACTTACAATATAGTGTGGGGAGGGGGATTTAACGGTAAGGGCTCCAGGCTGGGTCAGTTAGGATCCCGCTGTCCAACCCACCTCTGGAAGCGCTCCTGCTGCTCCCGCTGCTTGCGGATCTCGGGGAACTGCCGCTCATAGTACTCGCGTGTACGGCTCTCCTTGGCCTTCCGCCGAGGGTTGTTCTCCATGCGCTCCACCTTCTTCTCCCATGCCTCCATCAGCTGGTCATAGCGCTGGCAGATCTTCTGCTCCTGTTCCGCACAAGAAAACCATCAGTGCAGGTTCTAGGTATCACCCTAACCCCCCCCCCAACACACACACCCCCGGTACCAGGCTTCCCGCTTCACCTCCATGCAGGGCAACATGGCCACCTAGCCCAGACGTTGCTGTGTCCGGCAGCTTTGTTTACCCTGCTTGGTGTTTGACTGGGGGCAAACATACACAAACTAAATATGTGCGCAGGACCTATTTCTGTGCTGTATTGTTGATATTGTACCGCTGCCCAGGAAATGACAAGGCAGGGAAAACCTGAAGTTCTGGTGGCAGGACAAGTTGGTGCTTGAGCAAATCATGAAAGTCTTACAACCTGCGTATCAGAGCCTAAGCATGTCACAAGCCAGAGAGTCTCTGTTCATATTAAAACAAGCAGGAAACTGCTTGAAGGAAGCCTGTTATAGTTAAACATCTGCACAGGGTGAAATGTGTTTTTAAACTTCCATTTGGAGTAAGTAATTTCAAATTATGTTCAGCAGCACACCACTGTTAGAGCTAAATACAGCAATGCATCTACGTACAACAGATGAGGAGAAAGGTAAAAATTAAGAAAACTTCGCAGAGCAGCATAAAGAGTTAATGGCACGATCAGCTCGCTGTGGCGACGATGCAGCCCTGTTCCTGCTCTCCGCCACACAATCCACCTTCCGCTTGGCCAGCAGCCACGCTCACTCACCCATTGTTTTGGGTTGAAAGGACTGTCTGCCCATACAAAGACCAAAGGGGGCGGGGGGGCTCAGGATCTCGAGTTTCTAAAGTATACCTTCCTAAAAACAGAAAAACGCTTCCATATGTGGAGGACGTGGTATTTTTAGACTAGGCCCTGCTATGGACAGAACAGGACCACAGGTCGTGAGCCGGGCGTCCCGAAAGCCGCTTGATGTCACAGGGCCACATGAACCGAAGACCGCCATTTAGCCGCAGGCCACTGCGATAGCCATCTTTCCATTCATCTCTGGGACTCAAAAATATCTAAAAAACGAGGTGTCATGCAACCAGTGAGAGCATTGGGCGCACTTCCATACGGAGATTTTAACAATGACGAGCCTTGGCTGCTCTTCCTCTCACGTTCCTGGCCTTGCCGTGGCCCTGGCTAATTAATGGTCGTTCTCTTGGAGGCCTACTATTCTCCCAACACAGTTTAACTTTGAAGAGTGGTTATTCTTTCTGGCAAACATGGGGTGTAACCACCTCACAGACGGTTTATTTTTTTGTATTGGCTACTCCATGGCTTATTGTTAAACTGCAGTACACTCTGTACCTTGTAAACGGTCACTTACATGTAAAGAGAAGCATCCTTGGGAACAGGTACTGTGTGCGCACATGTGTGTGCACGTGTGAGCAGCCAGTAAGTTAAGTAGACATGAAAGATGAACTCTCTGTGCTGAAAACTCACCCTCTGCTTGCGTGCGTGATTTCTCCTCTTGAAGAACAGAATGAGTTTCTTCCTCATGACTTGGTTGCTGAAACAGAAGAACGTGTCTTCTCACTTCTGGATTTTGTTACAGGTGAACGATTCACAAGATACCATGTGCGGGGCTGCCGCGGCGAGTGGTACGATTCAGCCCAGAACCAGTGACCGCTGCTGACCACGAGGACATGGCACTGGTGTGCATTATTTTGTGTTGTTCCATTCGTAAACAAAGCTTTTCAGGTCATTTCAGAGGCAGCTTGATTTAGTTTTAATTGCTGTGAAAACGAGGCTTGCCACGTGAGATAGGTGCAGGCCAGCAGTGAGGTGAGGACTGGGCACCATTTGCTAAAGCGGTCACACCACACCCTGTCCTGCCGACAGGGCGGATGGGCCCAGTGCAGACACCCCCTGACCTCTGCCTGCTTTCCTGCTTCTAAAATAGAAGACCTGGTTCCCCTCATGTCACTGCAAGGAGCATGAAAGTGACTTGCCAGATGCCACCGCAAAGCTGGGCTGAGCGGCATGTTTGCGTTGCCTGCTAAAGCACAAAGGTGGCAATCCCACCCCCCCCTTCAGTAACAAGCTGCTCACCAAGGTCACCAACTTGATAAAAAACAGACAGAAAAAAAAACACTAGATCATCATCTTGCGTGACGCGTGTGAAACTCACCTTTGGTGACACACAATGACACTGTTTGCCCAGTGAGAAAAGGCTCAAAGAGCCACAGCAGAACATGAGAGAACAAGGGACAGAGAGTCACAAGTGCTAAAGAAAGGCTAGCCCCATGCACAGAGCCCTCAAACCCATTTACATGTCCTTGATTACAGGTGATAGCCGATGACCCCATTCAGGTACAAAGCGCAGATCGTGTGTGACAAGAGTGACGCGTAGATTAAACACGCCAGTAAGTCAACAATCAACTGTAAGGCCACAGCACATGCGTGTGCCATGCGGACTGGAACACTGAAGGAGTATCACCCTGCTTCAGGCGCCACGCACAGCTACTAAATGCATCAAAAGACCATCTCGAGTAGTAGCCAGGCCATAAGTGTTTCATTAACAGAGACTTCACATCTATCACATATTAAAAACAGATACTTACGTCTTGATATTGTCATGGTAAACTTTTGTATCCGATGGTTGATTATAAAGTGGCTGCAAGAGGGAGAAGAATATGTATGAGGCCGAATGTTATTAAGCAGGAAATGACTCCTATAAATCTGAAGTTAAGTAACTTCATGCTGAGCTCACAGCCGACACCCACAGCGTCTCTGGCCGAACCCATACTCACCAACTCCACCTTCGGCCCAAGTCCTTCAAAGATCTTATGGGCCTCTTCAGCCTTTTTCTGTGAATGAGGGAACATCTGGGTAAGATTCAGGTGGGGGAGACATGAACATGAATGCAACTTACATCCTGCATCCCTGAATCCACTTCCTGCATATCCACCACCATCCTGATTTTACATCATTTCTCATCTTCACTGAACCACGCAAATATTTCTATGCCAATTACACCATTATGTAATAATAAATGGGCATTGAGGGGGTTATACAGCCATATTTCCTCAGCAAGCACACAGGTTACTTTTGTCTCTAAGGGTATCTTCTGCATTTCCTGTTGCAGCTCAGGCCAACACAGATGAACTCAAAAAGGGTGATTCTTTCCCAAGCACTGGGTCCCCAAGGGCCTTGAAGCGAGCTGACGAGAGGCACCCTGTGAGGCAATTGGAAAGGTGCGTGTGCCGGGTAGAGGGATGAGCTTCACGCCAACTGCCTGAGCATATGTGAGCTGTGTCAAAGGTCACGCTTCGCAGTTGAGTCGCCCCTCCCACTTTCTTATGGAGTTACAAAACTCCATCATTGTGAAGCTCCAAATAAATTACACAGGCAGCATCTGACAGAAAATCCCACTGCAACAGTATAGCCAGGCAGTACTGATATCCCAGCATTCTTTTGTTGGGGGGGGGGGAGAAGACAGAGGTATTCTCGCAGCCCCGTCATGTTGAAGGGGTTAAGATCTGCCTGAGCAGAAAGCCACCCTTGAGACATTCTGCCAAAAAAACAGCAAGTGAGGGAGCAAGAGGGAGATGAACTGTAGTAACCCAGAACTCCCTCCCTCCGTATCTCTCACTGTTTCACTCTCTTAAAAACACACAGACAGACACACAGGTGCCTGAACCACACTCCGGAGGGACTGCAGCTCTGAAGCGCTTATGTTACAAAGACATGCGTCAGCCGGAGATGAGGTTCACTTATTAAGCAGACTTATTGAGCAGACGCAAAGCATGTAAGTGCACAGCCCGCAGGGCGGAGCACCAGGCAGCCAATTGCTCCAGGAAGCAGGCAGCTGGATGCTTTTCACAGCAGAAATAGCCGTTACCCATAATGCCAGGCACACATATAACATTCAAGGGCTGCAAGGTTAAGAGGATAATAAGGGGTCATGCCAGGTGTGGTCCGTGCAGCCGGGCTCATCGGTCCCCACCCACCCTGTTCTCGTCATAGATGATCTGGACGATGCTGCGGTGCTTGTGCTCCACAGGCGGGGGTGACACTGGCTTCTCAGGTTCCACGGGCTTTGCAGCCTCCTCCTCCAGTTGTTGCTGATAAAACAGGTCAGTGTCATTCTTCCTCGCGACACTATGGCCTGAAAGCATCTAGAACTGCGGAGCTCATTAATACACAGAGAAAAACCAACATGATGCTGAGTCACCACATATCCGCAAGCGTTAGACAATGAAGCCCTTAATATGAATCATCAAATTTTACATGTCTTTCCCTCCCTGCCAAACATGAAAATGAATGAAGTCATTAGGCACTCAGCCCAGTACTTTTCTAGAGAATGTATTTATTAAAGTAATAAATGTGATTAAACATTGAAGGTGTCCAGCGCCTTTCAGCTCAGTAATGACAAGTCGTGGTGCTCAGGCCTTAAGAATGAGCTGAATGGTTGAGTTAATCTCATCTCTCTGTCAAGATATGCAGCATTCAGCCAAACAGTCCTTATCATTTAATGATACACATGACCTGGAAAAGCAACAGGCGCCTCAGATGGGTTACAAACAAGTTACTGAGGGGAGATGGGCAGCTGGGTGAGATACTGAATTGGGAAGAGATGGGCTGATATTAACAGGCCTAGGGCAAGGACTTCAGGCACCTGTGGCTAAGGAGGAAAGCTGTGGGCCGGTGGCCACCTATGGAGACGTATACCCAAACACAGCTTGTTGGACTTCCATGCAGCAGTAGAAAGGACCCCTGGTCACAACACTAGGCCTGAACACCCCATTGGCCAGAATCAAAACAAAACAATTCAGTTCTCTGGTCAAGCCGTGTACTTTGCACATGCAAACAATGTGTTGTATTTATATTGATGATAATAATAAATTATTATTCTGAGCAGCAGTGAGGTTTGCGCCTGTTTCACTATGTTTTACAAATTCAGAGTGCCAGCTTACAGGGTTGCCAGTTTTGGTTGGCTGGCTGGCATGAGACTTTCAATGAGGCAAGTCTGCACACACATTTACATGTATGTACCAGTTTTATTACCTTTTAAATAGTCTGTAGGATTTGCAAACTACTCCAATGCTTGTCAAAAGCATCCATGTTGGTGTTTAAAGTGGACACTAGCAAATCGATCATGCGCAGCGTCCAGAGCTGCACGTACACAGCTGCGCGGACACAAATTTGGAGTACAGCACATGTTCATCTGCCGGAGACGCAGAATGAAGTCAAACACATCATAAAAGTTTGCTCGGTCACGTCCACTAGCATGCGTGCAGAGAAGTATGTACCAGCCTTTATGCTAGACATATCCAGTAATGGTGCACCTCTGAGCTCCAGACTAGAAGACGGTGTTGAAAGCTTGGAACACCCATGCACAGGTGAATTAACATCACCAGATGGTCTTAAACTAAAATAAGCTATTTTATTTTATAAACTGAAATAAAATAAGGAACCAGAAGGTTGGGATTTCACATGTCTCCCACACCGAAAGGCGAGCTTCTGGTGACTGAGGTCCCACCTGCTTCTTCTTCAGCTTGAAGATCTGCTGTTCCACCTTGGCTATCTCACGATCCACGCGGTCCATGCTCTGGATCAGTTCCTCCTTGGACAGCTTGGAGGGCGAGGCGTCCTGCTCGTCTACCATGTGTGTCGCCCCAGGTGAAGGAGCCTCTGCCTTAACACTGAACTGCGTCTCCTGAAACATGGCCATGTTGTCAGAGTGCCACCCTGAGGCAGGACGCGTGTGTTTCACAAAAGGACACCCATAGCCTTAAGGACTATAACCGCACCTTCTTGACCTCCCCTGTGGATCTCAGGCCGTCCTGGACAGCATGGGGAAGGGGCAAGACGACACCACTTGATGGGGCACGTGTGAAGTGGGTTTCGGAGACACTCTCCATGCGTGGCCGCTTGGACTCTAAGGCCTCGTGCTCAGGTTGGGTGGAGGGAGCGTGGAACTGCTGCTCATAGCCGTGCCTCCTCTCAGGGGGTCTTGGGGGAGGGGAGGAACAGAAGGTCATTAAGACAGCCTTAAACGCTAAACATGAGAGTTTCTCAGGGTGGGGGTGTTACCTTTCAGCTCCTGGGTGGAACTCAGACAGCAGGGAGGGCCGGCGTCTCTGCTGCTGCTGCTGCTGCTGCTGGAGGAGCTGGGAGGCAGCGCTGACCTCCTGGAGATGTGGCCGGTAGTCAGGGACTCCAAAATCCTGCAACGACACAAACCCATCAAGGAGGGAAATTCATAGAACAATAAAACAGAGAGGCTGCCCACCACAGGGAACATTTAGTGCTAAGATGACAGAAAGCCAGCAGGGAGTGGCCAAATGACACCAGACATCTAAAGTCTTCTTTTAGAGGAACAGTGAGCATCTCAAAATTAAACATGCATAAATAATAAGGCCAAAAAATGTAGGACACAAACAGCATAAAGTGTTCTTCACCATCATCACATCACCTCATCTCTTTGTTGAACCAGCACCTACTGCAGCTCCAGCTGAAACAGATTCACATAGGAACTCCTATAGAAATAAGGCTTAGCTCTGAATTTAAATTGTCTTACGAGAGACAAATCCTAAATACTAGACACCGTAGACTGGTTTTAGGTTTTAAAAAAAAAAAACAGCAACTGATACATTGCAGATGATTAGTGACACAAAAGTAGGCAGAGCAGAGCTGTCCCTTATAAATAGTGTAGCACTAATTACAGCATGAAACTGTATTACCCGTCTTCATTGCAGTCTGACTCCACATGTAAGAATAACTGAAAAATCAAATAATGCAAGTTGCCTTTGGTGTGTGTTAGACTCTGCCATGCTTGTCAGTCCAAACATCACTAAGTACATCAGCATTCTCATTTCAACAATGTAGTTACCAATCAGCTGACTGTGCTGACACCTCTGTTAATTAGCACTACTTTACTTCATTAAACAACATGGTACGCATTTGGTTGATCATTTAACAGTAAAAAAAATGCAATGAATACTAATTATAAGCCAGTTATTAGGTCCTAGTGTTGAAATATTTTATACATGACATCCTGTTTAACCTACAGGAATAATGTGTAAAAGCCAGAAACGCTTCTATGCGCATCTCCAAAATCATACCCAGGCCAATAGGCAAGATGCAGAGCAAACATGGGTTGTGTACTAACCCAAAAAATTAGGAAAGACTTGTTTGTTTTTTATTACGAAAAAAAGGGCTTTTCACAAATTAGTCAGTCGTTTACCTACCCAACGAGTTCATCTGGTTCATTAAAATGAATGCCCCCTCCAATATTGTAGGCATTACCTTATTGTGATTTCACTGAAAATCATCAATAAATTCTTTTGAAATCCATTCCAAAAATGGTTTTGTCAGATCCATAAAATATGCCAAACATTTAACATTAAAGGCCACAACCACAGAGGTGAAGGTGCATACTCCTACTACATAAAGCACACAGGACTTGAGGAACTTCACAGCTTTTCACAACTGAGCTGCAGCCCCACACATTTCAACCTGACCTCCCCTCAAACTGTGCTAAAGAGAGCGCCCTGCAGTGGCGCCATCCTAGTGATGGCTTTTTTCTAATCCCTTTAACACAGCTTGAAAGTCCATTTCTCCTCAAAGAGACATAACTATAGGATATCCCTAAGAGGCACTGAGAGGACCCAGCCTACTGCAGGACCTCCCAAACACACCACCTAAAACCTTCTGGGCAATCTCACAGTAAAGGAACACAATAATTCCTAGTACATAACTTCAGACTGTACTCTCACAGATCTATGCCGACACTTCCCAGGGCCTAAAATGACTCAGTAAGCTGCTGACAGAGCAGAAGAGGGGGCCACACCCTCTCCATGACACGGTGTACTTGCCGGCTGGTGGCGTGCTGTGCCAAAGGTGTACTGGACCGGGTGGGGTGGGTAGCGGCTCTGCTCACTGCTGAACGCCCCCTGGCTGGTTGGGTACCCCGAGCCGGACATCCTGGCGTGGGCCCGGGTTTGTTGTTCAGCGAGGATCAGTGCCACAGCAGGAACATGGCCTGGGATGTAAACCACCTGGGGGAGGGGGAAAATAGAGTGCATCATCTTCATCTGTGGGCAAATTGCTGCTTCTTCAAAGGGCATGCACACACAGCACCTCACGACTCCCAGGGAAACCCTGTTAAAGGCACCTGAAGAACCAAGAGGGATAAACAGCCTCTGACATCTGACATTGTGTTCAACAGCTAACAGTGCATCCAGGCCCTCATAGTTAATCTGCAGCTGTAACATCACGCATAGGATTCCTCTGAGGACATTGCATCCCCCTGAGCGGCCGGTACAGGCCATGGGGGAGGAGGCTGAAATACACAGTGACTCAGCTGTTTATCCAGGGCTGTGCTCACTTACAATGCACAACCTGGGGACCCCGACATCAACAGCTCCCATCAATGGCCAGCTCTGACAAAGGCCTTCTGTTAACTGCCAGCCAAGGCAGACACAGACCTGGGACTATGACCGGACCAGGTGGCCAGCTAGCATGGCAGCAAGAAAGACAACTTTAGGACAAATCTAAAAAACAAAGATCAAAGCCAATAGCACTTCACCTTCACTGCATCGACCAATCTAATCTCTGACATTCGAAAGCGGGCGGGGGTGTGTAATGAGTGAATATAAGATGGCGAGAACACAGTAGTGAGGTGCACATCGTTTTTTGCCCATAATTTTCCAGCATCCCTATTCAGTATCTCACCCAACACAAAAAGGGTTTATGAATAATTATTTTCTCCAACCATCTGCCAACCAGTTATCCAAGGAGGAACTAGAGCCTGTTCCAAGCAGCACAGTTTCTCATTTTGAATAAACTGTATGCACAATAAGAAACTGCAGTCCACTTAGTCAGCAGCACCCAGAAATAATACTGGTTTTCAAAAATTAACCATACTTTCAAGAGATACACCAGCAGTTGAGGTAAGCAAATGAAATGCTGGAATAGACTGAGAGGCAATTAAGCCACCCTTTTAAACAGCGTTCTCCAAGGAGATGAACATTACAGTGAGGCCACGATACAGCTGGAAGAAGGGGAATCTTCTCAAACCAAAGCCATCTTGCTCACAACCCTAATTTAGGGCATCCAATTGCTGAGCAACCACTGTATCAGTGTCTTAACCACCGTGCCAGCGAGGACAACACAATGCTGTTCTAACACTCAAATTCCATGGTGATAGTTTCAAGCAGTCCAAAATAAAGATGACAGTTAAATAAAAAAAAAATTAACAACAGTGTAAACCATTAGGAAGGAAATGTGCCCCAAGGTACGCCAAGCAACACCGATGTTATCATCCTGTCTTGCGAAATAAAGGATTCGTCAAATATCTGCTGCATGGATGTTATTCGGATGGCAGTGGAGTAGAAAAGGATCTGTGTGGTGGGGGAGGGGGGTGCAGTAGGAGTGGGCCACGCATGCCCATGATTCACACAAATAATGGGAACTGTTGAACTATTCCAACATCTCATGGCAGTTTATTTCGGAACCACCAAGAAAATAAACAACATTAAAATTAAAACAAAATGGATTTGTTTAAAAATAAGAGGCAGGACAATGGACACCAGAAAACTGAGCATTAGCATTTTACCTGTCAAGTATACTGTATTGTTTCCCTTACAGCACATTTATCAATATTACCCAGTACTGAAAAAGAAGGTTACAAGGAATCACCAAGCTGCTGAAGGCAGCTCATTCACCTAATCACTGTGCAACCTCAGAACATCTCATCTCACAAGCCAGACTTGATACATCCAGATAAAATCCACATCAACATGCAAACAAACCAAAATTATGACTTTTGACCTTAAGGAGAGGGGTATGAAGTAACAAAAAGTGATTCTTTGCTTAGCCTACAGACAGGTCATTAATAGTTACATGTACAATGCTGGATAATGCCTGCCTACGGAATTGCATAGTCAAGTGTATTTTATTATTATTATTAGAGATGCATCGATTGCAGTTTTCTAGGCTAATTCAGATTTCCGATTTTTTGCAAGTGTGCCCTGCCGATAGCGATTTTTGCCAATTCCAATTTTCTTTCTAAGAACTATAATTGACAGGAAGTATAAACAAAAATCTTCAGTTTTCTTCAATGCAAAAATTAATTATCATAATAAAAGAAACTGTTAAACTTTACAATTTCCCCCAAACTGCATTAAGTTACGGGATCTTCTCTCACTTAAACAAGTCCCAAAATAAAGTGCTCTGTGACCGTTAACTGAAAATGAGTTGCTGTACACCCAACTTTATCCGACATATTTTATATTACCAAACAGAGATCAATGTGTGCATGGCTACTCCAACCACGCACAGGATCAGCTGAGTTCAACCCAGTGTAAGCGTGTCTTTTGGGAGGATGGCTAGGGCACAACTTGGTCCTCTGTGCTGCCAACACCAGGACAATACAGGCAAAATCAGACAGACGATGTGGACTACAGGGATGGGCTCGACCAGTCTACTGCTAAAGAAAAATAGAGAGGTCTATGTGTTTGGGGGCAGCTTTCAAAGAATCATTTATTACATTGGCATCAATTCTCAATAAACCATTGTATTAGCGGGGTACACAAACCTTCAATCAAAGTGGCAGGTTGCCCTTCTAAAATTTATTTTCTGCCCCAAGTGCCCACAAAAACAGTGTAATTAATACAGATCACAGCCAAACTGCATGCTCCTTGTGCCAGGAGATTAGACATTGCAGTAAAGACATTGGAAAACATGACCTCTCCTCTCTAAAAGCATCCTCACACAAGCACCTTATTTATGCATAATGAAAGACACACAAAAATGCGTGAAATACATTAGCATAGCCAAGAAAATAATGGCAGTCTCCAACCAGGGTGAACGTTTAAAAATAATATTGTACAATTTCGTATTAGAAAATAACAATAATAAAGTATCTCATGCAGGATTTTAATGCTCATGCATCTGCCCCTTGACAGGTACAACCATAAAATGTTACCAAACTGCCATTTGATTTGTAGACAAAATAAAATGCTCTCAGCTATCATTTCACTTCTGTATTTAAACGATAAATCACCTTAAATACGATTTACGGACCTGGCACACGCAAGTCTGCCGATCAGAAATACACATTTGAGTGTCAGAGAGCTATTATAGACCACTGATGTTTTTCCAACTGTTCAGCATACCCCTGCTTTGCTTCAAACGGTGTCCTTAAGGGTCTGGCAGCAGTACAGTCCATCCGTCTTAGAAAACAACACCGATTGGAGACATAAATTCAGACAAGTGAAGCTGGCGGTGTGATAAACAACAGCTTAAACCTGCCGCAGATTCAAGGACACGCCCGAAACGTGTCAGGAATCATTGTTTAAACTCTAATACAAGCCATTTTACCAGAAACCACATCTAATTAGTAAACAATTTCATTGGGAATTTCATTATTTAATACCGCGGGTTATACATCATGTCCCAGTAGTAGGCGTAATAATAATAATAATAATTACAAGTATTGACTGCAACAACTTCGATATTCAACACGCAGACAAACTTTATAAAATACAAAGACCCGCATAGGTGAATGCAGCTGGAACATGCCCTCACTCTTGTCTAGGCAGAGATGATCTACTACAAGTTCAAAGAAATCCGCCGGCCACTTTCACACGCGTGTGCATCTACATCGGAGACAAATACAAACGTCTTCTGACGGGGAATAAAAACTGTCACACGTCGCCTTTTCCTGTCGGGTTTTCAGACGCTTCACTGCCTGAAAACGTACTGTAGCTATGCCAAGCTAGACGAACCAGCTAGCGGGAAGCTCGCCTCCCACCATGATTTCCTGTCGCATGGGTCTCAGTAAGCGAAAGCACAATACTCTTCTCAGTTTTGAGTGCAATATAAAGAAGCAGACGCCCGGTTAGGTAGTCGGAAAACTTGTATGCAGGAGCCACCAAGTAGGGGAAATAAATGTGGCCGATGATCCGCTATTCGTTTCACTTCGCAGACATACGAGTACCTCGCCGGCGACGTTTCATTTTTGTCACAGTCACTGACAATCCGCGTAAACCGCACAGTGGCTGCTGTAAACAACACTGCGTTATATTCACCTCATAGCTAATCTCTCAAGTAGCTGTTATTACGAAAAGTTCCAAGGTGCAGTTACCTAGCTGTCGGGCTTTTTAGCTGATTAGCAAGCTAGCTGCGAGGCTGAAAAAAAGGGCAAAAAATCTAACCAGCTCATCGCGACCGTAAAAAGACCCAGGTTTTTTAGACACTAATAATAGGCAGTTATATCACATGACGCCCGCGTTATTTGTTTTTTTTTCTCAAACAGAATGAAAGAGATTACGCACATTTGCGTGAGCGAGCTGGCTAATCTCACCTCTGTATCCACAGCCCATGCGCCATCTTGCAGAGTCCAGCCCGTAGTAACATATCAATGCCGAGGCTTGCGATATGACTATTTTTACACCAGCGCATTGTTCTGTTCTGGGGATAAAACGACGGGCACTCACCTCATTTTACACAGAAATACAGACGTAATGGATGAAAAACGCCAATCCGTGCTGCTGCGCTTCAGTCAGGTTTCAAAACCAAGAACGGCAGACTGTACGAATGTTGCGGACAGCGAGCTGCGGCACACTGCACTCTAGTTGTCCTTGCAGGAAAGAACATATAAGTTTATGAGCAAACCAAAATTTTATTCGGTAGCAATGTATTTTTTATCAAAGTAAATTTTATTTTATAAATAAACTTTAAATTACAGTTTAGTATAACATCACGGAGATTAAAAATAATGCTGTAGGTTTGTCACAATTTTATGCACCAAATAGGACAGCATGGTGTCACAGTAAAACCATCCCCAGACGGTGGCACAAAGTTTCTTGAGAACCTCTTGTTTGCACTGTCACTCAGACTTATCATGTGTAATTTATAATTATCTACAGTTCATCCGTATATTATCCCATTATCGCAATAAACGTATCGTTTTAATACATCCTATACTTGTTTTGCAAATATTTAAAATAGTAGTTTCTATTACAAAATGAGGAAACTGCAAGTTGTGCTCAAAATCAAACTTAGAATACTTATCTACTGATAAGTGGGAAAGCATTTTTACTTAAAGGTAAACACTGATAAAAGAAAGAAACGCTTCGTTTTATGTTAGTAGGTTATTTCATCTTTACAGCGGAACCCTAATTGCAAATCTGTTTGTAGCCACACGGAGTGTTTATAATAAAGGTGAACAATGTTTCTAACAATATTTAGCATCTTTTTTATTTTTTCCTTGTACTTAATTTTGACAAGAAGCATTTTCTACCGATGTCGCAATAAATATGGGAACGAATGTTTAATTCGGTTGATCAGCAATCAACGAAACGTTTCCTTGATCCGCTCATTAAATACTTCCGAATATGATAAACTTGTTTCTGATGGTGTTCGAGCACTGCTGGTCACAGCACATCCAGACGATGAATGCATGTTCTTCGCACCAACTATACTGAGGCTCCTGGAATTAAATGCCTCGGTTCATTTACTGTGTTTGTCTTCAGGTAGGATTGTGAATTTAGCATGTATTTAGAACAGCGTGTTCCAATCAAGATAATACAGATTTACGTTCTTAATTACTAAAACTACGCATTTAAAGCATGGAACAAATTGCAAAACATGTTATTATTATTTTTTTCGTGTTTTAGGCGATTACTACAGTCAAGGTAGTCAACGTCAAAAAGAGCTGTTGGACAGCTGTGATGTCTTGGGAATACCAGCCTCTCAAGTTACCATTGTTGATAACAAGTAAGACCAGCGTGGAGCGTCTGCTTAGTTTTATAATACAGCAGCGAAGTGTCATGTCTTAGAAGTGTGCCAGGTTTAATTAAGCTAACTAAGCAGTTCAATATATAGAATACACAGTGTTTAAGTGTCTTGTGGTTAAAAACTAAAATCTTGACCATATGTTTTCATTTTGAGATGGAAAAGTGCTTTTGCATCCTGAAATTTGATTAAATATCTCTTATTATATGCTATGTCTAAGTAACTACGATAAGATCGTACATCCTAACAAATCATAAAAATAAGATGACATTCAATAAGTGAAGTGAAGAAAAGTTTATTTGAAAATTCAGTTCAAGTCAATTGAATTTTATTTGTATAGCGCATTTTCACAACATTACATCGTCTCAAAGTGCTTTACATTATCACTGCCCAAAGCCCCCATTGAGCAAGCTAGAGGCGACAGTGGCAAGGAAAAACTCCGTAGAAGGAAGAAACCTTGGGAGGAACCAGACTCAAAGGGGGAGCCCAACCTCCAGGGGCTGGCAGAGGAGGTCAAATTATACTATCACCTTCAACATTTAGAAAAGCACTGGATTTTTTTTTAGGTTTGAGGAAAAATGGGTCATTTCCTACAGGATGTATTCCTTCATGGCTTATTTTAAAATCTCTTACCCCTGCCAAGAAAACAACATGTGATTTGTTATGTGATTTGCATTTTATATGAAAATAGTGTGGTGAGGAACTTTTCTAAGATAATGTGTGAATAGACAGTCTTGTTCTTAAATTGGCACGTTGTAGTAAGTTCAAAATAATCAGAGCAAGTTAAAATGTGAAAATGGGTAAATGGGCAGGTAAAAATAGGTTAATATGTTAATAGTAAATGGTGGATTTGCGGGATTCATGGGGCAGCCAGTGTACTGTGAAGAAGCAGTGAGAAGCTCATCGCTCGGGGCCCTGAGCGTTGTGTCTATATCAAGTATGAGCAATCAGGCTGAGTGGGGCCCCCCTGGCCCCAGCCTATGGGCTTGTGAGCAGACAGTAAGCTGGTCACAAATCAAATGCTCCTTTCTTACCAGAACAGGCTCAGAGTTAGCATCCCCTCTGTGTTGCTCTGTGAGCCATAAAGAATTATAAGGTGGCGGGGGGGGGGGGGTGTTGAAGAGTCCCAACCTCCCCCAGCTGCTCAGGAGACTGGAATATGGCTGCAGATCTGAAATCTTCTTCCTAAATGTGTTGTGACACATTATGGTGTACACTGTGCTTGTTGTTGCATGCTGATTAACTTGGTTTAAAGCTAGGAATGTATTTTTTACAGGTACATTCATTTATTTAGCAGACGCTTACATGCAAAGCATCATTTAAGTTAGAATAAGAGAGCAGGTTAAGCCAGCTTCCCTGCAGCAATTGGGGTATAGGGCCCCTGCTCAAGGGCCTAACAGTTACATAACTCTGCACTAGGATACTTCACCCACATCCATACTCATGTTTTCAGTTCGGACTGTTGTGCCAAATGCTACTGTGGTAATTTGCTATGGTTTCACACGCATGTATCCAAAAAGCATGTGACAGACTGAGTGAAAGGGAACCGAAAGAGGTTGGAGCTGGATGAGACAAATTAAAAGCATAAATTATGTCAGAATTTGACTATAAGTCGACCCAAAAGAGTGTTCAGGTCAAGGGGCCCCAAGTACAAAGGCCTATAATAGAAGATCCTCTGGCTGTATCCAGTCTAGACCACCCAAGTGTATCATCAGTGCCTTTAGTCCTGCTGGGGAGCCCCCTTCCAGATGGAAACAAGGGGGAGGGGCTTTCTTTTCAGAAATCAACCGCCAGCATTGCAAAGAGCTTTTTCTGAAAGCCATAAGCACAACTACTGTCTGAAATGCCCTGTGCAGGCCAGTTAACATTCTCCAGTTGTAGTATGGAGGGCATGAACAAGTCTCTTCACATTATGTGTAGCTGTGGTAAGTTAGCAATTGCATACTGCAGCTTTTATTGCAGAGATGAACAGCTAATGGGCTGTTTCTGCATGTTTTTCAGTTAGTTAAGTGCTGACACATTGATCTGCAGTGATTACCTGAGTTATCAGGTCTGATGTGGTATGCAAAGCTATGCAATATTGGAAGGATATAAGGGAAACTTGTTTTGTTATTATTTTTATCCTGTTACCAAGGATTTAGTTGGTACCAGTGGATTATCACTGTCCAATGATTTATTTTAATGGCCACAGTGAAGCAAAACCATAATTGAATGAACTATTATCCCAAAGTAGAATGGTTCATAGAGTACTGTCCATACCACTTTACTGGGATGATGGTCATTTCTTGGTCCAGGTGGAAGAGTGCCCCCTACTGGTTCTCTGAACCCACTTACTGCCACAACTTGGCTCTCCTTGATAACTGACCATCACCAACGAACTGATTTCCTAAAGTCATATCCTGGCATCAAACAAAAAGGCACCAATTTTAACTCCAGTACAAATGTATATACCAGACCAGGGAGGCTGCCTGCTGATGGTGAAATAAGAATATTTCTCTGTTTTGTATTTAAATTCAAAAGGCATCTTTTTGTCTTCCTTCTGCGTTGAAAAAGTCACGTGCTGAATTTAATTGCGTGCATAAATTTCTTGTCCTCTGGTGTACTTTGATAATTGGGTCAGACGTCTGGTTTGTAATATTTTCACTAACAATATAGATTTCGACCATTAATTTCTTAGATTCCGTAGACTGTAGGCATGAGCAGTTTACAGAAATGTTGTGCTCTGCAGAAGCGGTATGTCTTGCTAAAGATACTGTTGACCTGATAGTATTCTTGCAATGTAGTAAATTAAAAAAAAGTTTGCATAATTAGGATTGGGAAACATCTCATTTTTGACAGTTATTCAGTGATGTAGTTGTACCAAAAGCCGGTGTGTTTGGAAAGTTCTGGTGGGCCAGAGTTCTGTTGCCTGCTGAGGATATTATCTCACAGTGCTTTATTATGAATGATTCGGTGGGCTGCTTGTAATAACAGCCAGAAGAGCAGTGAGTCTGGTTTAGTTTCCAAAGCAGGGAATTGTTCCCAGGCCCAAGACCAGCTCTGCACCCCCATACAAGCTGAAACCCAAACCCCAAATATCTTTCTCACATGATCCACATCCTGTTCACTGTAAATGAGAGTGCTGCATTTTGGGAATAGTTGCACACAGCCTAATTGATCAAAATGACTGTGTAAACAGGTCCTTCAGGTTTATCTCAGGGCCAAGATGAACCACACCATTGGCACCAACGCTAGCTGTGATCCGTCAGAACATACGTGAAGATCATAGCTGGTTATGGTGCAGTGCAGGGGAACAGCCCTGAAGGCAGCACGTTTTCTATTTTAACTGCTCGTGTTTTGGAATTCTGCAGGCATCCCTGCCGGGGCGATGCCGCGGAAATTTGGAAATTCATAGCGTGCCTTGGCAGGGTCAGAAGTTACCATTGGCCCTGGGTCCTCTGAGAATGAACAGGAAAGAAACGGCAGAAGGATGTTGGTTCATTGGGTAGTGCCTCAAACCTTAGAAGGTCCCACGCTAAGGAGTATGTGACAGTTAACCCATTACTCATTCACCCCCCCCCATAAATTTTCATTTAACAAAGATCAGGGTTACTCTGTGTGTTAGTACCTAGTAACATCTGTGTCAAATGGACTACTGTTTACTACGGTGTTTACTCCTGGACAGCTGTTCACTACACATTTTAATAGTATAGGTGTATATATTGGTCTATACTATTCCTGATGTAATGTGTCCAGTGATCTGTGTTTTGCAGATACCTATCACATTATGTGTATCAGGACCTGCTTAGAATATGTATGTTAAGGTCCCTTCTTCAAACAAGCAGACTTTTTACAATGTAGTTAATAGTAATCAGCTTCTCAATGCATGTGGCTGACTGTTCAGGATCTAACACTGGGAGCCAATGTCTGTCTGTAAGCGTGTCTGTTATTTAGCATAGCATGGAATCACTCAGGAGATTTATATTTATGTGCAGTTATTCCTGCTAAATGTACTGTGATTCATTTGTGCCGTTACTGCCATCAGATGCGGTTCTTTTCCCCCTACAGTGTCCAGTATATTTCTGTCAGGCCATGAAAGTTAAGTTGAGTAAGAAGTTGTGCTTGGCGCTTGCCGTACCATGCCTGACCGTCCGGGGTTTTCACAGCAGATTCGGGGAAGCTGGCTGTGTCGCATGATCAGCGCTGACTCCCAAATGAGGGCAGAGTTGATGAGCTTCCGTCCGTCGTGTCCAGCAGCAGACCTTGGCTTTGGACAGCCCCTGTGGTGATACTAGGAAGTCCTCATGGTTCTGGGAATGTGCGGCTGTCTGTGTGAGAGGTTGCACGCAGTGGCCTGCCCTATGCAGGCCTACGAAACCGAGTGCTCGTTGGCCGCAGCTAACCGTAATAACCCCGGGCAGCTGGCAGCGTATCTGGCCAGGCCGTCCCATAAACCCCTGGGCTCATCTCTCAGTCTACTCTGATTTACCATTAGTTTTAAGGAGGCACAACGTGAGTCTCAGAGATCTATGGTAAATTTTCAACTTATCAATCACTAATAAAACATTTAATGAATTGATATTGTGACTCTGGCAGGGCAATAAAATATCAGTGAATTATAATAATTCAATAATTATATATTATTCATCCCTCCTTCCATTTTCCATATCTCCTTACTCAGTACAGGGTTACAGGGCACCTGGAGTCCACCCCAGATAGCACAGGACACAAGGCAGGGGACACCCTGGATGGGATGACAGTCCATTACAGGACACGAGGCAGGGGACACCCTGGATGGGATGACAGTCCATTACGGGGCACAAGGCAGAGGACACCTTGGATGGAATGTCCCCTGCTCTGTCATAAACTCGATGTCAGTCCTGAACATTAATAATAACATGTTACAATGGTTGTGGTGATTTATTCAGCAGAAAAGTCTGTTTGTTTCTCCTACATGCCTGTAAGATTTTTACTGTGAGCCGGGAGCAGCATATCAGTGCAGATGAAGCATTTAAAGTGTCATTTTACTTTGGTACTTTATTAGGGAGTGCAGCAAGGAGACATGCCATGCTGCTGGTTATGGAATGATAGTGCTTTAAACCGTTTGACGCCATTCCATGTCCCTGCTGCTCCTTCTTCTCCCCCGTCTCCCTTCCCGCCATGGACCTGGCACCTATATTCGGGAGCCCGTGGCCTCCTGCTCACCTTCCTCGACCTTCCCCGGTCTTCTTTACCCCTTTTAGATCCTATCTCCTGCTTTGTTTTCCCTGGCCGTGTCCGAATCCGGTGTCCTTCCTGCCCCTTCACGGAGTGTTTCTCACAGACGCGGCGATCTAGGTCACTGTGACCCCCCCCCGTGTTGTTTGGCAGCATTTTCAGGCCAAGCACAGGCTGCTTATGGCTGCTGTGTTCTCACATACAAATTAAATGTCCCTTTTCCCTGTTTGTTGTTATTTTTCATACACTTCAATTGCCTTCATAGTGTCCACATATCCTGGCAGAAAACAGGCATCACTGCTGGGGTTTTTGATTTAAAATCAAGCCACGGTGTGAGCAGTCCACATCACATATACAATATATATATATACACACACACACACACACACACACACATACATACTGTATTCGGTCTGTCATATTCTGTGACAGTAGACAGTTAAAATCATCTCATCAATTCAAACAAAACAACCAAAACTGCTGATAACAGGTAGTTATCACTAAAGGTAGGTGAAGTGGGATGCTTTAGCGCTGATGGCTTTAAGTTATCGTTTAGTTGGCCTGTGCATATGCTGATTAAGGACAGACACCACCCTGGTGGTGGGGGGGGGGGGTGATGGGTCACCAGGCCATCCCCCTAATCTTCTTTGCCCCATAGGTTTATATTTACATATATTTATAATTGCATGTTAACCTCAAATTAGCAGGACAACATCTTAACTGTCTTCAGGAGATTTAATTTATCTGGTTATTCTTTTTTCTAGAGCGGTAGTTGTCCGGTTTGTAACTGTGCTGTTCTTTCCAAACTGGCGCTTGTCAGACAGTTGATCTAAGAGTCATTTAACTTATCCACGTTAGAGTAAATTTGTGTAAGCTGTTATGTTTTGTGTGAATTATCACAGTGATTATGCAGTTCTACGTACAGTGCACTGTTTCTCAGGCTGCTACCTGAGTGATACAGAAACGCCGTCATTAATGGAAATAAATGGGCGTAAAACCTGAAATGCGAATACCATCCACTCTTTATCTGCCTCCCCGCACCACTGAGCAGGGCTGTGGTGCTCACAGCTTCCTGGCTCCAGAGCATCATGGGTCTTGAATATCTGTCCATGCCACGGTGCCGCCAGGCTGTCCTGATGTGGCCCCCCCCCCCCCCCCCCCACTAGCTCTGTGGCTTTTTCAAAGAAAGATGTTATTTACTCTGAGCACCATGATAACCCTCTTTCAACGTTTATCACAAAACTGTTGTCTAAACACAAATCAAGGGCGTGACAAGGTCAATGCAGTTTCTGGGAAGCACGTGGGTCACAGACGTCCAGCGCAGTGCGGTTGCAGGGAGGCACACGGCTCACAGACGTCCAGCACAGTGTGGGTTCAGGGAAGAACATGGGTCACAGGCGACCAACACCGTGTGGGTTCAGGGAAGCACGTGGGTCACAGACGTCCAGCGCAGTGCGGTTGCAGGGAGGCACACGGCTCACAGACGTCCAGTGCAGTGCGGTTGCAGGAAAGCACACGGCTCACAGACGTCCAGCACAGTGTGGGTTCATGGAAGCACGCGGGTCACAGACGTCCAGCGCAGTACGGGTTCAGGGAAGCGTGCGGGTCACAGACGTCCAGCGCAGTGCGGGTTCTATGTATGCAGTGCTGTGTGTATGTAAACGATAAATACAGCAGCATAAAAGGGAGAGATAAATACAGAGGAACTCAATAAATACATAAATATTATTAAATTTAAGCTTATTGAATAAAACAAGTTAGCTTTGTTGAATACATTGGTGTACAGATGTTTTACTCAGACGGTCTGCTCCCGATCACTTGTGAATAACTGCCACTGCATCCTGAGGGTTCCAGTTTGGGATACAAACCTACAGCGTTTCATCCGGCCACTCTTCTTCCATAACACTGTACCTACTGCTAGACCTGCAGCGCACCAACAATTTAATACAGCAACAAAAATCAATATGTGTTACTGCACTGGCTGTTTTGTAAACTTGTATTCATAGTTTGCTACTTTGGTCACTGGAGTGGGATTTAAAGTACCATGAATGACACACCATGCAGGTCTCGATGAACTGTGGATGGTGATTAGATCAGATAAGCAAGCGGGTTTTCTCACCGGTGTAGAACTCCTGCCTTGTTTAATTATTCATCGATTCAGACATAAATAGTGCCGGGAGATTTATTTACTGGAAACCAAGGACAAAAATAGAGGCAGGCAGTGGCACTCAGGGTGCTGACTTAGGTGTTTGGGTGCGTTTTCTTTTAAGCAATTCATGGAGAGAGATGGAAACAGGCCAGAAAACAGGAAATGATTCCTTAGAAGACCACTTCTTGATGGCGTGTGTGAAATATCGGTTTGGTAAGATAAGAGAATTTGCCCAATTGGGGTATCAGTGCATGAGGGCTAAGAGGATTCAGGACGAAGGGGAGACCTCATATATGTACGTGTCATGTAACGTGTGACAGTTCTGCATTTTCAGGGAATTCTATGTGTTTATTTTTGAAGTTAGTGTGACCTTAAATGTTCAAATATAGCACATGCCCGGAGTCCTGGGCCTGTCCAGCCCACACCTTCCACCACGTCCGCAAGACCTGGGGAAAGGGTTAACAGCAGAGTGTTGTTTCAACCGTGCCTGGAGAATGGGCACAGCGGCCAGCCAGCTTTTAAGGCCCCTGGCCCATGTGATCAGACTAACCAAGCACCGTCAATCAACCAGAGACGCTCCAGTAGGCCAAAGGTCAAGCA
>JAAGVU020000103.1:15695305-15706437 GCA_011763525.2 Mormyrus iriodes | reverse complement strand
GGCGAAAGGGGGTCAAACACCGTATTAGTATGGTGTTCCTAATAATCCTTTAGGTGAGTGTATATATATATAATGTGGCTCTCCACCAGAATGCCCATCGCCCTGTTCCTCAGGGCATTGAAGGGGGAAGCTGGAACCAGTGGCAGGATGCAGCAGCGGTTACTTCATGTCAGGTACAGGATGAGCATTGCATATATTTGTGCTCCGTGAGTGCCATAGGTGCATTCACAGAGGACTTGTGATACAATTTCCATACTTGAACACTTGAACAAGGTAATACTCATACATATTTATAAATCATGGTGAGGTGTGTTCTACAGGTCATCATGATGGAATCCCGGTTGGGGATAGGGGATATGCCTGTAGACATTTTTTAATGACATCATTCCATAACCCCAACCCTGGCCCACAAACCCGATATAATGCAGCTCTGTGTAGGACAAGGGCACGAATTGAAATGACCTTCGGCCACCTGAAGGAGAGATTTCAATGCCTGAAAAGGCTGATGGTTGCACCTGACAGAGCATGTGACATACTTGTCCAGACTCCCCATCACCCTTGTTGCTGGGAGTCCTCTCCCTCGCCCCTGCTGCGGATCCAGAAGCGCGGGGATCAAGGTCCCAGCCCAGGATGCTGGCCTCTGACCGAGACTCCAGCCCCCAGCTTAGAAGTCCGTCCCTGGGCTGGACCCCCCGGCCTCTGGGGAACCCTTGGACCGGGTCCTGCACTGCCCAGGCATGCTCCTGAGCCCTGGAGGATGCCATTCCCCGGATCCCCAAGAGGCTAAGGGAGGTAAGAGGGGCCCCGCTGATCCCTGAACTTACCTGGGGGCCCCCCTGGCTGCCTCCTTCACCACCCAGGGGGGATGATGGTTGGGCCAGGGACTTCCTTCAGCTTCTGGGGGTGGATGGTCATGACCCAGAGTTTGGCCTAGAGGTGGAGAGGAATGGGGAGTTCTCTATGCTCCCTGCAAAGGCCATGCGGGGGCCCCCTTCCAGGCGTAAGAAGGGGTAGAAGCTGTCTGCTTCTGGGGCTGCCGTGACCTCTGTGCCCTGCCAAGGGGAGCCTGTCCTGGCCCCCATCGAGACCCCAGGGGAACAAGTCGCCGGTGCTGTGCCCCCCGAGCCCTACCCACGGAACCCAGTCTGGGCTCCTGCCAAGTCCTCTGAGCCACTCCCCTACCTCGAGAGACAGGACCTGGAGGAGGCCCTGTCAGGCTTGGAGTGGGACCCCTTGGACCTAGGTCCTTGGTGTTGGAATCCCACTGCCACTCCAGGTGGCCGTTGGCAATCCCCGGGGGGTTCTACCCGAGCGCTGGGAGGAGTCTCTGTTTCCTGAAGAGGAAGGCGGGGGCACACCTGGCGAGTCCATCGCCCGGGCCCATCTTCCGCATCTCCTCCAATTCCTGCCCTGCGGTTTCCTCATCACCCTCTAGTGCCTGTCCTATAGTCTCCTCGTCGACCCCACTTCCCAGTCCCATGGCCTCCACGGCAACCCCTAGCACCGTTCCTCCCCGGATCCTTCCTCCTCTGCCTCCTTGTTTCCCTCCTCCTGTCTGGTCCCTGCCTTTTATTCGTGGCCCTTTCCCTCAGAGCCAGCTACATGCCCCTTGGTTTTGGCCCCAAGTTCCACCTGTCCCTGCCTTTGTTCCCCGTGCTCCTCTTCTTGCCCCCAATGCATTTGTCCCTTGGTGTCCACTTCCTTTCCCTGTATTTGTTCCCCAAGTTCCGCCTTTTGTCCCTAACGGGTTTATCCCTGGTCTGGCCCCTCAGTCTTCATGTTCTGTCCCGTCTCTTGTACCCTGAGCCTGTTCCCTCGGTTGGTGTTCCTGTTCCGGTTCCTTGTGTTTGCCCTGTCTGTCATCATTCTCCCTCTGGAGTATCTGGCCCTGTCTGTCTCTCTGGTCTGTTAATGGCTCCCTCTTCCATTCTTCATGTTTCCCTCCCGTGTAGTCTTGGTGTTGCCCTGGTTTGTGTTGTCCTGGTGTCTCCTTGTCGGTCCTGTCCCTGTCAGGTTCGTTCAATCCATCCTCCCTATGGTCCCTCGTCCTGCGTCCGTTGGTCTCTTGGTGTTCGGAATGTTTGCCCTAGTTTTCGTGTGATTGGATCTGCCCTATTCCGGTTGTATTCCTGCTGTCTCCCATCCAGTGTCAGCCGTCCTACCCTGGTCCGACGTCCCTGGTCCTGCCCCTTGTCCTGGCCCCATGTTCCAATCTTGTCCTCCAATCCCCAGGCTCCCCCCTCAGTTTGGTTAGCGCACCCGGAGAGTGTGCCTTTGGGGGGGTCCTGTCACGTCCAGCCCTGCCTGTTTGCTCCCAGTGTTTCCCATGGGTGGGGCTGCTAAACAGCCATGCCTGTAGCTCGTTATCACATGTTCCTGCCCCCTTGTTAACCAGCCACAGGTGCCCCTCATTCATTCCTCTCTTTCCTGTGTATAAGAGTTCCCTAGTCCTGTGCTCCCTTGCTGGGTCATTGTTGTAGCTTGTTGCCTGTCTGCCTCCGTGCTGTCGCCACCTGTGAATGATGTCCCCACACGGGGTGGTTTCTAGGACAGCTCTCCCTTGTCCTGGACTGTTTCCTTTCTGCCTGTGTCATGCCTTTCCATCTGCCCTGCTGTCATGAGACAAATCAGATAATCATCGAAAAACATTTCACATGGGGAAAAAAATACATAGTAAAACAGAATAATAATACTTTCTTCAAAAGGCCCATAATACAGCCAACTTCTGAACAATATTTCAAGTATTATAAAAACTAGAATAAAATTGAGAAATATACAGATACGACTAGTATAAGCCCTGTAATGCTGGGGTGTGTACACACAAAGGGGAGTGGAGTGGATTTAAGGTGGGAAGTGAGATTTGGGCACAACGATGAAAGAACAGGGCTCAGGTACGACTTGGTTCCCTTTGTTTGTACTAAAGAGCTGTTGAGAATAATTGGATCGTCCATGAATGTTATATGACTGTTGGGGGGGGGAGGTTTGGCAGGTGTTGGGAACTGAATTGGCCTCAGCCAATGTTAAAATCAAACCAATGCCCTTGATTAGGAGGAGTTGAGGTTAGCTGAGCTGTTTCCAGGAGAGAGAGGCATTTGTTGAAGGTTGTGGGGATATCTGGATATTGAAAGGAAGATGTGTGTGGAAATAAAGTGGCAGTAAAGATTCTGTTCTGTTACTACCACTTACTACTTTCCTGTTACACAACTCACAAAAATCGGTTACTTTTCAACAATTACAATTACCAGTTATCTACAGTATTTAAAGCTATAAATGCACAAGCAAATTCGTAATGATGTTTTGCCAAGTGCTTCCAGCTGAGATATTTTAGGACTGAAATATATGAGTAACCAACACCTATTTTCGATACACAGTAAAATGAGTTAGGGTCACAGAAAGCTCAGAGCCTGGCCCAGCCTGCACCGTGGATGCCAGTACAATTTAGAGACACAAATCACCTCTAAGCCATGAAACCCACACAAACACAGAGATCTAAAAGTAGAAACTTTTTATATCTTTAATTTCTCTTTATTTTTGCTAGTATTGTAAGTCTACCCACAAAACCGTGCAGGAATCTAACACTGCCACAGTGCTACCCTCAGAGCTACCAGCCCACCCCACATGGTGTCATATTTTTGTTTAATTGCTACTTTTACCCTCCGTGACCCTGTACTCAAGCATTTGGAAGATGGATGAATGCTATTTTTTATAGGTTCTCTTAAACTTGTTTTGACTGGGTTTTGAAGTCGTAATAGAACATTTTCACATACGATATTTTGTGCCCATCCCAGGATGCAGAGGGCACCAGGCAAGGGAGCAGTATGAATGACATGCCAGTCAATTGCTTGGCTACAACAGCTGAAATATTAAATAAATGATTTTCCATCATTTGTTTCCATCACTTGGGCTTGGAACAAGGCTGTTTATGGCAGATTTTACAATATTATCTTGAGTCTTAGACTCTTTTGTTAGGAACAGTGTGTTTGGGAGGGTGACCTATTTATTATTACTCTCTTTGGGTTTACAATGACACCAAGTTCTGTACTGATACTGGACAGCAGATAGACAGAAACATGTCAGAAATACACTGGCAAAGGAAGACACAGCAAAGCAACACAGTGTGTGTGGGTGTGTAAACGGAAATATTACTGCTGCGCGAAGTCAAAGGCAGCTGTTGACACAGACGCACACCTAGCGCAGTGTCGGGTAACTTGTGGTTTATTTTTATACTGCTTTTTCAGTATAGTTGCGTAAATGGCAGAAACATTAACACTGCGTTACGCTGTAACATGTAGCAACGTGACAGTGTAGCTTCTGTTGACGATCATGTTAAAATATTTTAATATGAAGTATTTATTTAATGTTTGTAATTAAACCTCGCTCAGACTGGTCAGTCGCAGTAGGACAGCAGAAGCGTAAGTGATACTAAAAAGACGAAAGGTGGGCGAACCGCTGTTCTGCTCCTGCTGCCGCCGGTGCGCTTCTTGTAACCTGTACACCTTCCCAGACGAACATGGCTGGAGGAGACTGCAAAAGTATCTTCCTCTCGGTGTTTGACTACAAAACGGAGAAGTATGTCATCGCTAATAATAAAAAAGTCGGCGTCTTGTTCCGCTTATTCCAGCTGGGAGTGCTTGTATATATAGTCGGGTAAGATATATAATGTTTTTTGCATGTCTCGCAATGATCATAGATGACTCTTTAATGTAAAGCTTCTTGTTATCGTGTTTAGGACTTTTTAGACCACTTGGCATGCACAGCTTTCTTAGTAAAGTCTTTAGTAAGCCTATCTAGACTGCCGTAATTCGTCCCGGCAGAGCTTTACAAGCCACGGCTAAATGTGATCACATTAAATGCTTGAATTATTATGTATCTTAGATACTGTAAATAAATTTCAAATAAGGAGAAATAAGTATAAATAATCTGGTTAAATGTAGATTAAATACAAAATTTAGCTGGGATGGTACGAACTGTTTTATTAGAAATTTGTTTCAATGTGATGCTGTAGTTTACAGGATTCTGTGATATTTATAGGGTTTTATTAGTTGTTTCGGTTATCTCTAAGCTTGTTTTATTATTTAAAAAAACAGCTCAGACATTCCATTAGGATAGATCTGCAGCATAAATTATTGATGCATTGCTGGGAGACTGTGTAGTCATGCCATATAATATAGACCTAATATTTATAGAAGTGCTATAAACAATTACAATAGTTTCCTCTAAACTCTGATCTATTAATAGTATATAATAGAGTATTGAATAGAATAGTGATACTTTATTAGTGCCTGTGGGGAAATTCTCTTTTTGCATTTCCCCATCTTGATCTCCATGAGACACACATGCAGGTGAGAGCAAGCTTGGGGTCACAGCTAAGGGGCAGCCACCTTGAGGCACGTGGGGAGCTGAGGGTTAAAGGCCTTGCTCAAGGCCCCATGGACATGTCAGTGACCTGCTGATCTTACTATACTTTTTGTACAGTACTGAGCCGGGGAAGCCTTTTTAATTCAAATTATAAGGTGCCTGTCTTTCTGGTATTTTCTGTAGTGTAAGGCCCAAGGTAAAGCAGTAATGCACATATGCTTTTTGTTAGCTGGGTTTTCCTGATAAAGAAAGGCTATCAGGAGAGAGAGGAGTCCATCCAGAGCAGTGTTATTAGCAAGCTCAAGGGCGTCAATCTCATCAATACATCGTCGATTGGGCTCCGCATATGGGGACCTGAGGATTACGTCATTCCTCCACAGGTGAGTAACCTACAATGACAGTAACAGCAATGACAGTAACAGCAATGATAGGGTTCATGGTAGATGGTGTACTGGTAAAACACGTCCTGCATTAAAAAAGCAGACTTTCCAATATACTTTGCATTACCAGCTTAGATATTTTATTTGGGTCTGGCATAATAAAATATTGCATGAACCATGAGTTATGACATTAATATTGAGACTTATTGAGCCACTCCCACCTTAATTATGATGGGTAAATGACCTTTCTCTAGATGATTGATTTTTGGCAGTATAAACAGACCATTCCTCCTTATTTTGCCTCATTTGCCATCATTTCTTGCACATAGAATCATTAGTTGAAGATCAATTGTAACAAGTTCACGACTTCGGCCTTCCTTATTGCAATGTATTATTTGTTGTATGACAAATTTTATAGTATTGTAGAAGAACATTTACAATTCTATCTTTTATTTGTCTGTTTACCCCATCAAAATCACTGCTACAGTTACAGGGATTCATTAAAGCAAATGCCTTTCTGCAATTTCCTGGTTGCTGTGGCTTGCTCCATAAGTGTTTTATGAGTTAGAGCAGAGTTTCCCAATCCAGTCCTCGGAGACCCACAGACAGTCCACGTTTTTGCTACCGGGAGCTGGGAGGGAGCAAAACATGGACTGACTGTGGGTCCCCGAGGACTGGATTGGGAACACTGAGTTAGAGGGACAGCCGTCCATTGCCTAAGAGATGCAAAGGGGTGCAATATGCAAACACTTAATTTTGTGTTACAGGGCGAAGGGGTTTTCTTTATTGTTACAAATTTCATCGAGACGCCCGATCAGAGACTGGGGTACTGTGCTGAGGTAAGAGCAGGGATTAGTGCTGTATGAATGAAACTGAAAGGTAGAGAGCGATCCTTGTTACACCATGAGCTCTTGCTCATTTGTGACATAGAGAAGAATTTTAGAAGAATGCTGCAGACATCCTGCATGTGTCACAGTCCCTTTTTCACTGCTTTGGTAGACAATGTGACAGAAGCATCCAGGAAATGAGCTCTTTTGTTAGTCTAATGTAACCGTTCCTGCCAAATGAAAGTACATCTGGCACTCAGCAAACTGCAACCAAATGGAAAATCGTGTATTACTTTCAGTTTGTAAACGTTTTCATTTCTTGGAAACAAAAAAGCAACTGCTTTTTTGGTTTTAAAGATGCGCAGGAATGCAGTTATTAACTCATTAATCAACTAAAGAAATATATTAACTCTGGGTTATAATAATAATATCCATCCATTTTCTGAAACCGCTTGTCCTACTCAGGATCGCGGGGGGGCCGGAGCCTAACCCGAAGGCTACGGGCGCAGGACAGGGAACATCCCAGGATGGGGCACCATTACAGGGGACACTCACACACCATTCACTCACACATGCACACCAACTCATCGCAGGGCATACTCACACACCATTCACACCCATGAACAATTTAACAACTCAATTAGCCTCGGCATGTTTTAGGACTGTAGAGGGAAAGCGGAGTACCCGGAGGAAACCCCACAACAACATGGAGAGAACATGCAATCTCCATACAAATGGAACTCTGGTGAAAATTTGAACCCTGGTCCTCGAGGTGTGAGGTGACAGTGCATACTGTAATAACAATAACATCAACTTACATAATAATAATAATGATGATAATAATAATAATAATAATAATAATAATAATAATAATAATAGGGGCGGTTGAGGTTAATTGGAGTTACCGAATTGCCCATAGGTGTGCCTGTGTGAATGAGTGTGCCCTGCGATGGGTTGGCACCCCATCCTGGGTTGTGCCCTGCCTTGCGCCCATAGCCTCTGGGATAGGCTCAGGGCTCCCTGTGCTCCTGAATAGGACAAGTGGTTACAGAAGATGGATGGATGGATGAATAATAATAATTATTATTATTACATATTATGATGTCTTCTTTGATAGGTCATTATTCAGCCTTTATGCAGTGTTCTTTAATGGGGCCATTTTAAGATCGGTATGGCATACCCACTAGCTAATGGAGTTTATCCTAGATTCATAACAAAGAATTTAGGGGCAGAGTTGGGACTGTTTAACCCAGGGGTGTCAAACTCAATTAATCTGGGGCCACTGGCTGTAAGGTCTTCAGCTCGGGGGGGGGGGGGGGGGGGGGGGACAAAAAATACCCATTGTGGTGGGGGGGGGGTGGGGGCGATTGTGTCACGGTTTCCCAAATCCACGCTGACTGTAGCGGGCCAAACAGAGCCAGAGACAGTCTCGCTTCCCCCTCCATCTGACTCAGCTCTTTCTACCAAACGGTAAAACCGTAACCTTGGTGACTCACGCGCTCAAATAACGGTCAGAGCGGCAAACAATCGCGCTGGAGTCTCGGTGGTTTCCACGTTCTGGCGGGGGCGTGCATGCGCGGGGGGGGGGAGGACACTGTCACGCGCCTCTGGGGTTAACCCGGGCGGGTCGTTTCAGCCGCTGACTAATTAAGGTAGGGGAGTCTGAAGTAACGAGCCTCTGTTAGAATGTAGGTCGACGACAGGCGCCTGGCTGAGGAACTGTGGAATTTCCAGGCCGTGTTATTTGGTTCTGAAGGACAGGCACCAAACTCCTGGCTGTGTGATTTTCTGTGACGCACCTGGGTAGGCAACTTGGGGGGAGGAGGGCAGCATTCACGTGAACCCGTCCCCTCATCCACCAGTGCCCATCTGAACACTCTGAGACCTCTGAACACGATTCACTATCGCTCTGGACATGAATCACCAGAAGTTAGTCCATATCTCAGAGACACTGGTCTTAGGGTTACAGTACAGTGAAGGAAACTAACTGCTATTTAACACCGCTGGATGAGAGCAGCTGTTTCTTAAAGCCATGAAATCACTTGAAAGCTGTCTGTCATCAGTTAAAAAGCAGACGCGCACGCACACACGCACACGATCGACCCGGTGACATACAGCGGCCACGGAAAGTGATTTGTTTCCTCAGTAAAGTGCAAAAATAACACGCCGGTGGAGGGCTTTATTATTATTTTTTTTCCTCCCACCCTGACAGACGTCTGAAGACATCCGTGAAGTGAAAGATCATCAGACGAGGAAGAGAGGCACGTTTGAGAAAGAGAAAAACAGAAAGTGGAGGGGACGCAGTCGGGTATGGGAAGAGAGGAAGGGGCACGCACACACGCACGCACACATGCGGGGACACACCGAGAGATTAAGCACAAATCAATGGCTCTGCTCAAATGGGAGAGCGATTTGAGTCCGGGTTCTCGTTAAGGCCTGACGCAGGCAGCGAAGGCTCGGGGGAGTGTTATTACCAGGGTGATGGTTGATAAGACGCTCGTTCCTCCACGGTGCATCCCAGGGGACAGATGCATCGCGCAGCCATGGAAACGGTAAGGCTAGGTGTTACGCTATAATTGGGCCAGTGCTTTTAACAGCACAGCCGCACAGCCAGGTACGACGGCGTCTCCAAATTAGAAATCGTGGTGCAGTGTGCAGGCGAGTGGTGGACTTTCACCCACCCACCAACCCCCACCTGCCACTGCTACACACACACGCAAACCCTCTTTTTTTGATTCTGTTATTCTGTGTCCTGGAAAACACAGCCGTCCCTGCCTGAGAGCTTTTAGCCCATGCGAGCGACGGAGTTCAACGAACGGAACAAACTGGGAGGGACAGTCTCCAAAATTTTATTAACATATTATTTTGTATATGTGTGTGCTCGACTAACAAAGAAAGGAATAAAAATTAAACAAACAGCCCAACGCGGTAGGGCACTGCTTTGTGCTTGATTTCAGTTCTGAAGGAGCTGAACGAATTACACCATGCACATTACGGTGTGGCCCTGTTGTTTTTTTCTTTAATAAAATAAATACACCAGAATTGTAAAGAAGTAGTTTTTTAAAAAGGCCAAAATAATCTTACAAAGGAGAGGACTGTGCGGAATGGCTGCCAGGAGTCCCTTTGCCTGACAGCTTCCAGTGTGCGCGTTTAACCTTTACTCATACACACAGGCAGGGTGGGGGGGGGGCGGGAAACGGGGGGGCGGAGCAGCTCTGTGATCTACCTCCTCCTCAGACGTTAGAGGGGGCCGTACGCAGTGCTATCGACCACGATCGGCTTCTGCCATATTGATCCTTGCCTCAGCCCCTAGCAACCCGTCCTGCAGCATGTGTCTGTGTGTCTGTGTGTGTGTGTCATGTATATATTACATTGTGGGGACATTTGGTTCCCACAATGTGATAAAAATCTGTTATTTTGACATTGTGGGGACCATTTTTTTTGGCTCCCACAAGGATAACATCAATCTTTAAAAATCTGTGACTGCAATCAAAAACCTAAACATGCCAAAAGTCTTGGTTACATATGGTTAAGGTTAGGGCTGGGTAGGGATTAAGGTTGTCATTGTTGGGATTAGAGATATGCCCATAGAAATTAATGGACGGTCCCCACAAAGATAAAAGAACAGGTCTGTGTGTGTGCCTGCGCACGTGTGTATGTGTATGCACTCTTCCACACATCTACTCTTTCCTTCTGGCCAAAAGACGCCTTGGCGACCTTTCACTCCCGGCCGATTTTGCCGAGAAGCGGCATGCCTGTCAGTTTTTTCAACATTGTGTGCACATTAGGGAGGGTGTGCCGGGCGGGGCTGGAGGGGGCAGGAGAGGTGGGGCGATGGGGATTTTACATCCCACATCGGACAGGACTCGAAAGGCCGCTGTCCGGTGACGCCTGGGTGTGTGTTTTATGCCGAAGTGGGGGGGGGGGGGGGGGGTTCTCTGAGCAGGGGTGGGGGGGGGACTTGATGCTATCTGCTACCCTGATGTGGACACGACGTGCACGTCTGCATGCGTGCGAATAACACCGTGAGTGTGTCAGTGCTAATGGTACCATGTGGATGTGTAAACATTACTGTTTTTACTTGTGAGGGAATGTATCTCTATTACTGACTGCATGTGTGTGTATCTCTATTACTGACTGCATGTGTGTGTATCCCTATTATTGACTGCATGTGTGTGTATCCATATGACAATCTGTGTATCCCTATTACTGACTGCATGTGTGTGTATCCATATGACAATGTGTGTATCCCTATTACTGACTGCCTGTGTGTGTATCCATATGACAGTGTGTGTATCTCTATTACTCACTGCATGTCTGTGTATCCATATGACAGTGTGTGTATCTCTATTACTGACTGCATGTGTGTGTATTTCTATTACTGACTGCATGTGTGTGTATCCCTATTACTGACTACATGTGTGTGTATCCATATGACAGTGTGTGTATCCCTATTACTGACTGCATGTGTGTGTCTCCGTATGGCTGTGTGTGTATCTCTATTACTGACTGCATGTGTGTGTATCCATATGACAGTGTGTGTATCCCTATTACTGACTGCATGTGT
>JAAGVU020000103.1:15656894-15693011 GCA_011763525.2 Mormyrus iriodes | reverse complement strand
ACCTAGTGTTCTGCTACGGACTGGCATTGTATCCAAGGTGTACCCCGACCTAGTGTTCTGCTACGGACTGGCATTGCGTCCAAGGTGTACCCCGACCTAATGTTCTGCTACAGACTGGCATTGCGTCCAAGGTGTACCCCAACCTAGTGTTCTGCTAAGGACTGGCATTGTATCCAAGGTATACCCCAACCTAGTGTTATGCTATGGATGACATTGTGTCCAAGGTGTTTTAAGAATAAATCTAAAATAATAAAGGACATGAAGTTTTGTGAAAATTGATCTGTAAATTAAAATACGTACTTATTTTATTTAGTTGTATTTTATGATGTTATTACTTTATTTTTTTGTCAGGAGAGCAGCTGGATCCACACGAAGTGGTGATTCTGTTAACTGGTGAAAAACACAGTCACACTGCATGCATTAACTTATTTTGCAGAAAATGGAAGCAGATTCGTCAAGTTTGGAGAACCACTAAAATGAATAGAAGACGTACGCTAATGAAGAAAATGAATTGTCCCACGTGTTTGTAAAATATAACAAACATGCATGCAGTTGTAAAGGTGATGTAGTGGCTTATGAATATAAGATTGAATCCCGTATGAAAAAGATTGTTCTGAAAGTATATATTTTAAGCAACCTGAAATTGCACGGTCAATTCCTAACATCTACAGTTTTATTTCACTTTTCCAAAACTGGGGCAAATCTGTCATAACCAAAACATCTGCAAGGATACTTAAACACTGGCGTGTGAATGCACTTGTCACCAGTTAACAGGATCACCACATAAACCATAACACCAGAATGTGGATAGTCAGAAACAGAGAGGTCCCGGAATGCGTTCCAGCAGAATCCAGCACAAATTGAGCACTGCCCTGGAACAATTGCGGGTTAAGAGCCTTGCTCAAGGGTCCAGTTCAAAAACCATGATTTTTTGTTTGCTTTTTAAATGTTGCTTTCAATTATGAAGTGATTTATTATATTAATAAACTGATTATTTGGTCCTTGGACAGGAATGACGTAGGGCCATCGTATGATTTTCTTTCCAATTATACTTCTGTCCTTTCTACAGATCAAATATCTTGGATACAAAAAATCAAACTTATTTGAAGAACTGTTTCTACGACAAGATCACCGACCCTTACTGCCCCATCTTCCGGCTGGGAGATATTGTTGCATGGTCAGGATATGATTTTAGCAAAATGGCTGAGAAGGCAAGAACTATTTATCAAAATGAAATATTCACTCAGATAACATTTGCAGGATTATGCAGCATTTCTTCAAGTGCTTTTATATTTGTCCCTGGCTGTATGATTTTGCCATTGTTTGAGCAAGGTGCCACTGGAACCTTGTATGCCTGGGTGACTTACAGCCTTCACTGATTGAATTTGTTTTGTTCAGGGGGGGTCAATCGCAATTATGATTGAGTGGAACTGTGACCTGGATAAAGACATATGTATTCCGCAGTACAGCTTCACTCGGTTAGACCACTCAGTCAGCTCCATCACAACAGGATATAACTTCAGGTATCCCAAGCACATAGATAATCCGGTGGATTTATCACACAATCGGTGGTACATTTGATAAAGTTTCACACATACAAATAAATAATCTGGTCACTGGTTATATAAAAATTGGAGATAACATGAAACTATAAAATGACAACTCAAAAACTTATAATAGCAAACACTTGTCATGGCATGAATTATGTTTGAAAATATCTCAATATGCTAATGCAAAAATGCAGCCATAATCGTAGCACATCCCTTGCTTTGTGCCTTGTACCACTTGGGATGAATGGGTGTTATAAAAATTTGTATAGAAAATTGTGTTTGTTTTCTTGGCTTCCCAGATATGCTCGTTATTACAAAGACCAGGCAGGACAGACCTTTCGTAACCTTTATAAAGTGCATGGGATTCGATTTGACATCATAGTCAATGGAGAGGTATGTACACCCTTGATATACTCATTCAATCTTGGCCTAAATATAACTGGTTTCCATATAAACTGAAAGAAAAAGTAATTTTTGTTTGCTGACATTTCAGGCTGGAAAGTTTAACATAATCCCTACTGTAGTTAATATCGGCTCTGGATTGGCTGTGATGGGTGCAGTGAGTACAAAAAAACAGTGCTTTTCTGGATGTTTTTCAGCAACCTCAAGAAGTGCTGAATGAATGCAATTTGAAGGAAGAGTAAAACACTTGTTTGTCGTTTTTAATGAACAGTAGATTTTATATGGAGAATATCACAATGTTAGAGTGGTGATGTTTGATTCTTCTTTTCAAAAGTTCTGAAATTAGTGCTTTGTATCATTTCAGGGAGTTTTTTTCTGTGACATGGTGCTGTTATATATGATGAAGAAGAGCACATTCTACAGAGAGAGAAAATTTGAATCTGTTATGAATGACTCTCCCAACTGGTATTGATCTTTGATTTATCCGTTTTATTTACATGTAACTGATTCAGTTGTGGGGTATAATATTTTTTTGTGATCAGCGTGTTGTAGAGGGTCCCTGCAGAAAAAAAAACATAAGTAATTTCACTTGTGTTTTCAAACATAGATCAGATTCTCCCTTAAAATACACAACTAAAAACATATTGGAAGGCATTGTGCTATTTTTGAAAGCTAACTGAAATATCACACCATACTGAGAATACTTCAGCGATTTCTTTAATGATCATAAATAGTGCTGAAATGATTCACGGTCAACAATTTTAAATGAAGATGAAATGCGTGTTACATATGGAGCTATGCTTTTTTTGTAGGAACCGTACAAATAAAAAGAACTTGGCAAGGGAAGTGGTGCTGGAAATGAACTGAGTTTTGAATCCTGTGATATCACTGGGCAGGATGAATCAGGTTGGAGGTTCCCTCTTGCTTCTACCAGGCAAATGGAGCCCTTTACAGAGGACACCCCTACAGGACACAATGTCACATAGTCCTCCTTGGTAACATCTCAACAATTTGAAGCTACTCATCATGGATGCTGAATGTGCTCTGAAAATACGAAGAATAGCACCTCATCTATTTCAAAGGAAAATGGTTTTATTTTCATTTTTTATGCTGAACCTTGTTTTTTTTAAAGCTGCTATGTCACATAGAGCAAACCAACTGAATGTAAGTTATTCAGGCCGGTTCAGCTGTGAAATGTCAAGATGTAATTTTTTCTACAATGCAGTGATGGACCCAAGATGATTACGCATTTCCATGGCTGAAGTTCACTGCTGTGTTTAAATTCCTGGATGAAGTCTCTTCCTATTCATTGATACATTGTTGCTCTGCTGTTTCTGTCAAATGCTTGTCTGCACTCAGAATGTGAATGATTCCAAAGTTAAACAGTTGTCTGAAGGTGACTCTTTAGACAACAAAGTTGAAGAGTTGTTTGAAGGTAATTTTGCTAGTCTTTAAACTGTTGTGAAATTTTGATAGGTACACATACTGACAAGTTGTTATATTTGTGTCTACTTGAATATATAAAAAAATATGTTATCAAACAAAAATGGTTTATATTTTGATTCACACAGGCTATGTAGTTGTCAGAATCTTAAATAGCTGAAATGAATCCATGGTCTATTACATAAATAGCTAATGTGTAGTGAGATCTATTGCACAAAATAGCTACAACCATAAAAGCCACATGATTCATGGTGTGCTTGAGGAAACAGGGTATTATTAGATAAATTCAAGATTAAAATTCTGAGTAACAAGTTCTGGACCACAGTTTCTCCGTTTTCTTCTTTAATATTGCCTAACTGGCACTGTTACCTCACACCTATGGGATCAGGGTTGAAGTCTCTGTCATGGCTCCATGTGTGTGGAGTTTGCATGTTCTCCCGGTCTCCTCCAGGTATTCCAGTTTCCACCCACAATCTAAAAACATGCTCAAGTGAATTGCAGTTGCCAAATTGTCTGTAGAGGTGCATGTATAAGGGGGCCCCGCTATGGGTTGGCACCCCATCCTAGGGCATTTCCTGTCTTGCAACTATAGTTTCTGGGAGAGGCTCTGAACCCCCACAACCCTGCCTAGGACAAGCGGGTACGGAAAATGGATGGAGATTGCTTTGTTTGTAGTTCCACTCAGCTGTATAAACAATTTGAAATACAAGGGGGAAATGAGTCCTAACTAAAACAGCATTTCAGAAATGTGTTATGTTTTGGTTTCTACTAGAAGAAAGCGATATGAAAGCAATGTGTCTGGTAAATTCAGCTACACTGCACATCCAATTAACTCCACCCTTGTTGCACTGTTAATACTTTTAGTCCCCTGCTTAACATTTCTATTAGTAGAAAGACAGATTTAAAGGAAATATTAGACATATGATATTTTAATCAGGAAAAATTACATTTTCATCATTGTAACTGTCAGACAAACCGCAAGTGTCACACCTTCACACAAAACAGAAAAAAAACTATTTCAAGATACTGATATTTCAACAAGGCAACTGTTGAACTTTATCACTGAAAATTTTAATTTCAACCGTGCAGTGTGTAGACAACTGTACAATCTACAAATTATTACTGACATCACATATTAACAATAACTTATAATGCAAGCCACCTCAGCATCACTAAGCATTAAGACCATTTAATCCAGTAACGTGTTATGTGGATACCCCAGGGTACTAAACCCTAAAAACTGTGGGCTTCGGGATCATATAATCGCTCGCCTGGGGATTTGTCGTTCATTATAGTTATGGATCTTTTTAATATGGGTACAAGTTTTGCAGTTCAGTACAAAATGAAAAACGTTGGAAGTGTTTTGTTGGAGGCTACCTGTGACTAGTAAAATATCTGATGTACTAACACCCTACAAGTCGTACGCGGAAGCGGTGTCCTGCAGTTTTAACGTGGGGGGCTGTGGTACATCATGACTTGGTCAGTACACATGCACCATACCGTATAGGAAGGTCCAGAAAAGCACGTAGGTGAAGAGACCCCCGACCAAGCCCCCCGTGAACAGCAGCCGCCGGGACTTGAAACACTTATTCCACCGGCGACCGGCTTTCAGTATGAGCAGCAGGGAGAGAAGAAACGAGGCGAGAAAGTAGAAGACGAAACCGTAGAGGCCGGTGAGGCCCAGAATCCCGGCGGTGGCTCCGGACAGGGCGGACACTGACGTCCTGCAGTAGTCCAGCACCGCTGCGTTACCACGCACGGCCACCTCGCTGATGAACTGCGGGCCCTCTCTTTTGGCTGCCAGCCCCGTCATGTCTTCCACTATGTTTGGAGACGGCTCTAAACGAGAAAGTGAAACATTTCTAAAACACTGACATCGAAACGTTAACTCCAAATTAACACGTGATCTGAATAAACGGATGATGCGGAGGTACGCGTTAGCTGGACGGCTAACGCCTTACCGTCTGAATAGGCCAAATGAGTACAAGAAGCTCCTTTATTTTTTCCGATGAATCACACCCACATTGTTCGCACGAAGGAGTCAGTATCCTTTGGGTCGCTGAAAACGTCCCAGCGATACACAGTCTGCTCACCGCCAGATGATTAAAAAAAAATAAACCAACAGCTCGGCTAACAGCCTCCGTCACACGGATTCAGACATTGCTCTTTGCGGTGCATTGTGGGAACAAGATATAAATCAGTTACCTTTCATAAAATGTATATTATTTTAAACTTTGACATTCCAGATATCTACAATATATTTAGTAATAAATTTTTAAAATGCATCAATATAAGGTTAGATAGTAATTTACGAGATGCGCAAAATTGTAACCTTTGACCCTTAAAATACGGTAACACGGAAGGGCAAAATATATGTGTTCATAAAAACTAAGAAAATTGATACGGGACTCATACAGGGACGATTATACTTTTAATAAAGCTAGTGATCAAGAATACAAAACATAATTATGATACATGCGGACAAGCTGGTAAAGCGTTGTTCATCGAGTTGATAACGAAATGATTAGTCAGCTATCTAGGTCGGCATGTTAGTTGTGTCCTCTCTTCCGTTAACTTGGACATTGTTTTAATTTCCCATATAATGGGTGTAGATTTATCAGTTAAATGTTGAAAGGCGTTTGTCATAGTTGCTTTTTGGACTGTTTAATCTGTGAGTGCTAGGACATCATGGCATCAACTCCTACTCCTACTAAGTATATACTAGGTATGGACTTGGGGACAACTTCAGTCAAGGTGGTGCTGCTCGATAGCCCCTTAAGGAGAGTGACAGACGCCTGTAGCCTTCCCACAGCCGCTGACAGCAGCAACCGTGACGGAAATGTATGTCATTAATAAACTATATCCCATTAAGAGGATAAAATGATAAATATCATTTATCATTAATACATGGTTTGCTATTCATTTGTAAGAAGTGACTTCATTTGTAGATCGGAAAGATCATTTACTGGAAATTGTTTTAGAAAAAAAAAAAAGTTTTGTCAACTGTACTCACAGGTCATGGAACAGGATCCTGGGAAAATCATAGATACTCTAAATCGGTGCATGGCTTCATTGCCCAGAGACAAACTCCGAAATGTCACCAGAATCGGAGTATCTGGACAAATGCACGGGGTCATGTTTTGGAAGACAAAAACAGGTAGAAACCTTTAAATATATTAGATAAATAATAAGTCCCAGGATTTCATGCGTGCTTACAGTCAAATTGTAAATATTTTAAATAGTTGCATAAATTAAGGTGACCGGATAATCCATGTCAGTGCTAGGAAACATTTTGAGCTACTTTTGGTTTTACAAACTACTTTAAAACTGAAAGACTGCTGTGTTTGGCTAAATAGTTCAGTTTTTCTTGTGCTTTGACTGGTTTGTTTTCTTGATTGAAAGACTCATCTTGTTGTTTCATGTTAACATTAGTCACACATACATGATTATAGGAGACTCAAAAATCAGTACACAGCAAGAACTCAGTGCTTATGTGAAATCCAGGTCCTTTTAATTGAAATAGTTGTTTACAAATCCTGTCTTAGCTTAGAGTGTCCTCCCTGATAAGGATGATCTGGTCACCCTACATCAGTGGTTCCCGAACTGGGGAGCGCAGAGGTATTGCAGGGGGGGGCACACCAATGGGATAGTCAGTCGTTTATTCTTGTTTATAACTTCAGTATGCTCTTTATTTCTCCCACAGTGGTGAAATTGCACTATTTGTAATAGCATTTGTTTCACCCAATTAGAAAAGGGAGTTGTATTTCAAATAAAGTTTGAATCTGAACCTGTGTAGTTTGAATGGGGGGGCTCAATAATGTTCCTATCTAGAAAAGGGGGGCTCTGCAGGGAAAGTTTGGGAACCACTGCCCTACATGAATAAGATGCCATTGTCCAAATGTAACACTTTGAAGAGCTGCAGTAGTGCAGACCTGGGGCTGTGAGGACACACTATGAGGAACTTTATGTGAACCATTAAAAATTTTGTAATTAATAATATGTGCACTTTTCAGTTCAGTAATGTACTGCATTTCACTGTCTCCCTCCTAACCTGCTTCCTTTTAGATCAGTCACATTACAGTATATTATTGGCCTTGCAGTCTTTTGCACGTTAATTATCTACAGTTTTCTGATTAATGCCAATTAATTGATGAGGTTCTTTTATCTCAATGGGGCCTCAATGTCAACTTTAAGTAATTTTACTGCATTGGTTTGAGAGGATGATACTAGTTTTGGCCCTGGGTTGTAGGCACTCATTTCTACCTTTGCAAACTGAATAGTAATTATAACAGGTTCAAGATGTTTTCTACATAAAATGTGTCTTCTCTTAGGGCTCTTGCTTCAGTTGGTAAAAAATTTAGAGGGTTTTTTTTTCTTGGTCCTCAGGATCACTTTCCATCCTGATCTTCTGTTGTAATGTCCCATTAAATAATAACAGTCCATCCCTTTAAGGACCCTCCAGGAAATGACATCATTTATGGAGGGAAAGTGGCACAAGGATCAGTCAATATTAGTAATGAGTTTCATGAATCTTATGATGTTTCATGGTTTTAGTTTGTCTTGCTCACCACATTCCACCCTGCTGGGTGAAATTATAAAAACAAAAAAAGATTTGAAGAATTGTTTTTGTCCTTAGAGTTGCTCACTGTTGGGCCTTCAGTGAGCCATGGCTATCATAAGATCTCGGTTTCAATTCTGTTGTAGCATGATTGATTTTCCCGCTCAAACCAAAATTGTGAAACAACTTATAACTGACTTTGATGTTCATAGACAGGGGAATGTATATGGGTTAGCAGTGCAAATCTCTTTTTCTATCTCCTGCTCTTGTTTCCCATGGCTATCAGCATGCTATTGGGACCGAGGAGATAATGGTCACATGTTCAGGACCAACGATGTGAGTCAGCTTATTACTTGGCAAGATGGTCGGTGTAATAGTGCGTTCCTGTCCTCGCTTCCAAAGCCAGACTCTCACCTTAGCGTGGCCACGGGCTTTGGGTGTGCTACCATCTTCTGGTATCTCCAAAACAGGTTTGGAACAGCTATGTTAACACATGAGCAAATATGTTTCAAAAGACAATATTATTATATGGGTAGTTTATCTTACAGTGATTTAAACTAGATCTTTTAGCTATTTTAATGCTAATAAAAGGTATACATTTGGGCTATTTTAATTTGATATCCCTGTCACTTCTAACTTTGCATTGTAGGCCAGAGTTTTTGGCCGAATTTACCTCAGCAGGAACCATCCATGATTATGTGGTAACTATGCTGTGTGGCCTGGACAGCTGTTTGATGTCCACCCAAAATGCTGCTAGCTGGGGATACTTCAACACCAGCACTAACCAGTGGAACTTGGACATGTAACTTAAACATGTCTTTTCCTGTATGAGTGTTTGACCTTGGCTGCTTGATGTTTGGACGTGTGTGTGATGAAGTGTCTTGAGATAACCTTTAACTGGCACAGGGTTTGCACTAATTAGTCTCACTGTTTGCATGTTTAGCATGCATCTTTTGTTGCATTCAGAGTAGCATGCTGAAACTAAGTGTGTGTGTGTGTGTGTGTGTGTGTGTATGTCAAAGGCAAAACATCTTTTATTATCAACTTCAGATGTATAATGCATGGAGTCATACACTGAGGAGAAATATTCTTGTTGGTCATACTGCAAATGAGAAAGTAATAAATGGAATTCATACACACAAACACACACACACACATATATATATGCATATATGTCATAAAATGTCATGTGTATATTATGTTTATATGCCTCTCTCTGTATGTATGTATGTATGTATGTATGTATATATATATATATATATACACACACATACATATAGAGAGAGGCATATATACATAATATACACATGACATTTTAAGGCATAGACATTAAGACATAGGCAATAAAAAGTGTGTGTGTGTGTGTGTGGTCTAGTCTGAACAGCGCTGGCTTCCCCATGGAACTGCTTCCGGAACCCGTGGCCCCTGGATCCCGTGCAGGATTTACCTGCTCCGAATGGCATGGGATTCCTATAGAAACCCCTGTTGGGGTGGCCCTGGGTGATTTCCAGTGCGCCGTTTACTCCTGCATGGCACACAGGACAGACGCAGGTAAGGGTTCCGAAAGTAGAGGACCTCTTGCTGGCCCTTTCTTCGTCGTCACAGTGTCATCGGAACATGACTTATGTTTCTCTCTCTCTCCCGTCCCTCCAGTTCTGAATATTAGCACCTCTGCCCAGCTAAGCTTTGCTATGCCAGCAGAATTCCAGCCCCCGTGTGTTCCTGATCCCAGCTCTCCAGTCTCCTACTTCCCTTATTTTGATGGTGTTTTCCTGGCAGTAGCAGCGTCCCTCAATGGAGGAAATGCCGTGGCCACCTTTGTGGATATGTTAAGGGCATGGATGAAAGAACTTGGTGAGTGAATGTGAAATCGGCTGCGTTTCAGGGTAGATACAGCTCCTGTAAACCATAACGCAAGCATTTTTTTGTCACATGAACAAACATATACTTCATATGTGCAGTGAAATGCTTTTTGCCTTCCAGCTTTGTGCTCCAAAGGAAATATGTGATACAAGAAAGAATAATATATAAAGAAAATAAATTAAATTAAAATAACAATAGAAATAAAAACAATGTATTAGTAACTGTACTTTCTGTATTTACATAAAACAATCTACATCAGGATGATGTATGATGGGTAGTGAAGAGTAATGTAAAGTGCATAATAGTGGCCTGTTAGCCGTTAAGAGCCCTCATTTCATATACGGACAACTTGACGAAACATATCTTTTGAACACAGTAAGCCGTCTGTATAACATGGCTGCTGGCTTTTGGTTTGAATCATGTTTTCAGATTTTTTTTCTGTCTAGGGGTGGAAATAAGTGGCTCTTCTATTTACTCACAAATGATTGAGGCTGGTTTAAACCGGAACAGCAGTGACCTGAAGGTGAGGCCAACCATTCTGGGCGAAAGGCATGATACCAGCTGCTTAGGTCTGGTGTCCAACATCTCAGCCTCCAACGTCTCTCTGGGTCATGTGACCCGGGCAATGTGCCGGGGGATTGTGGAGAACATTGCCGCAATGCTGTCCCCCCAGATTCTGCTGGAGTCAGGGGTGAAGAGGATTGTGGGTAGTGGCAGCGCTCTTGTCCGCAATGAGGTGCTCAGACAGGAGGTAGAGAGGGCTTTCCTATTTCCTGTACATTACAGTGAGGATGCAGACTCTGCTGTTGGCGTTGCCATGATTTTGAGCGACAGAATATGATTGACCATCCAGACCAAAATAACGTACACGTTCTGGAATAGTCACTGTCTGAAGAGTCTACCATCAAGGGTTGCTCAGTAATGTGCTTTCAGAAATGACATCTGTGTGGTAGTTCTGGTGAAATTGCTCAAGCTGATGCTTTGTTTACAAGTAATCTGAACACTGTTATGATTTCAAGACTGTAGCATTTCAAGATAACACAAGGCTTAATGAATCCTGTAAATAAAATTAGTTAAATATGCTGTCAGCTGCGCAATATCACATCGCGATGTTCTCGCGATTATATGGCACATGTGTAAAAATCACCAGGGCTTTAGATGATGGGACAACCATTAGTCTGGATGTCTTTTGGTATTATACGGACGTTTACTTATGCCTACAATTTGATAAGCAGATTAGTAGTGCACCTAATATTTTAATGAGAGGCGTATTGTGATGCTCAAAAGTTAGTAACTTATGTAAATTTGGCGTATCTTCATGTTTATTAAATTCGTTTTGCGGACGATGCCACATGCTACTGTTTTGGTATATCATCGAAGTGATAAGTACTGAAATGGAGGTGAAGAAAGGGACAGGTTAGCCACAATATCTTTTGAAAGAAGAGATATCATGGATGAGCAAGGTAAAAAAGATGTTGGTGTTGTGGCGGTCCTTTTTGCAGTTAAAAGTCCCATTTATTAAACATACGGATCTGCCAAATGTATACAGATTACAAATATTCTAGGCGCACCACTGTGGGCATAAGTAAATGTCTGTATAGTACCGAAAAGCTGGCGTGCAGACAAATGTTTCATCTGCCATCGGAAGTCCTGAGCGACACAATCGTAGGTACATTGTGACATGATATTGTGCAGCCCCTGTCAAATGATGCTGGACAATGTTTCAGGAGCTTTTGTTCTGGTAGATGGCTTCAGTTTTTCCTGTGACGATATCGTTAAATGTTGCTCACGTTTTGTCTGCTGTCTGTACTGATCCACGAGGTCTTGCTGTTGTTAATCTCCCAGACATTACAGTGTCCTAATGTGATGTGATGCATACTGATTAACATGGAGGAATCACAGCACCCCCGTGAAATTGTCCTGCTTCGAGTTGAATTTATTTACGTGATCGGATTGCTGCTGCAAACAGCCATGCGCTGCAGCCTCAGCACTACCCAGAATTGTGTCAACAATCCTGTGTGGTTTTATTCCATTTAAACTTTAGTCGATTGTAAAATAGTTGTAGTATTATATTGTAGTAAAGAGCAAAGAAGGGAAATAAACCTGATTATACCACAGAACTTAATTCTCTAATCTGATTTAAAAGTGTATAATACCTGGCTTATCATGCATTAACTCTTGCTTGTTCGGCATATTTTGGTGAAGCATAAATAATAATAATTATAGTGAGTTAGGCCTCTGTGTCGGTAAACCCAGAGTGCATGCATAAAGACCAGTTGTAATCCTTCCCTGTACTGTAAGTCACTTTGAATGAAAGCGACGGTTGCATTAATGTAATGTAAGATTGCTGGTTTGAATCCCATGCCCTGCAGATTAGTGAAGTTGCCACTGCGCCCTTCGGCAAGGTCCTTAACCCCCCAAAATGCTCCAGGGGTGCTGAGAAAATGACCATGTGTGTGTGTGTATGTGTGTCTCAATGGAGAGCAAAATGGGATAAACAAAAAGAAGCATTCCAATGTACCCCAAATGGCAAGTAAAGTTTCATTTCAGTATTGAGTCAGATCCAGATTAGTTTCCATTTTTCTTCATTAGGTGAGAGGTTTTGAGAAAATGGATGTGGAATGCATCATCTTTCCTGATGAGGAGTAGAGAAAGTGGTCACATGATTCAGAAGATAAAAGTCCATGCAGAGAGTGTGGCTGGGACCCTACAAAGTAGGATGGGAGTGCGACTGGGACCCTACAAAGTAGGATGGGAGTGCGGCTGTGACCTTAGAAAGTAGGATGGGAGTGTGGCTGGGACCCTACAAAGTAGGATGGGAGTGCAGCTGGGACCATAGAAAGTAGGATGGGAGTGTGACTGGGACCCTACAAAGTAGGATGGGAATGTGGCTGGGACCCTACAAAGTAGGATGGGAGTGCGACTGGGACCCTACAAAGTAGGATGGGAGTGCGACTGGGACCCTACAAAGTAGGATGGGAGTGCGGCTGGGACCTTAGAAAGTAGGATGGGAGTGCGGCTGGGACCCTACAAAGTAGGATGGGAGTGCGGTTAGGACACTACAAAGTAGGATGGGAGTGCGGCTGGGACCCTTACACAGTAGGATGGGAGTGTGACTGGGACCCTACAAAGTAGGATGGGAGTGCGACTGGGACCCTACAAAGTAGGATGGGAGTGTGGCTGGGACCTTAGAAAGTAGGATGGGAGTGTGACTGAGACCCTACAAAGTAGGATGGGAGTGCAGCTGGGACCTTAGAAAGTAGGATGGGAGTGTGACTGGGACCCTACAAAGTAGGATGGGAGTGCGGCTGGGACACTACAAAGTAGGATGGGAGGGCGGCTGAGACCCTGCAAAGTAGGATGGGAGTGTGACTGGGACCCTACAAAGTAGGATGGGAATGCGGCTGGGACACTACAAAGTAGGATGGGAATGCGGCTGGGACACTACAAAGTAGGATGGGAGGGCGGCTGAGACCTTACAAAGTAGGCTGGGAGTGCGGCTGGGACCCTACAAAGTAGGATGGGAGTGTGACTGGGACCCTACAAAGTAGGATGGGAGTGTGACTGGGACCCTACAAAGTAGGATGGGAGTGTGACTGGGACCCTACAAAGTAGGATGGGAGTGTGATTGGGACCCTACAAAGTAGGATGGAAGCACACAAAGGTTATTCATACCTGTCCCAGGTAATTTTCCGTCCTCTGTGACTTCCCTGAATTTTGCGGAATGGATGGGTGCTCCTCCCTCTGCAGAAGTGGGATTCTGAAATCTCAGTGGAGATGACCCCTCCTGCTGAAGGGGAAGCAAAACTGCAGCATGTAAAGCAAACTCATAGATACCAGAAGTGTTGTTTAAAGAACAGCATATGGAGAAGAGCCTGAGGTAAGAAGGAATGCCGGTTTCACGATACTGCTGGGGGCTCCTCTTTGGAAGTATTCAAATCGCATGATCTTTGAACTACCTAGGGTGTTTCTGATGGCGTGCTGAATGCAGTCTTTAGTCTAGCGACTGGGACAATGGTAGAATATGAAAGGCCATTAGCCCCTTGTAGGATTTATCACTGCATTAATGCATTCATTAAGTTGAAGATAACAAGACACGATGCATTTTTTTGAGAAAGTTTTTTTCCCCCAATCAGAGTCACTGCCTATGGGGTAATATACACTATGCACATGGAGGATGTATGATGTTTGTTCCTGAGACTCCGCTGTATTGTGGATTGCCATTAAGGTGCAGTAATGCATGGTCAGACTCCCCAGGGAAGATAGAGCTGCTTTCTCTCCATCTCTCAGTCATCTTGCTCATCCCATGAAACCTCAGGCGGGATTCTCATGTGCTCTGTAAACACGCCAGCATCCATCACAGGGTAGGAGCTCTCCACAAGGCTCGACTATCAGCTCGGAAGGATCTGTTTAGTTTCCTTTGGATTGTAATGCCAGACATGACCTGTGCACAGAAAGAAATGGATCATTAGGAGCAACGGGAATTGGGGTACAAAGAAACAAAATACTGCCTCATTTTAATGTAAGTACATCTGTTTTTTAATCTCAGAAATACACTCAGATGCATGATGCGTACTGTCTCAAACAGCAAGGTGCAGGACCATTGATTATAATATCGGCCTTATAATTACATTTTACTAAGCTTCAAATCAGGTCAGATTCTGAAGCCAGTTAGTCATGTTTAGCTGTCTTTATATGAGAAAATTGTATATTTTTTTCAAAAAATTGTGTGTCTTATAAAATTATATACTTGGTATAAGTAATACAACCCCACTAGGGATCAAACTAGTCTCAATTAATATCTCATGACAATATCGACATAATGTCTCAATATTAAAACAGCAACTCAGCAGCAGTTGTGCTCAGTCACTGTACAGTCCTGTCCTGCAACATTTCACAGAGATTTAACAAATGCTGAGAACTATGCAATGATTAAAAACATAGAGTTAAAGTATAATGAAATGAGGCATCTTATTTCAGATCTTTGACTACATCATCATGCAGTCTCTCTCTCCCAAGGAGGTCCACTACAGTCAAAGAGCCTGTTACATCATAACATACATTAATAATTAATAATAAGTCAAGAAAATGCCACGGTGGGCGAATGCTATGCACATCTTAAAAATTATAATACCAGTTTGCATACCCACAGTGTCTCATGTCCGTCAGTATTGCACCGACATTTACGTCATCTTAAAACCAAAACTAAGCTTCTCATTCTTTGTCTTTGTGTTGATAAAGGATAATCAGAATTTCATGCTAAAATGGAAAATGTATTGCATGAGCTAATCGTGGGAAATGCTGCAGCATAGTGGCTTATGGGAAATATGAGAGCAGTAATGAGATTTCCCCTTTCTGAGGCTGCAGAAATGTGAAGCAATACACTTTAGCCACAGACATTGTCCTTGTCTTATTGACCATTTCTCCTTTTCAGAAAAACGTTTTTTTAAATTGAGATTTTAAATGAGAAAAAATTAGCTAGTTGACTGTGCTTTCATTTGTACTCCTGTGCATCTCCAGAACACACATTATCTTTTAAATATCATGTTTTTACATAATGATCAAGATATTGCTCAAGTTTTCCCGTTTTGATCGAAACAGAAACCATTTGTATTTACAGGTCAGCTGACAAACTGACGGCATTGCAGCTGGTAGATTAGTAATAAATCCTTGAAACCGCTTTGGTGCAAAACTAAAATCACAAGACTGACCATGTGGTGATTCAGATGGGAGAATCGTCATGACAACAGGAGAAATTTAAGGAAAACAGGGAGGTCTCAGGCAAAAGGGCGCACCCCAAACTGTGCACATCCATGTGGTCAGGTCTTTGCCTTCAGCAGAAAAACCTTAGAATACTTGGTGCTGGCAGGATTGACAGTGAAATGCACAGCCAAGTGAATGAGTAGGACTCACCGAATGCAGGGAGTAAGACAATACCATGCAAAAATCTTAGGCAGTCAAAGAAAATGTTTAAAGCTATTTATTTGGTAGAAAGTGTATATTTGCTCTGAAATATTAACTAAATGCATCATTTGAATGTATGCAAATGAAAAGTAACACAATAAAAGAACAATAAATTTGCTAGTGGTCGAGTCAACAAATGCACAGGTATATTGGATGTTTGCTGCGAATACCAGGGTGACTCTAAGAGAAGTTTTGAAATGGGTAAGCTAACACACTTGACAGACATGACATTATAATTTTACACCACCATGAAGGTCATTAAAATATCATTTCCATTTTCTTTAAGACAAGGTCAGATCACTAAAACCAAGACCAAGAGAGCCTACAATCAAAACTGAATAGAAAAACAATCACCCCAATAAGTATGCACAACTATGATGGCTAAGTATCCAACATGTTTTCAAATACCGTTCTCCCTTTCACAACCTCAACAAGTGGGCATCCTTATTTTTAGAAAAGCTTCATCCATCTTTTAACTGTTTATCCTGGTTAAGGTTGCAGGGGAGCCTGGAGTCTATCTCAGGCAGCTGAGGGAATTTACGTTACAATTATTTTGCAAATGCTTTTATCCAACATACAATTGAGAAAGCAGGGTCAACCAGACCCTCAAGCGATTGGGAGTTAGGGCCTTGCTCAGGGGCCCAAGGATGAAATTACCCCACTGGTAACTTTCTAATCGCAGGCACAACACCTTAACTTAATGATCCACACACCACTCCTATGGGTACAAGCCTAGAATACACCCTGTATAACATGGCAGTCTGTTGCAGGGCACTTATACACACTAACTGGCAAATTAGAGACCAATTAGCCTCACAGGATCTTTGGGCTCTGGGAAAACCCACATGCCATGGGGAGAACATGCAGAATCCACACACACACACACACACACACACACACACACACACACACACACACACACACCCCCAGAAGAACCAGGATTCAAACCACAGTGCTGGTGGTGTTGTTTACTTGCCCTCCACAAAAGCATTCATTTAAGTTTAATTTTGTATAAATAGCATTTTTTCCCCATTGGTTTCACTGATTGTTTTGTTTTTGCTGTTGTTTTTGTTAATAATAATAATCACTCTGTGTGATCTGTCAAAGGAAATCGTTTGTTAATCATTTGGGCTGGTCTCAAATTCGGGCCACAAATATACTTTGACTGTGCCTCCCCAGAATGTCACAGAGAGGAGGAGGCATGGATCAGACAAATTTTCCAGAAATGAAGCCCTTCTCCCTGGAGACGGATGACCGGAGCGCTGAGGAGAGGTCACAGTGCAAAGCGAAAAAGAAAGGTTGGCCCTTCAAGGCCCTTCAAGTGAAGAAGATCCCCATGGATACGATTTACCTAGAGGAAGTGGTCACGCCCCAAATCCGGTTCAATTTTAACTTTGACAGGTGTGCTGCTTATGTCACTATAGCATGCACAGACACCTAACTCCTGTTAACAACTGAAGGGCGAGTTTCCAAAACTTATTCAGGCCATTTCTGCTTGTTTTCGAGATGAGACCACCAACAGCCGGACGTCAGGCTTCCCAATTAAATGTCACAATATTGGGAACCAAAACTTGCTCAATCCTCATGTAAACCAACAAAGTACTTTTGTTAAATTTCCAAAACTCACTAAGTCCACAGAAATTTTCTTGAAAACATATCCTGGGAACCGAGTGAACGTTTCGCTTTTCTAGCTTTTGCACACTAATTTTAATTACCAATGATGTGATGTGTTATCTGTAGGAAAATAAGGGGATGTGAAGAAATGAGAAGTCAAGAAAATACACAGAGATTCGACATCAACAGCCTGTTTGCGGCAGTGTCGAGTGGGGACGTCAGGAAGCTACAGGGGCTGCATGAGTACCTGCAGCGTACAATGAAACACCTGACGAATTCTGAATGTAAGCAAGGTTCCAGCTCTACCCCCTTCAGTGGCCATTGTCCTGCAATGGACCAGTGGGTGCTGAAAAGAGCTGACAGGTCATGGAATCCCCAGTGGCATTTTTTTGGTTTGTTTCTGGGGCCCTCCAATTGTTTTAAAACTTTAACAAACAGCTAGCAAGTAGAGTCAGAAAATCATAGCTAGTTAGCTGGTTAGCAGACGATGTTGCTTCAGGACCCCCTACAGAAGGAACATATTTATTTAATATTTAGTATAGGGCGTGAGGGCCCCATGCAAATGTGTGGTTTGAGTGGTGCCAAACACCGCCGCTGGAAATGCCTTACGTATAAAATATGATTACAAACACAATCATCCCACTTGGACTGGGTGCTTGCATTGCCGTTCAAGGCTAGTCCTTTGACAGTGAATTGCATAATTTGTATGGCATCATTTTCCCTTATTTCTTGGAATTTAAACTTATTTATATTATGTCTTAATTCAATACAGGTGTGTAAGTTTTGACAGCTTTGAATAACTGCAAACTATACTATTTGGAAACATACGTTTACCTGGACTTCTGATTGTTGTCCTTGCTTTAGATCAGTCACATGGCAAAAATGCCCTCATCAAAGCTCTCCTAAATCTAAAAAACGGCAAAAATGACACCATAGAGTTTCTCCTTGACATTGTAGAGAAAATGGGAGACTTGATGGAATTTGTCAATGCAGGGTACACAGACAGCTACTATAAAGGTGAGCTCTGCCTTAAACAACTTTTGTAGCATTTTCTTAAACCCTTTGTGATGTGTACATTGTATATTTCACTCTATTTCCCTCTGTAGACCTTCCTGTCTGTGTCTTTGATGGGTACAGGGCAAACTGCGCTTCATGTTGCCATAGAGAGAAGGAGCGAGTTCTTCGTCAAGCTACTGGTGCAAAAAGGAGCTGATGTTCATGCCAGAGCCTGTGGGAAATTCTTCCAGGCACATGATGGACCAAATTTCTACTTTGGTATGTATGATGTATCCATGTATCCATGATGAGGGATGATCAGAGGTATAAAAGTTCCATGAGATTTGTTGAGTTTTAGGTACATTGCAAGCATCTGGGGGTTTGTCCTAAACATTATTCATGTCTGCCACCCAGGTGAGCTGCCACTGTCACTGGCAGCCTGTACCAATCAGCCAGCCATTGTTGATTTTCTCATCGATAATCCATACCAGAAGGTGGACATCACAAAGACAGATTCCCAGGGCAACACAGTGCTACATGCTTTGGTCCTGGTCGCAGACAGAGAGAACACCAACTTTATTGTAAGGATGTATGATCATATCCTCAGTACAGCAGCAAAACTTCACCCAGAGACCAAGCTAGAGGACACTGAGAACCATCAAAAGTTGACCCCACTCAAACTAGTGGCCAAGACAGGTAAAATCGAGGTAAGTGTTTTGTCTGTTTCTGTTGCTTTTTGTCCTTGAGTGTCTCTTTATGTCTGCACAATATAACTTTCAACATCTAAACAATCCATCGTTGTTGACTGCATTACTAGTGAGATGGTCAAAGCTGTCTGTTCATCCATCCATCCATCCATCCATCCATCCATCTCCTAGAACCAGAGAGGGAAGGAATATGTGGCCCTGTCTTATCAGGTTCTTCACCTTTGTTTCAAGCTGTTTCAGCACATGATAAGCCGCAGGTTTGATGATGAGCACAGTGTCCACCTGTCCCGCAAATTCATAGAATGGGCATATGGTCCCGTCCAGTCATCCCTCTATGACCTGACCTCAGTGGACTCCATTGAGGCAAGCTCTGTCCTGGAGATCATTGTCTACGGAAGCTTGATCCCTGTATGTCGGTGAAAAATGTCTTTTTATTATGTGCAGTAATAATTGGTCCACGTCAACCTACTCTTAGCTTATCCATTTTTTTTTTCACACGGTGGTTTTCCTTCAGCATGGTCATTCATGTCACATGGTCTTACGGTTTCAGAATCGCCTCGAGATGCTTCAGCTGGAGCCTCTCTGCAGGCTGCTTAATGACAAATGGGATAAATTCGCTCGATGGCTATTCCTCTTCAAATTCCTCGTCTACCTTGTCTACTTAGGGGTATTCACCACAGTTGCTTATAACACGAAGATGAAACCGGTAAGGTGTTGAATGAATTGCTAGCCAGTTCTAAATTATTTATTTATCATTTGTTGTGTTCTATCAGAATGGCAGATTGCTTAACCCAGATTGCTTCTGGGCTGTGCAATAGGTTTCCAGAAGGGAACATTCACAGGCTAATATCTTTTTCTTACATGACATAAAATCATTTTCCATAAAAAGTATTTTTTGTATAAGCTTAAAAGCATCTTAAGACACGCAACAACCTCAACATGGCTAATTGCTAACAGTATGCGTTATGTGTATAAATTTGCAGCGGCCATCGTCTTCAGAGGAAAAGGCTGATGATAAGGCTGATATGGATTATGTCTTCCTCACAGGCCAAGTGATCTGTTGCATTGGAGCTTTTTATTTCTTTTTCATAGGGGTACGTCAGGCATATTTTTCAATTCCAATAAAATATCATGTAAAAATCCCTTGAAAATGTATGGCTGAGTCTGAACTGGAAGTGAGCTGATAAACTAGTTTGTGGATAAGCAGGATGTATGTGGACAAATTGTGATAGCGGTGCTATGCCATAAGGTGTCCTCCTGGGTGCCCTCTACACATCCCTGAATGCACCCTACATGCCCGGCATCCTGTAAGTGCTGCTGGAGAAGAAGCAGAAGGACCAGCCTCTGTGTCTAGCATGATGAGGCGTGGCCTTCCTCGAACCCAGATTCCCATCACCACACCTTTTGTTATAGTTTAATTAATGAATGTAATATATAAGTACAGAGGCAGGCACCAGTTAAATCAGATTAGCTGATAAAAGTATACAGACATTGGTATCATGGTTTCTCTTCACTTAGTTGACATTTTTTGTTTCTTGTGAAAAGTCACGGAATAATTCTGCTGTCTGAGTATACATTCAATTTAAAATGTCCTTCAAAATTCATGAAAACAAGTTGCATTTTTAGCCTGGGACAGGCTGTCTTTGAATCAGCTCATTTTCAAAATATACAAGGCCTATGATCAATCATCATAGCATGTGTGTATTTATATGTTGAATGTGTTTATGACATAAACCTTTCTGATGTAAAGTTATCAGAAATGAAGAGAAAGCGACCGAATCTGCAGACCCTGCTGGTGGATGGGTACAGCGAGATACTTTTGTGAGTTGTCAGTTGATTTTCGAGCTTTAAGCAAGTTGCATTGGCACCATGGTATGGCCGCTATGAGCTGGGCGAATCATCAATCAGATGAGTCTGGGTGTGTGTAACAAATCTAAGATTGGGCTGGAATGACCTACCATGAACTTCTCCCCACTTGCCACATTTTCTTATCAAGATTCTAAGTGATGAAGTGCTCTGCTCCTAGTTTCATACAGGCCATCCTCTTCATCATCTCGGCAGTCTTGTACTGCTGTAACAGGCAGGAATACTTGGGTTTCCTGGTGATCTGTCTCGCCCTCAGCTGGGTCAATCTGCTCTACTTCTCCCGAGGTTCCAGACACATGGGGATCTACACAGTCATCATACAGAAGGTACTTCTCAGAATAGCTTGAGTGGTCCATTGTAGAGTCATATCTTTGTACAGCTTTGACATTTCATCACAGTCACTTTTGCGTCTCTCTCATCTCGTCAGATGATCCTCAGTGACGTTTTGCGCTTTCTGTTTGTCTACATTGTCTACCTTTTTGGATTTTCAGCAGGTATCTGTCTCTTTCATTCTTCATCTATCATCTTTTTTTTTCTAGCAACACCTTATATCAAGTAGCCTTAAGTAAGACTTTCATAATGCCTTTGCAGCTTATGTACCAGTTATAAACCTTTCTGTGGTATTAAGTATAACAGCACATGACTTACAGAGCTGTATTATGTAGGTTTTTTTTTACCTAAAGTCTAAATTTTTAAAATGGACATAAGGATTGGTTCATGACTAATAACATGTAATGACTATATCTACAGCTGTGGTGACGCTGCTGGATGAGCCCCCACCTCGCCGCAATGGCACATCAAGGTCATTTTTCACCTCTGGACCTGACGACTGTAAGAAACCCACCTTCAAAAGCCTTTCCTTTACCACTCTGGAGCTCTTCAAGTTTACCATAGGAATGGGTGACTTGGAGTTCACTGAGAAATACAAGTACAAGGAGGTTTTCTACTTTCTGCTGATCTCCTACGTTGTCTTCACCTACATCCTGCTGCTCAACATGCTCATCGCCCTCATGAACAGGACTGTGGAGAAACTCTCTGAAGAGAGCTTAAACATTTGGAAGCTTCAGGTAAGCAAAGCGACCCAACAACAGATGATCTCACCGGTTCTCTTCCCATACTATGATGCCGGTCTGATGACTATAATCAGCAATCATGAACCAGGGGACAAAATGGACTTGTCTCTTCAGAGAGCAATCATTATCCTGGACCTGGAGAGGACTTTGCCCTCCTGTCTGAGGAAGAGACTGCGCTCTGGGATGGAGAAAGATCTGGGCAGGAAGCCTGAGACAGACAAGCGCTGGTGCTTCAGGTGAAATACCAGTGTGGATGCAGCCATTTAGACTTGAAGAATAAAATGAAGCCATAATCTAGGAAGCATCACTGACAAATAACTAGAAATTGGCAGTCATGTTCTACAGACAAAATCAAATTACTTTTTATACTTGCATAGCATAGTCACAGAAATCTCATGTATTTTTTTAGGTCTTTACTGCTAAAACTCCACCAGACTGGATAACAGTAGACCTTGCATAACACATTAATCTGTTTTCGTGCCAGTGAAAGCGCAGGGCAGTATGTGGAGTATGATGTGTTTCATTTTGTCGTTTTAGTGTTGAAGAAGTCAACTGGAACAAATGGGAGAGCGACCTTGGCATCATAAATGAAGAGCCTGGGAGCCATCAGATGATAATGCTTTTCTCACCAAACAAAGATATGCAACTCAATTAAGTGGGGGGGACGGGGCTCAGACTTCAATCACTGTGATAGATCAATTTAGACCACGTCTGTATCATACGGAAGATTTAAGCAAAATCTATAAAGATTCACTACACTGACATTAATACTGGTGCAGTTACTTAAAGCAGATGGAGAAAGTCCATTTAGGTGATATATTGAGTAGCAGTGATTGTTGTGCAGTTACACAGTCTTTGGTCCACTTTGAAATGACTGTTTTATTCAAGATAGGGTTCCCAGAAATTTTCCCCCTTTGTAAGAGAAACACATAATGCTCCCTTTCCTCCAAACCAGTGCATCTCAGAGCCACTGATATCTGCTGACTTGCTATGTTTCCAGTGAAATGGCCTCGAATGCCCCTTCACAGGCTGCAGCAGCTGGCAGAGTCACAAGATACGACTGAAAATGATGCACTCACAGTGATTCTGACAGTCCACAAAAGTGGATCTATTAAGACCACATAAGTGACACTGGTGAAAACTCCAGTGTCTCACTAACAAAGTAACCACATGATTCACATCACAGGCAGGATGCACGATGGCTTCATCCAACTAAAACACATTATTCTTTGATGTTGGCACACCTCAAAATTCTCAAGAAACTGAAATTTCTATTACTCGATTATTCAAATCACAACAAACCTATACTATATATTAATACCTGAGTTTAATAATTCATAATGTTTAAAGCCATGCATAATATGCATGATGACAACCTTACAAATTATTATTATTAATTATGCTAAAAACGTTATTTTATTGTTCATTTAAAAAATAGCTTGTGTAAAACCTTTTCCACTTTGTATCTATATATGATGTACATTGATTCAGGTATGTGCATGCATTTCTATAGGACCTGTGGAGAACAGAACTGTGATGACATGGATTTTCTGTATATATAGCATTTCAGCCAGACACATGATACACAGATCAGTCAAACCACTGGTTCTCAACTGGTTTAGCCTCAGGACCCACATTTATGAAACTTTGAACCAAATTTATTTCACAAAAAATAATGCAGTGATATTAAATAAAACAAAGCAGTAACAGTTAAAAGTTTGGCATTAGAAAAAATGTTCAAAACGATTTCAGTGCATACTGACTAACAGTGTGAGTGTGAAACATCCAGTTCAAAGGCTCAATGGATGAGTGCTATATTCTTCATTCTTTTGCATGCGATTTTCACTTTCTTATTGCAGATGGCTCACCATCTTTTTCTCATTAGGAAGTGTAAATCTCACCAAAAACTCAACCAAGAATAAATCAGTGTTAATTCTGCATGGTCTCGTAAGTTCTTCCAGCATATTTCAGTTGTATTACTGATAATGATTCCTACACAGGATTTGAACCAGTGACGTTCTGATCATCATCCCTCATTTTTTTTCTCGTTTGTTATTTCTAAACATGTCCAAAATGTCTTTCGACCATCAAATTTTCAATTTTTTGTGCATATTTCCTTGCAGAAACAAAAACTGTCACTGTAGCACAGGGCACATTTGGAACTTAATCATCTACACACAAATAAAATATGAAAGATGTACCACAGGGGTTTCGTGTCGAACATTTAATTAAAACAACAGAAAGTGCCCATATTCGTGCTTTTGATCCATAGGCTAGATCTTCACATACACATAAACACCAGCAGCACATTTAGAAAATAATTAAGCCATTCCTGAGCCTTCCACACTAGTTCTCAGGCTCTGCTAGTTCACTAAAGACATAAATAGGTATAATAAAGTGACGTAGGAGTGGGATCTTTTCTATTTGCCATGTTTCCCATGCAAAAATGTTTTGGCAAATATGCTAAAAAAAAAACAATACAAAAAAAAAAACCCTCTTTGCCATGTAATGCATCGATTTGTCCAACAGATGGCAGAAATACGTTTGTTTCAAAGATTACGGTGGACTTTATTTTTTACAGCAGCAAGAACTTAAACAGCAAAACATAGCACTGACAAACATATATATACAGTACCAACCACACGAGGTGCCAGAACTAAAGTGAATGTAGTGCAAAAGAAAAAAGTATACAGTACAAGAATAGAATATCCTGAAAACAGAATATTGTGATTCTATAGAAATAAATATTTGAAGATAAGAGTAATAAATTAGAAGAGTATATTAGCAGACATTATATGTGCAATTAGAACAGAAAGCACTGAACTTTAACTGTAACAAGACAGGATGGGGGTGGGGAGTGTCAGGACCACGGGGCTGACGGTGAGGCATGACGCAGGCAGGGAGGGAACAATCCAGGGAGAGCAGGCTTGGAATCACCCCGTGTGGGGACTTTATTGACAAGTTACAGCTTAGCGCAGGCAAACAGGCAGCTACATAACATCAATGACCCGACAGGGGAGCACAGGACTGAGGAACTCTTATACGCAGGAACACATAGGAATGAATGAGGGGCACCTGTGACTGATTAACAATAGGGCAGGAACACAAGGTAACAACAATGAGTGACAGGTGTGGCTGATTAGCAGCCCCACCTGTGGGAAACACAGGGAACAGACTGGTAGGGCAGAGCTGGACGTGACAGGGAGGGGCATGTCGGGAAGAGGTGTTGTGGAGTCTGATGGCAGTGGGCAGGAACAATCCCCAGTAGTGTTTTTTAGCACACCATGGTGCAATGAGCCTGTGGTTAAATGTACTTCTCTAGTGTCTTCAGTGATAGCACGTCCTGAAGCAGATGGGCGAAATTGGTCATTATTTTGTTCAATTTTGCCAACATTGTCTTCTCTGCTACTGCCTCCAGTAGGTCCACGGTCAGTCCTGTGATGGAGCTGGCCTTCATGATGAGGTTATTCAGGCGTTTGGCATCATCTCAACTGATGACACTTCCCCAGCAGACCATAGACTAGAAAAACACACTGGCTACTACAGTCTGATAAAACACACACAGCAGCCTGTTACATACGTTAAAAGACTTGAGCCTCCTCAGAAAGTAGTCTGCTCTGACCTTTCTTGTATGGTGCTGCTGTGTTGTCTGCTCGGCCCAGGCTGCTGTTCAAGTGGATCCCCAGGTACTTGTAAGACTGCACTACCTCCACTTCTTCCCACTGGATGATGATTGGTCTCAGGGGCTTCCTGTTTCACCTCCCTGACGGCTACAAGCACAAGGCAGGGAACAACCCAGGATGGGGCACCAATCCTTTGTAGGGTGCACTCACACACCAGTCTTTATTATCAAACTACTAATTTAATTGTAAAACCATCTAGTTCTCCGGTGTTATTTTTGCTCAAGTTCTTTTTTGTTTGAACTACAGTTTAGTTCTGTTTATTTTTCAGTGTAGTTTATAAGTTTTAATTTTAATTTTAAATATATATTGCTATTTGTTTTTTTTTAATAGTTTAGTTTCATTTTAAGTTTTAGTAATTTTACATCTAGAGATAGACTGAACGTTGCAGAGCTATTTGTCTGATCTTCAAGAATCCTACATGAATACTCATTGCACAGTACATAGCAATGTCCTCAAAATGGGTGTTATTATTAATTAAATGTATTATTAACGGTTTACAAGTAACATTGTGAAAGAGAACTAAAAAAAGCTACCTAAGTGGTATTAAGAATGGTAACAGAATGCATTTGACTTTTGTTTTTATTTTTTTTGGTTTATTTCAGAAGTGATATTTATAGTTTTCTTTCAGTTTTCTATTTTCATATTTTATTTAATTGCATTTTCTGAAAAAAAAAAATTCTGTTAAGATTAATTACACTTTGGTGTGGCTTCTCCGGTGTCACGGTGACTTACGGTGACATTTCAGGCCAATGACAGTGGTTCATCGTTGGTGGTTTGTGCCCTTCATTTTTAACCTGATCGAATAATCTTCTGTACATCAGAACATACTGCTGCTGCTAACACGACTTTAAAATTTGAGGAAAGAGAGTAAATGTTTCCTGTCCTGTTTTAAATATCCTAAAATCTTAAAAGAACAGCCGCAAGGCTTAACATACTGATATTTCATTTTTTTAAAGTTATTGTGCAGTCACAGAGTATGGAACTGCTCGATGTGATTATTTTAAATTTATGTAGAGAATTTTGTTCAGGCTTTTGAAATAATCAGCATTGAGTTAAGATCAAATACACTCAATACAATGCTTTTATTGTAAATCCATTCATCCATCCATCCATCTATCTATTTTCCATAGCCACTTGTCCTATTCATGGTCGCAGGGGGTCCTGAGTCTATCATGGAAGCTATAGGTGTACAGCAGGGAACAACCCAGGATGGGGCTCCAGCCCATCACAGGGCACACTCACACACTTTATTATCACATTTTTCATTTAATTCTAAAACCATCTACTTAGTCAGTGTTATTTTAGCTCAAGATCTTTTTCAGAGTTGCCTAAGAGTACTGATGAACTGATGACACTTCCTCAGCAGACCACAGAGTAGAAAAACACACTTGACCACTACAGACTGATAAAATACACAGAGCAGCCTGCTACATACTTTAAAAGACCTGAGCCTCCTCAGAAAGTAGAGACTGCTCAACCTTTCTTGTACGGTGCCGCTGTGTTGTCTGCCCGGTCCAAACTGCTGTTCAGGTGGACCCTCTGGTACTTGTAAGACTGCACCATAACAAAAAGTCCTCCTCTGTACTCTGACTCATCTCCATTGCTGATGTACCCTACAATAGAGGAGTTGTCAGAGGACTTCTGTAGATGGCAAAAGCTGTTGTTGTGCTGGATGTCTGACGTGTAGATGGTATACAGGAAGGAGACAGGATGGTTCCCTGAGGTGCCACAGTGTTGCTCACCGCCATAAAGCCACGCCCACAGGGGGTGAACATGAAAACTCCACACACACAAAGAAGTGGTTGTGAGAAATTAAACAAAACGAGTGAAGAGGAAAAAAACGAACAAGAACTGGTGACAAAAAGTCATTCGTATTCCGCTGTATGGAAATATTTTGTATTTGATAGAGACAGGAACGTACGCAGGCTTAAAAAAATACTGAGATCACAATTTAGTATGACCGTCTCATCCTTTTACCCTTAGAATATCTGTATATCTCCCTTGTTCAATTTAATAATTTATGCCCACTGCTAAAAACAACACTTAAAAGTCTTAACAGATTTCTTTTTTTTATTTTTAAAAGTAAATTGTCATTCTTCAATTATTCTTCTTTTAACTTCCTCAGGAGTTCACTCACTGCAATTTATGCATGAAATTTTAAATGTAAATACTTCATTAGTATTAATTAATAAGCACTGTGATTGAGTCAATAGTCCATATTTTCTTTCAGTTCAAATTGTGAGCATACCTCAGTCAAAAACCACTGCAATCCACCAGTGACCAGACCCATCAGTGTCTGAGAATTTTATCAGAATCTAGTTCATGTTCCTATGAATATGCATCATTGCAGGGCATGTCAGCCTCTCAGATATCATGCTGGGACCACATCCATGTTTTAAGTGTCCTGAGTGTTGAGAACAACTCCTCACAAGAGCAGGTGGTAATGGACAAGGTCAAATAGAGATGTAGGATTCACAGAATATTTGGGTAGAACTGCATACGTGTTGCACAGTGTCATCTGAGCTGCTGAAGGCGATGATCCTGTGTGATTGTTAAATTTGTGTCTCCACCTCCCGTGGTATGGTGTCTTTCATGAAGAAGGGATATGAGACGTTTTTAATCAGTTAATGTTTTTAATTCAACATGTATGAAACTGAACAATGGTCATATGTAGTGGATTTATAAGCACAACATCTTATGCCAATCATGCATAATTTAACAATTATTTTCATACAACAATTGGGATGCATTTCTATATATGTGTAGAAAGCAAACCCTGCTGAAGTGAGTGTGAACAACCATTTTCAATGTGACAATCATTTCGTTTCAGTTTTGTGACTGGTAGCCAATATTCGATTTAAAACTTAAATTCCAACTTTGTAAATAGAGTTAAAAATTCTCACCGAGTTCTTCACGGCCTACGTTTCCTACACCTCATGACGTTCTCCATCGAGGTCAAGAAAAGTGGTTAGGAAAAGGACACAAGACATACTATTCAACCACGGTACTTTTAGATCGAACTACTGGGGTGGGGCTTATAGCGATACATTTAACCACCATTTGACTTTGACCACAAGCACCAGCTCTGACTTTTGCGATGGGGGGAAAGAGAAGTAGTGGAGCAAAAACTGTGCATTTGAAATTATTTTCGTACCTCTGTTACATTTAATGCATAAACAAATACCTTTTTGCTTACCTCTCCATACTTTTTCATCGAATATTAATTCGATTGATAAACGATATACTTTGGCGCCGGGCAGATCGAGGCATGGCGATGGCGGCGAATAAGCAGGAGAAGACTTGCATTGCTACAACGTTGCTCTTTAATAGACTCCTTAATTGTATTTAGTATTAAGGTCCCACTACCTGTTGTGCGGTGTGATAGCCGCACACGCAAGTGCAGGAGCTACTAAAGTATTCATTAATGCATTAAAAGTAACTGACGTACAAAAATAATTACTTCACTTATTACTTACAACACAGGCAAGGGGACGCGCGATTCTCGGGAGCACAACAGGTATTTACACTAACAAATGCATACACAGGGGCTGTATACACGGCTCGCGAGCATGTCGGGATATGAAAATGTAACAGGCGCTAAAATTTTATATGAATTATATGTACCGTATTATGTAAACGACGGGGCTAACCCTTGTTTTAGCAGTACTTATTTTGACATAGTCGTTGAATCGTAGAAAGTAAATTAAGAAAAATAATTTAAAGTCAAAGTGATGACAAAGGCAGGCTAGGATATTCCGAGAGGCTAAATGTCACATATCTACGGCTAACCTTGCAGGTTATACTCTGCAATACTAAACTGTCATTCAGTTTTAAATTGAAGTGCTTCAGCACAACTGACGGTTTTCGCTTTTTATTTTCATCTTCACACGCTATGCGCTCTCTCCCTGCCGCCATATTGCCGAGTAATTGAGAAGGAAGATTTTAGACGATGCTTTTTAATAATCGAGTTTAATCGAGTAAACGTGACAGCTCTACTAATGATAAACAGAGATGAATCTTTGAGGGAACAAAAAGAATCAACTAATATTTATTTCTTCTTAGCAACACAACATTAACACTATTAATGCACAACTAATTTATTAAGTTTATTTATGCTTAAATTCTTATTTTTTATTAATGAAGGAGCCTATGCACGCATTAATTTATGCTTTAATAATGCAGTAATTTAAGTCGAGTAATAAAGGATCTTAATTGCTGAACTTAAACCGTTAGCCTTGTGGTTTTGTCACTTCCAGTTTAAAGTGTCCACTTCCCCTTTGCTCCGACTGCTGTGGTGCGTGGGAATAGACACGAGACAGTGAAGGTACAGAGGATGAGGAAGTGAGGGTCAGTCACCACAGATCTGGGCTCAGTGACACACGTATGGATTCTCTGATGCTCTTGCTTCTTCTCATTGCTGGCCTCACAGGTGAGTCACTCATTACAGTGGAACTGAGTAGAGATCTCTCTCCTGCTCCTCCACACACTGTCAGATACAGTTCACAGCAAAAACAGTTAATAACGGAGATCTGCTTCTACATGAGGGTAAAGATCGACATGAAAAAACTTGTTGGGAGCTGTTTCAAGTTGCACTAACATTGTATTGGAAATTTCGAATATTTTTGGAATTGTTACAAATGTCACAACATTATGTAGAATTCAAAAAGAATAAAGTATAAAATATTATTATAATGATAGTATGATTTATAGGTGACTGGTATGTGAGTGTGCCCTGTGATGGGTTGGTGCCCCATGCTGGGTTGTTCCCTGCCTTGTGCCCATAGCCTCAGGGATAGGCTCCAGATCTGCTGTGACAATGAACTGGGCAAGCGGTTTCAGAAAATGGATGGATGATTTATAGTTACTTACCTTTCATTTTTCTTTTTAAGTGTTTGAAAACTTTCTTTATTAAAAGTTGTAATTAAGGCATGACCAAAATAACATGTATCAGTTTGCTGGTGGTTTGCCTGAACGCCATCTGGAATGGGATGGATCAACTACAAATTTGAAAGCCAGAGAATATGTTTTTACTAGAAAGTTCTGAAACTACAGCTATTTATTTACTGCACATTCCGCTTGTATGTCAATTTGCATCATCAGTTCTTCACAACCAGTTAGGTGGTTAACTGTATTTATACGTCATAGAGGTTGGAAGGAAAAATGCATGCCCAGCAACAAACCTATAAACTGGAATGCACGTGTTGGTTGTTGTTTTCATTTGTCTTGTAGTGTAACAAATGCCTAAGAAATCAAAAGTATGGCTCCCCTGGGTTCCAAACTGTGACCATTTAGTTGCATTTTGTGACCACTTTTGGAGTGCGACTTAAATTTAGTACGACTAAATTTTCTAACTAGGTGTGACTTGCAAATATGCCCCTCATATAGTGGCTGACCACATCGTGCTATATCACGTGAAACACCCGGAGAGAGCGAGAATTGGTATGTAGATGTATGCATGTGTGTGTGTGCAAGATCATCAGAACTTGGTCTGACTGCAGTAACTCAGAGACACTTCTGTGGAGGAGGTTACAGTGATTACTTGCTGATTGCTTGACCACAAGCACTGACACTAATATGGAAGTTAAGTAGAAGTGCAGAAAAGAGACAGCATATTGAATTATTTTTGTACCTCAATAAAACTAAATACCTTTTTGCTTGTGTCTCCATATATGGCCGGTGCCGGCGGTGAAACGTGCCAGCACTTATCTGTGGTCTGTGGTGGAGGCTATGGTGGACTGATCCCAAAACCATATGTATTCTCTAGGGATGTACCGATATATCGGCCAAATATCTTTATTGGCCGTTATTTGCCTTGTTGACTACCGGCGGCCAACGGTAAATTAGCCCGCTGAAGTGTCTGCTATTTATTGTGGTGTTGCTTCGATTTTGTGCTGGGTAAATGAAAAAACCTCACAGCAGCATGCACACATACGTGTTGTTAGCATGTTACTTCTTCACTGTGAGTGAAAATGACACAAAGACTGCAATTTGTAATACATTTAAAGCCAAAGTAAACCGTGGGGGAAGCACCACAAAAACGTAAATGTGAACTTTTTTAAAGTAAACTTTAAACTGATTTAAACTGATAATCTTGAAAAGGAATAATCATTAAAATTGGAAAGCTAGCTAAGGTTTTTTTCCCTAGGACAGTAAAACAGAGTAAAAATGAGCAACCCTTAAACTCTCTGTGCTATAATGTCTGTACATTATGGAGGTATGAAAAAGCCGGATCTTAATCTAGCTTACTAGTGATGTAAAAATTGCATATGCATAAAATGCAATGTTGGCATTAATAATATTACCCTACACCTATTATTATTTGGAAGAGAGTAGTACACTTCAGTTTTATTTGGACTTTATTTTATAAAAAAAAAATACAATACTCGTTACAATGGCACATGTCAAGAGTGCCATTAAATATTAGACAAAGTGAACTGTCCTAGAAGCTGCTGTCTTGGAAGCAGGAAATTGGGCAAGTGTCAAGACCTGAGTGACATTGACAAGAGCCAAATTGTGATGACTAAATGACTGGGTCAAAGTGTCTCCAATATGGCAGTTCTTGTGCGGTGTTTCTGGTTTGCAGTGGTCAGTACCTTTAGTTATCCAAGAAAGGCCAATCAGTGAACTGAAGATGGGGGTCATGGGGGCCCAAGTGTCATTGATGTGTGTGGGGAACGAAGGCTAGTCGGCCTGGTCCAAACCAACAGAAGAGGGACTGTACCTTAAATTGCTGGAAAAGTTAATGCTGGCTATGAGAGAAAGGTGTCAGAATGCACAATGCATGGTGGTTTGCTGCGTATGGAGCTGCGTAGCTGCAGACTGGTCAGAGTGCCCATGCTGACCCCTGTCTTCCGCTGAACGTGCCTATTGCAGGCGCTTGAGCATCAGAAAAAATAGTCTGCACATTTTGGGGATTTTGTGCACTCAATTTAGTTTTTCGTGGGGATGTAAAACTAATTTTTGTGCATGATTTTGGGCATGGTGGCTATGAGAAGAAATAAAAACTGTCCATGGCCCCTCCTGGGCTCCGTATATACCATTTGTGTATCTGTTACATTTCTTGACATTTAAGTGGAATGTACAATAAATGAATAGGTACAGTATCAGAGTTACATGTCACAACAAGAACGCATTTAGGTTAAAACCACATTCATTGGCTTTCACATTTTCAGTTGATCCATCCACCAATTCTAGAAATTGTAGAGGTTGAGGAGTGCGAGGGGTGTAAGGACTAGATGAACAGAACAGATACAGTGGCAAGAAAAAGTATGTGAACCTTTTGGAATTTCATGGTTTTCTGCATTAATTTGTCATAAAATTTGATCTGATCTTCATCTAAGTCAAGGGTATTGACAAATATAATGTGGTTATAATAATAATACACAAAAAATTCTGTATTTATTGAGAACAACCATAAAAATACTCATAGTGCTAGTGGGAAAAAGGGAAAAAGAACCCTTGGAATTAATAACTAGTTCACCCCCCCCTTGGCAGCAATAACCTAAACCAGGCACTTCCTGTAGCTGTGGCTCAGACCTGCACATCATACTCTGTCTAGTATCACATTACAAAAATGTAAGCTTAGGTCTAAAATTACAGGGCAAGGATTCTTTAATAAAGGTTCCACTACTACATGTTTAAAACAAGATGGCACAACACCAGATACTACAGATTCATTAACAAAGTCTTATATACTGCCACCTATAACCATAAAAACTCCTTTCAACAGTGTAGATTGAATACAATCCAGCGAACAAGTAGTTAGCTTATGGTGGAAGATCATATTCCCATAAGAACTGAGAATAATATGCCCTTAAAATGATCCAGCGTAGCATGTGCAGATAATGAGTTTTGGCAAAAATATACAGGGCCTTATATTGGTGATCTAATCAAACAAAACAAAATAATCTAAAAATCATCACTAGACAGTGAAGAAGAAAACAGGAGGAAGCATTAGAATAGCTAACAGGATTCAGATAATTGTTACTCACATTAAACAAAACTCTCGTCCCGCCCTTGCATAGCCTAGTTTCTGAGAAATGTTTATTTCTTGCATCCTTCACAGTCTGGTGTTCCTCAAGAACTGCTCTTAAGATTTCACAGGACACCTGTAATTTGTCCTTTTTCCATTTGTTTTCTGCTTTTCTACAAATCTTTGTCAATGCACGAGTATCATTATTGAATCATGGGAAACAACTTTTCAGTCTTAAGGGAGCAACTGTGTCCATGACTGTAGTATTGGAATTGTAATACAAAACTGTAATAAAATTATCAATATTGGAGTGATTGCATGGTTTTACAATAGATGAATAGATGGCACAGTAATGACTGCCAGTGGCACTATTTATCTTACATGTTTCAACTGGAGCTTTTTTTTCCCCAAAATAAAGGCTTATCTGGACAATAAACATGAATCTTTAAATCTCCAAGAATTAAAATTTTGTTGCTTGTTGGTAGAATAGATACTAAAAAATCAGAGAACTCCTCATTGAAGTCATTTCCTTGTCTGGGAAGTCTGTATACCAAAGCAAAGAGAAATGGTCAGAATTCATATGTTTCTTTCTCATTAACAGCAGTTCCAAGGTGCTGTATGTGGTTTGGGTTACAAGATGGCACAGAAATGTCTGTATAATTAAAGACAATCACTAGACCTCCACCACAGCCCTGGAATCTTGGGGAGTTAAAATACGTACATCCAGTGGGACAAAGTTCGCCCAGTGAACTAGACTTATCTGCAGTCTTCCAAGTCTCTGTCACAAACATCAAATCCAAGGCTCGTGATGTAAAAAGTATTCTAAGATAAAGGTTTTGCTATTTATATAGCTAGTGTGGATGAAGGCCATCTTTTCCCATGGAGTAGTCCTCCGGACAGTCCATTGATTCTGTCCTGTGCTGCAAATTACTGTGATTTGCCAAAACTGTAATATGGGTGATGGGGATTGTGAAAAAAGGTAACCCGTTTATAGTCACAGCATCTACAATCACAGCGTGTGGTCACAGCCAGTGATGGACAGAGCTAACCAAAAAGTTAGCTTTGATAACTGCTAATCTGCTAACTCCAAAGTTTAATTCAATAATACTAAACCGATAAACCACAAAAAAATTTAGTGGATGCTAGCGAGTGGTTTGGTTTTTGAATCTGAAACCCTTAAAGGGGCAGTACACCCCAAAACTGAAAAAGGTATGTTTTAGAGGGGGTTTTGTACTATCTATACAACTAGGTTGTTTTGCTAGAGGGGCTTTAGAGCTGTCTGTCCATCAAGGTTGTTCTGCTGGGAGTTGCCTAGTTTTGGAGAAGTATTTCTGGTAAGAGACGTTACTGTTTCCAATTTTTCCATTGTATTTTATGGCGCTTCAATCACCAAAGAAACAATGTCATTCAGTCCAGATTTACAGTTAGTGGAACTAAATTTAGCTGAAGCTAATTGGTCTGCTAACGGTTTTCAAAATTAGTGGACATGCCAATATGCTAACAAAAAATTAACTTTGCTAGTTAGCGGTTAGTGGATTAGCGGTCTCTACTCACCACTGGTCACAGTCGTGCCTGCAGTCACAGCTAGGGTGTCCACTGGCATAACTCTAAAAATGAGGACACCTGTGTCCAAAAAGGAGGGACATAACATTACATCATTAGACATTCAGTTTGATATACTAAACTGTGTCACACAATTTTAAATACAACAATGCTAAATTATACTTACTAATGAAGTCTTCAAGTTTCCCCCCTGCTGCAAATGGTAGTGTACTACTAATATGAGACAACCGTTAAAGCAGTTGTATTAAAGTAAGATCATAGGCAGTTTACCTACAGGCAGGAGTGTCATAAATGGGGGAAAGTTAGGACAATTCCAAAGGTGTCTTTTTGACAGGGGCCCTAAATAATTTGGAACATAATGGATTGGTCTGGGTTGTGTGCCCAATATGATAAGTTTTCATGGAGCCCAGAATCTCTAGCAGCACCCCTGCCTTCAGGAAGAGCCTTGTAGTATCTAAATAACCCATATTTTCTTTAAAATAAGTTCATTTTTAGCAATTAAAAATTATTCTTTAAATGTATTTTTTTTCATCAGTACTAATGACTACTAATTTGACATATGGTCCCACCAGGTCCAAAAGGGGATGATTGTCTTGCTGGTCCACCTGGTCAGCCTGGTCTGCCTGGCATTCCTGGACAGACGGGTAAGCAGGGATCCCCAGATGTGCCCAGATTTTCTGGATTTTCTGGAGGATGTGCACATTTACAGTTACAGTGCCTACAGTCATACTTTTGACAGTCACAGCATCTACATCAGGGGTGGCCAATCTTATCTGCAAAGGGCCAGTGTATATGCAGGTTTTTGGGATAACCTTTAGGTCAGCTGTTCAAACCCAGGTGTGAGGACTCTTCAGCCAATCAGC
>JAAGVU020000103.1:15643064-15656794 GCA_011763525.2 Mormyrus iriodes | reverse complement strand
CTCAGACTACCTTAAATTTGTCAAGTTAACCAGCTAAGCAAGAAATCCTGCTTCGTGGAATACCCCCCAGGGCAGACCAATGACGAAAACCGATGAAAACCAAAATAGAACACAACAAACACAGGGGAAACAGAAAACCAATAAATATTAATAAGTTGATAAGGCTGGCCAAACCCACAACTGGAGGATACCAGTCTCAGAGCCACAAGTTCAACCTAATGAGCTATACAGCAGTCTGAGGAGCAAGGGCAACACAGAAGAGTTATCAAACAGGGAGTGACAAAATGGGATGGCTAGCGACATCTGCTGGCCAAATGGGGAAGGGACACGAAGGGCAGGGTGAGACGGGCACCTACCCTGACAGATTTTTCCTCAAAGTAGTTTATGTAGCACAATATTTCACCCAAAACAGTTAACTCCTGTCTCAATCAATGAATTAGTCAGTGCCACCAAAATGAAAAGCACAACCAGCATCATTTTATCCATGGGAGTCAAAATGCTTAGATATATTGTCAAAATGTGTAAATAAGTGCCTGAGCTCCACAATTCTGAATGATAGTCGTTTCCCACTTCCTTGCTGTTAATGACTGATACTTTTTCTTTAGCAAACTAATTTGTTATTCATATCAAAGGCATCAGTTTCAACCTTGCATTGCAATGTGTAAAGTTCACTTGCAAGAGAAAGCACTCGCATGCACATGTAACTTTATCTGTATCAGGTGTGTTAAATTGGGGCTGCAACTAAGCTCAACATGGTAATAGATCTCCAGGAGCAGGAATGAGCACTCTGCCAAGCACTGCAATATGTCCTTGATGTTTTGTCAGATTGCAATGTGCTAATTGCTGTGTTAGACTGTCAGATTGCTGTGTAAAATCTTCTACGCCCAAAACCAGCAAGAATTAACCTTCTTGTAATTGCCTTTCAAGAAAGAGTCTTGTTGTCTGCGGTCTGAATTCTTCTGATACAATTAGCAGATTTTTTCTTTGTCTGTTTGAACCATTATCTCAGACAGACATCATCCCTGCATGAGCTGGCATTTCTACATCCTTTATTTCTAATAACATTCCCTGTTGATACAAAACATTAACTATGCACTTATATGCACTTAATAAATAATGTAGAAATAGGGGTTTACTGAGCAGGTTTGAGTTTATGGATTGGTTGCTGTGACAACCAATCCAACAAAAATTTCAAAGAACCGAGAAATCCAGGATCTAGTCAAATTGATAACAATTAAATCCCGGTTACTCATTAATCTACATATGAAGAACATCCCCCAGGTTTATTCAATGTAAGCAAGATTACATCACAGATATAAACAGAGCTCTGTCTACTCATCCAACCATTGCCGCGCCTTTCTTACGAGAGAAACCGATTGCAATCGGTGTGATCATATTACAAAGAGCGCATTTTTTGTTTTTGCAATAGAACTATATTGCATGATATGAGAGTATAAATGCAAAACATTTAATTACCAGGGGCACATAAGAAAAAATAAGGTACCTCTTTATCTTTAACTTTGTTCGCTAACATGTAGCCCACACTACCTTCGTGATATGGACCCCTGAAAGTTTAGATTCTATGAGTAAATATACAATTAAAGACCTCCACATGATTCAGTATACTAATAGGGAACAACATTCTGTACTAAGTTGCATACTCAGATCTGCATGAACTGTTGAAATGAAGTGGGATTTAAAAGAAGTGCAGAATATAGAATGAAATCCTCATATGCTTCTGTAGGTACGTGACAAACAACTCTATTCACATTCATCCATCAAGTACTAAGAGTATCAACAATTGTCTTTATAATTCAGATTTAATTGATTTTATTGAATTGTATTATGGCATGAAATAAACTTAGAAATGTTTCATTGCAATAATGCTTTTCATAAATCAATATACTGTAATGCATGGTGCTGGACGATTGGGTAAGCTTGACCCAGTCCAATTCCCATCATTCCATGTCATAACCACCCACCTGATAAAATGTCCAGCCATAAACTGACTGTGAGGTGTAAAAGGTATGAGCGGCTCAGTCTGTGACTGAGCTAGAAGGAAGGTACAGGTGTGAACACTAAACTGTCTTTGTAAAGACACTAATGGAAAGTTATTATTACTCTCTGTTCTACCTACTTCACCTTATTCCTGTCACTGTGATGCTTAGCTCTACTGGATCATATAATACTGCGCAATTTTTAATAGTTTGGTTTATCGTACTTCACAGTAACACCCAAAAATTAAGTAATGTTCATTTATGAAGCGCCTTTCATAGACATGAATTAACAAAGCGCTGTACAGCTCTCACGTCCAGCCCGGTCCGCTCGTCTGATCCCCGTGTTTCCCCTTGGGCGTGGCTCCAAACCAACAACGCCTATAGCCTGTCAGTCTCACCTCTTGTTCCTGCCATTCACAACTGCCTTGTGTTTTCTCCTAATTAGCCTAGTACATTAGCGTCCCTCAGGCTAGTGTTCTTTGTCCGGTCATTGTTGCCTGTTCACGCCAGCTGTCAGCCCTATGTGTTTCAATAAAACTTCCCGTGTCTCCCTGCACAGCCTGCATTCTGGGTCGTTCCTTCCATTTGTGGACGTGACAACAGCAAAATAAAAAAAAATAAAAATGAAAAAGAGTAAACAAGAAACATTAAGACACACATTAAAAATTAAAGGATAACACAGATTATTATAACACATTTAATATCAATAAAAACCTAGCCAAAAGTCTGATTAAACAAGAAAGTGTTTAACTTTAGTATTTCTTACTAAAAAGAATCCATGGAGTCTGCCAAACGCAGCTGTAGCAGATTATTCCAATGCCTCAGAGTCACAGACTGAAAGGCTCTATCCCCCCTAGCCTTCAATCTCGTGGGAGGGACAACTAACAAATTATCAGCCTGAGATCGAAGAGTACGACAAACAGTGTGTTTCATAAAAAGACTAGATAGACTGTTGCTATTTAGTGCACTATATGTAACTACCAAAATTTTTAAACGAATCCTAATGTCCACCGGGAGCCAGTGTAAGGAGTATAAAACTGGGCTAATATCAGCGTGCTTACTAGAATACATTAGCAACCCGGTCGCTGCAAGTAAGCGCGAAATAGATGATTCAACTAAGCCAGTAAATAAGGCATTACAATAGACATGATGAAACAAATGCGTGAACATTTTTTTCCAGTTCAGCCATAAAAAAAAAATTGGTTGCAATTTTGAAATGTTCCTTAAATGAAACAAGAACATGAGATTGAATTTACATGAGGAATCAAATATTACTCCCAAATTTTGAATACTGGACTTAGAAATTGTAAAAAAGGAGCGAACCGCTTAAGAAATTTTTGGGTGAAATTCAGGAGGAGGTAATCATGGTTTCAGATTTACTGGAATTTAAATAGAGGTAGTTATTAGAGAGCCACTCTTTAATCCGTGTTAAGCAGTCAACCAGGGTGGACAACCTATCTTGCTGGTGTGGTTTAAAAGACAAATACAACTGAATGTCATGAGCATAAAAGTGATAAGAAATGTCATTAAAAGATAGAATTATACCTGCTAAAGGAATTATGTAAAATTAAAATAATAATGGACCAAGGACTGAGTCTTGGGGAATCCCACAGGCTAAAGTAACTGGCAGAGGAAAACTTGTTCGCCCTAACAGAGAGATTCATATTATTTAAACAGGAGGAAAACCAGTCTAATGCAGAGCCCAAAATACCAGCGTATTAAGTAACATATTGTGGTCAACAGTATTAAAAGCAGCACTGAGGTCAGGTCGTATGTAAGTACAGAACAATTCCCTGCATCAGAAGCCATTAAAAGATCATTATAGAGCTTTAAAAGAGCAATCTCAGTAGAGTACTGCTTTTGAAAACCATATTATAAAGGATCAGCAATCTGTAATTTGTGTAATAAAGATTTAAACTGATTTTCTCAACTCTTTCTAATATATTGATAACAAATGGAAATTTTGAAATTAGCTGTTAATTATAAATAGAACTGGCATCTAGACTAGGTTTTTTAGTTAAGGAATTATCTCAGCATGTTTAAAATAAGAAGGAATGTAACAGACAGAACACACACAGATGTAATGAGAGGCCTCGTGGTTTATTGGATAATAATATTATTACACATATTATTACAGATATTATTACAGATATTATCTGTAAAGAACCAGAAAGGGAGCAGGCAAAGTTGATAGTGCATTATTCAAAAGGTCTGAGGCAACGGAGATCAGTCCGAAGACAAGACTCTACACACGGGGAGAGTACAAGGGGGAGGATCAAGGAGGGGACGGGCTGGATGCAGGCAGGGCAGGACTGGCGGGCAGGTCAGGATGGGCGAGCAAGGCAGATCAAAGCTAAACAGGAGACAAAGGTAAGAACTCTCTGCACACCTCATGAAAAGCATTCAGTAATACCTTGCACTGATCGCAGGATCAGACATTGCTTAAATCAGGTGCTGTCAACTGCGTTATCCGCATTGTCACAAGTGGGGTGTGACAAAACTCCTCCCTGATGGCCACCTCCTGGCGAATGAGGGGTGTGGTGGGGGTATCCTCGGGGATGTGGGGCTGGCTGGTCTGTGTGATTACAGTGGAACTGTGTGATCAGGTCTGAGTCCAGGACATCGGTGGCAGACACAGGACATACTTCTGGGCTAATTTATGACTAGTGGGCAGGCGGAGGTTCTGGGTGGCGAGCTAAACCCGTTGGCCAGGGAGGAAGATTGGGCCGGGTCGGAGTCGGTGATCAGCGTGGCTCTACTGGAGGGCGGATTGTTAGCGGTTAGATCTCTTCCAAACCTGCCGACTCCGCCGATACCATTCCTCCAATGATGGGACATTGCTGGGTTGGGAATCCCATGGGAAGAGCGGGGGTTGATAGCCGAGGATGCACTGAAAGGGAGTGAGGTTCATGGAAGGCATACGTGGAAGGAGTTCCTGGCACACTCTGCCTAAGGTAAGTACCATGACCATTCAGTCGGTTGGGAGGAGAACATAAGCCAGAGCATCTTCCCGACCTCCGGGTTTGTCCTTTCTGCGAGGCCATTGGGCTGAGGTCAGGTTCTGGGTAACATTCAGGTGGGAACAGAGGGAATGGAATACCTTGGAAGCAAATTGAGGTCCATGGTCTGAGATGATGTCGTCGGGGACCCTGTAGTACTGGAACACTCAAATGAACAACAGGTCGGCTAGAGGCAAATGGAAGTTTGGAACCTATCTGCATATCTTTGAGAAACAATCCACCACCGTTAAGATGGTAGTACAACCTCGGGAAAGTGATAGGTCAGTGATAAAGTCGAGAGAGATGTGGGACCATGGCCAGGATGGTGTGGGAAGGGGTTGATACTTAGCGTTACCAAAAACGCATGACTAAATATTAGAGAGCCCTCACTTTTTTATTGCTCTAATAGATGTGTTCTTACAGTTCCATCCACCCATCCATCCATTTTCTGCCGCTTATCCAGGATCAGGTTGCAGGGGCAGCAGTCTAAGCAGGGATGCCCAGACCTTCCTTTCCCCAGCCACCTCCTCCAGGCCCTCCGGGGGAATACGAAGATGTTCCCAGGCCAGCCAAGAGATATAATCTCTCCAGCGTGTCCTGTGTCTGCCCTGTGGCCTCCTCCTGGTTGGAGATGCCCAAAACACTTCCCCAGGGAGCTGTCCAAGAGGCATGCTAGATATATGCCCAAACCACCTCAACTGGCTCCTTTCAACGCAGAGGAGCAGCGACTCTACTTTGAGCCCCTCCCGAGTGTACAGGCTCCTCACCCTATCTCTTAGGCTGAGCCCAGAATCCCTGCAGAGGAAGCTCATTTCTGCTGCCTGTATCCATGATCTCATTCTTTCAGTAACAAACCAAAACTTGTGACAAAAGGTGAGGGAAGGAACATAGATTGACTGGTAAACTGAGAGCTTTGTCTTCCAGTTCAGCTCCCTCTTTGCTACGACAGAACAGTACAGTGTCTGAATTCCTACCGACGCTGTGCCAATCTGCCTGTGAATATCTTGTTCTTCTTTTTTTGCAGTTAAAAAGGCATATTTTGAGTACAAAAGGAGCAACCTATTCACATCTAGTAGCATAAATGCAGTATACATATACAACACAGGGTTTGCGGAGTTGTAGGTTTAGGCCCAGGAATGGCCAACTGTATGGCAAGCCAGAATGCCATTTCATAGGATAATACCCACTCTGCATAACTTAAACATTTTTGTAGTAAAAATTATAATTCTTACTAGTAAAAAAAAGTAAAAAGTATGGGTTCCAGATATCTATAATTCAATTTTGACTAGAACAAAACATCATTTACACTACTAAGAACTGTATTGTTAGAAATGTCATTGCAGACACCTGACATTACATTTCTACTAGTAGAAATACACATATGTGTTATTTCTGATCTCTAAAATATAATTGCAGATATCTAATAAATCTAATAAAATATCTAATAAAAGCTGAATTATGTGTATGTGGACCTGGATTTTTGACTAGTCAAAATTAAGATGTAGATAACTGCAGTATAGAGTTTTTAACTAGTCAATACTGAATTATAGATATCTATGACATGACTTCTTACTAATAAAAATGGAATTTTGGATATGAGGCAAAAGTTCAAAGGAAGTCAATGGTAATATATGACTAGCAAAAACTGAGCTATACATATCTGTAATGCTATGTTTTTCTAGTAGAAATACAGTTCTTACTAGCAAAAATAATAAATCTTACTAGGAAAAATTTAATTATGGATATCTAAATTTCATATTCTTGTCTCGTTGAGGCTCAGGACAGAAGTGAAGGCAGGCATTGGGGGAAATCAAAGGGGCTTTATTTAAAAAAAACTACAACACGGACGGCGCAAAATCAAAAGGACCATGAGGGGTCAAAACATGGAGATGAGAATCAGGCAAGACTACAAAGCACGGGCCACATGCCGTAGCATAAGCAAGTAGCAACATTAATGACTGGACTAAGGGGGCTCAAGACAGGGATGCACTTTATATACCACTAACGAGGGAGCAGATCAGAGGCAGCTGAAGTGAGTCACACGAGGACTGAAATGAGAGGCAAGACAAATTAGTGACAGGTGTGGCTCGTTAGAGCCACCCAAGGGGCAAGAACAAGGGGGCAATCATGCAGTGCATGACAATTGTTGTTAGTAAAAACTTAATTTTTATGAGGTATAATGTTACTTTTACTAGTTATGACGACTAAGCCTTACACTACTAAAAGACAATTTGGTATATACGAGCAAAGGGAAATCAAATTAAAACCATGGACAAATAACGTGTGCAATTGGCGCCATCTGCTGGCAGCGGACTCCAAACTCTAATGCAATGTGTTTGTCCCTGAAAGCTCAAAAAATTGTTGCGGATTTCGGAATAACGAATATAAATTCGGTGTTTTTAAACCACTGTATAAGGTTCTATTACAGTTTTTCATTTCAAAACTTTAAAGCTTCCTGATAGACAATCTAAAACCCTCACAGTTTAGTCGTGTGTGTGTGTGTGTGTGTGTGTGTGTCCATCAGGGCTGCCAACCTCGGTTACCTGGCTGGAGTGAGATTTTCAATTTGAGACAAGTCTGCACACGCATACATGTATGTAACAGTTTTATTACCTTGTAAATAGTAGGGATTGCAAACTACCGCAACGCGTTTGATGTAGCTAATTTTAGGTTTATAATGAAATATCATAGATTTGTTGTAAGATTTCTTGCGTGAGCGTGGGTCTGAAAGCGTGAGTGTCACGCCAGATGCGGGAGAGTTGGCAGCCCTGCTCCATACTCAGCCTGTGTTGTGCAGTTTTTCTCCAGTTAGGCGTACTCTGCTTTCCTCCCACAGTGCTACAACAAGGAATTACATTAACTGACATCCCTAATTTGCCCTTATTGGCAGTTTCAGTTTTATTACATTAAACAGTTGATAAAATAAATTCAGTGGCATTCTCAAAAATCTACAGAAGGCAAAGAAGAAAACTTTAAAATATGCAATTTGTTAAAAGAGCTGACAAAATCAAGCAGGCATTAGTTAAAGCACTGGGAAACAAAGTTTGGTTTAAAATGTTACATGCACCATTTTCTCAACCGGCATTGTGTTTTCGAGACAATCTTGGTGTTGTGTAGACCATAGCAACCGTTTTCAATTGATACAGAATCCTAATTCTCACGTAGAAAGTGAGATGTAACCATAATTCACTACATTCCTTGACAAAGTAACTGTCATACGGAATAACCTCCAAAATCAATGCGTCAGCTCGGCCTGGCCAGGTTTCCTATTACATATTTCGTTCCCCGGGTTACAGTGGTCTACCTAGTCGCTGTTATTTACCATCAACATGCAACTATTCATTTCCTATATTTACCATTAAATATACGCGTTAGATTTCACGACACAACAGTCATACACTGACTGATATTATGGTAACTCCAGTACTACTGTAACACTTGAGATCATCAGTGAGCGCTCTTAGGAAGAGTGGTGTCGCTTTAAGAAGACGTTACGCAGCTGCCTCCATCCGTGCACTGCCCGCTGGCCCACGGCGCTCCGGCAGACTCGCGCCGCAGCGCCCCTCTCCTTCACCTGCGCCTTCCACGCGAGCGGCAGCGCAAGGCTTCCGCTTCTGAGTCTGGAGCGAGAATCAATGGGTGAACCCGCTGAAACTGGGTACGTGGCCATGGATCGTTGAACGGATACCCGAGCGGTATACAGGTAAAGATATGCATTGTTCTCTTGCGTTTATTATATCGGTTTTATAATTGATTCCATCTGCTAAGCTGGTTCAAGTTTGTGAACGATGCAAGGTGCCACCTCTGGCTGCTATTTATGTATATAGGACACACCAAGGACTGGGATCATATGTATGCGGAGTGTTTTATGAATAGGGCGTAGAGTGAGGATTGAGGTTTTAAGCCCTGGATGCAGAATGGGAAATGCGTGCGTATTTTCTGCATATCTGTTGTGCAAAAGGGTAAAATGTGTACGGGCACGTTGTTTTCGATCGTTTGTAAACCTTTTTGTGCTGAGTAGTGGGTGCTGCAGTGGTGATGCAGCGCCCGGCATATGCGTGTCTCCTAGTGTGCGTGTCGTCCTCTTCATCAGCGTTGTCCATGAAAACGGCTGACTTCCATCGTTTCTAAAATTTATGGACGTTTGCGTGTTTTTCATACTTCAAGGTTAAGCACCGTATAAGGTGGAAAGGCATTACGCAACATTTTCTGATGCACAGTCAAGAGTGTAGAAAGATGTGTACAGTTTATTCTGGAACATTTGTGATTCGACCTTCGTTCAGTAACCGGTTGGTGTTTACATTCTGTAACTCCTTTTACTGCATCACTAGACGTGACATTTTGCTTTATTCGTGAAAAACCTGAAGACTTAAAATGCTTTTCGTTTTCCATATCAGGTAGTACTTGCAGGCAATGAATAAATGCGTGTAATACAATAGAAGCCGCATAATATTGTCATTATTAGCATTATTATTGGATGGCTTAGCTGAGAAAATGTAAGGGGGAAAATTACTGTTTATATGTTTCCAATATTGTACAATGATCCGTATTTCATAATGCTAATAATTTGTATTTATAAATTTATACCCTTTTGACTATGATTGATGTCAGAGGAACTTATAACCCCCGCTTACACATTCTAGGTTTTTAAGCGTGTTCTATTACAGTAGTTCAGTGTTTTTTTTCTTATGAGAATGATTAAGGACTTACTCGTCCAGTTCTGATTACTTGTCATTTCTGCCAAACATGTTTCCAGCTGATTCCTTTCTGTTATCACATTATTTATGCTTAGAAGTACTGTCCTAGTCACAGGCTGTGATATCAGTGGTCACCATGTCTTCAGGTCAAGGGATGAACTTGACATGGAATTAATAAGCATAATAAGACTGGGAAATGGTGATCTTATATAAATTATTAACCAGTGTTCCATGATGGTTAAGATGTGGATTTCACTAGGAGGAACTTCTGCCTAAAACTGTGGTTATCTAGACAGGTATTTCATTCTGTGGACACGTTGCTAGAAGTCAGAATAACTGCTGCACCCTTGTTTGAAACTTTTTTGTTCTAGAACTACCCAGTACTTATCTAGCTTTATTTAGTATTAGTGATTGCCTTTGATGCTATTGTGTGGTGGACCTCCACCCAAAATATGATCACTGAGCCCCACACTTAGTCAGTGAATTGTAACCATAAAAACATCAGTGATGTAGCTGATTATAGTAAATGTATCTTGGCTTGTTGTTGCTCCATTATGATAATTAGTTTTTTCTCTTACTCTGTGGAAATTCTGTGAAGCTTTTTGAGAAAATTCAAACTCTTTTTGTGCCGTCACTCTCTAGCCATAGCAATCAAGAATGGCAATTAATCTTGGCAAAACAGCTGATGAATCCTTTAGTCAAGGTTTTTAAATCTTCTGGTTTTACAGATTTTTTTTCACAATCTTGGATTTATCGGATCAATGCAATCAAAGACCTAAGTGGACCACATTTCTCTGGAGCTGGTTTCTGCATGGATGGATCACACTAAACCAACTGTGGAGAAGTCATAATGTACAGTAAATTGTGCTCTAAAGTTTAAGGCTCCCTATTGGATGTGTCAGACACAAGATTAGTTTTGAAAGGCAGGCAGCAGGTGGGATAACCCTTGTGTATTTTACTTCTTCTGTTCAAAATTCTAGAATCTATAGAATTTAACCTCATTTTGAAAATGGACTGGGGTCACTTCAACCCCAAAAATAACACCGGGGATAAGCAGCAGAAAGCACTGCATGCGGGCCTGTCAGTCTGAATACTCCAAGCCTTTCATAAGAGAATTTAACTTATTATTTTCTGACATGGCTTGTTGTAAATTGCTTTTATATTTTATATTGTCAGCAGTTTAGATGGCGTACAGCTATTCGCTGTTATCTGAGTTTATTATGACCTTTTTAAGGTTAGCATCAGTCAGTATGACCACTGATTATTAGAACTCATACTGCATATATATAACATCCATCCTATTTCAGTTACCACTTGTGCAGATACTTTGGCAGCAGTATGGAGATTGCATAGTTTTAGCCATGTTGGTGGCATCAGAGTGCACGCACAAATTCGCCTTAACGGCCTTTTTTTGGCCTGAAGAAACCTACGAATCTTCCTACAGGTGCTGTGACACTAATGCTATTCTCTGTGTCTGCCCATGCAGTATATTTTGCACATATTTATATATCTTAACCCTAGATCTCACAGGAAGAAATGCTTTTTGGACTTGGCAAGTTGAGTTTAACCCTACTGTGAGGATGCCTTATGCCTTTCTCTCTCTCCTGCTGGTCCCAAGGTGCTCTGAGCAATTTCCTACTGTGTAAATGAACTTATTGTTCAGCAAACAAAAGCATTTTCCCTCTATTTTCATTATATTACCTTTAGTTGCATAAAAGTGCCCTGCTGTAAGAAGTGACGAAGGAAATGATATAACATTGGAATACCTTTTTTTTTTCTTCTGCAACACTAATTGTTAAGGATAGAAACCATAGACGTTAATCTCAAAGCACAGGGGGGTGGTGTTGTGCCCCTGAGGCTTATACCCTAAGCTGGTGTCTTGGAGACACGCTACCTACTGCATAAGGCATTTAATGCCATACTAACCCTCAGGTATCAGCGTGTTTCTCTGTTACTGCTGTAAAATACCATGACTCAGTGACTGGTTTGTTCGTGTAGCTTTTTATATGGCCGGTACCACTGTGACAGCTGGGATAATAATCAGAGGCAAACGTGAGCTGCAATGTTCAGTCAGAGCTGGTCACCCCCAAGCTTATGCCACAGGGTCTCCTATTCTGACAATGGTGGCTTCCTGTTAGTGCGCGATGTAGAGGCTGCATTGGGGGTGGGTGGGGTAGCTTTTTTTCCATCAGAAGCTGAGCCCACCAAAAGATTGTTTAATCAGCTTTGTAGGAGTAGGGGAGGGCCAAACGCTTCCTTGGAAAGGTGCCAGAATTGCTAATTTATTTTGGTGTTTATTGTAGCATGAGCGCTAGGTCCGCTGACAGGTCCCTGAACATGTCTGCGTTGTTGGCCCTGTGCATGCTGGGTAAATTAGAGCATGTCACTGTGTTCTGACTGACTGTGTCTATGAGTCATTCTCTCTGTGGCATGCTGTGGGTCGTGAGGAATGCCGCCACATTTTGGTGCACTCTGCAGGGGACTGGGACAGGGAGCTCTACGGGCACTCGCAAGCGTGCTTGCAGGTATATGCACGGGCAAGCACGCACCTTCGCTCCTGAGCATGCTACAGCAGCGCAGGCATGTTATACAGAAAGTGCAAATAGATTAATTTTTAAATTGTCATCATTTTGGGTGTAAGTCACTCACCAGTTCTTATAGAACCTCGACCATGGGGTGAAGAGAAGCTTCATGTTTCCCAGTGAGCAAAGCCAAGGTCACCTTGACAACGGAAACGCAGTCTGTATCCGGGGTAAACTGGGGGGAGGCTGTAGTCAGACCGCTGAAAAAAGGATTGGGGGGGGGGGGCACAGGCAGGAATACCAATGACAGAAGACAATGCAGCCGGCACGTGTGTGTGTGTGTGTGTGTGTTGTGTGTGTGTGTGCGCGCGTGTGCGTGTGTGTGCGCGTGCTTGTGTGTGTGGGACAGATTGTGAATCCCACCAGGCGGGGGGACACACTGCTCAGGTTGTGCAGATGAAGGTCATCCTCCCTGTTAGTGCCTTTCAGTGATGTGCAGTTTGTTTCCAAATCCCTCCCATCAACTAAGAATCTGTGTCCGTTCTGTTGCTGAATAGGGCATGTATGTGACAGGTGATAACTAGAGATGCATTGATAGTACTGGCCAACTATTGGTATCGGGCGATACTGATAGTTGGCTGATGCAATTAGTGCATTTCTAGTTATCATAAAATATATATAAAATGAGCCAATATTTACCACCAATAATTCCTTTTAAAACGGTGTCCCATATTGCTTTGCACACATGCATACTAAACAGCTGGAAAAATGTCTACCGTGTGGAATTATTTTAAAATTGTTAGAAGTGCATTTAGCAAACATTGCTCTGCTAAAATGCTAAAAAGAACATAAGAACATAAGAAGATCTACTAATACACATTCTAACAGCAAATTTGTCTGCCCGTTTTAAGGTGAGACAGAGTTTCTGAAAAAGAAGGTTGTAGTACTGCTAAATAACGGCAGTCTGTCAGTAACAAAAGAAAATTCAGTGCAGACAGCGCGAAATCAAAAGAGATTACTCAGAGTTTATCCCACTTGATGATCAGCCCTTCTCTGTTGTAAATATAGAAGATATATACAGTTCTAAAATATGCAGTATACAGTCATAAAATATAGTGCTCTGGGACTGTTGTTGTATGCCAGAGTTGGTGTTTTCTTATCAAAGAAAGAAATACTTTTTCATATTTTTGTAATGTAATCTATAATTTTTTTTTATGTATTTGGGTGGAGTGTCCCTTTAAATTTATTTAAGCAGAACCTCCAAAACAGTTTCAGTGTCAGTTTTCAAAATAACCAGCTATTGGTATCGGCCAGAAATTTCCTTATCGGTGCATCACTAGTGATAACTCCCAGCTCAACTCCTGGAATGAATCTGCTTCCCCATTTCTTACCTAACAGCTTGCATGTGTTCCTTTGCTCACGTTACACTTTTTACATTTGGCTATTTCAACATTAGTTTAAATACTAGAACTCGTGGCCATGAGTGGAAATTAGCGGGAGAACATTTTAAAGTAA
>JAAGVU020000103.1:15608842-15630486 GCA_011763525.2 Mormyrus iriodes | reverse complement strand
CAAGGATTCTGGAGGGTTCGTGGGAGTTTGCCCAACCAGTCTACATGTGTTTTGTGGACTTGGAAAAGGTGTACGACTGTGTCCCTCGGGGAGTTCTGTGGGGGGTGCTTCACGAGTATGGGGTACGGGGTCTGTTGTTGCGGGCCATCAGATCCCTGTACAAACAGAACGAGAGTTTCACCAGGGCTGCCCTTTGTCACCGGTTCTGTTCACAACTTTTATGGACAGATTTTCTAGGCGTAGAGGTTCGGGGGCCTCAGGATTGCATCTGTGCTTTTTGCAGATGACATGGTCCTGTTGGCGTCATCGGGCTGGGACCTGCAGCATGCGGTGGGGCGGTTTGCAGCTGAGTGTGAGGTGGCCATGATGAGAATTAGCACCTCCAAATCTGAGGCCATGGTTCTCAACCGGAAAAGGGTGGATTGCCCTCTCCAGGTGGGGGATGGGTTACTGCCTCAAGCTGAGGAGTTCAAATATCTTGGGGCCTTGTTCACGAGTGATGGAAAAAGGGAGCAAGAGATCGACAGGTGGATCGGGGCAGCGTCAGCAGTATTGCGGACGCTGCACCGCTCTGTTTTGGTGAAGAGAGAGCTGAGCCAGAAGGCGAAGCTCTCAATTTATTGGTCAATCTATGTTCCCATCCTCACCTATGGTCATGAGCTTTGGGTAGTGACCAAAAAAATGAGATCACAGATACAAGCGGCTGAAATGAGTTTCCTCCGCAGGGTGGCTGGGCTCAGCCTTAGAGATAGGGTAAGGAGCTCAGACATTCGGGAGGGGCTCAAAGTAGAGCCACTGCTCCTCTGTATTGAAAGGAGCCAGTTGAGGTGGTTCGGGCATCTATCTAGGATCCCTCCTGGATACCTCCCTGGGGAGGTGTTTCGGGCATGTACAACCGGGAGGAGGCCCAGGGGCAGACCCAGGACACGCTGGAGGGATTATATCTCTCGGCTGTCCTGGGAATTCCTTGGTATTCCCCCAGTGGAGCTGGAGGAGGTGGCCAATGAGAGGGAGGTTTGGGCATCCCTGCTTAGACTGCTGCCCCCGTGACCTGACCCCGGATAAGCGGCAGATAATGGATGGATGGATGGATGAAATTCATAAACAGTGATATTACCCTTAGGCACTGCAAGCATACCTGGATAAGTGATTATTGAAAGTAAATGAAAGGCTTGATTTTATGCCAGACTGTGAAAAGCTTGTTCTGTTTATCTTCAGGTATATCTGTGCATTTAGTTTGGAAGAGACTAGAGGTGTCGCTATTTCAATGAGCCTCTCTTTTCCGTTACTTTCAGCATGTTATATGACTTCGCACATGTCTGCCCGTCTGTCTGTCTGTGTCTATGTATGTTTCACACATGAGGCCCAGCCGCCAGTCCTTCATCCACAGCGAGAGAGCGGCTGCCTGCCCATATGTCTGCCCCAGCTAACCGGAAGTCCTCTTCAGGATCACGCAGGTACCCCCCAACATGAGGCTGTCTTCCTCATCTCTCATAACTCCATCACTTTCCTTGACTTTGACCACCCATCTGTTTCTTCTTTGCATCCTCCTTCACATCTCCTTCCCTGGTCCTCTACCTGTCTTTCCTTCATCTCTCTCCAGCTCCCTTGACTCTCCACCCTATAAGTGTATTCATGTTTCAGCTCACGACCTTTAGTCGTCCTCCTAGCTCTCATCACTTGCTTTTGCTTCTCTTTTTCTCACTCCATCACCCTAATCTCCAATCAGATTTTTAAATAGAGGAAGCTGTTAGTGGCTAACTCCTGCCTATCCCCACACGCACAGTGCTTTCTGCTTCTTATTTGTTAGGTATAACAGCACCTTGTGGTGAAATAAACCCTTCACCCTTCCAGCAGCACACTCCTGTTCCTCTCCTTTTTCCACACTGTCTGACTTGTGAAATGTCTCCCAACACCTCAATGATGTGTCTCTGCAGTCATCGTTAGGTGACCTCTTGTTTGATTCCCATTTCCCTCCAAGAATAATTTAACCCTTGTGTATTTTACTTCTTCCGTTCTAAATTCTAGATTCTATAGAATTTATCCTCATTCAAAATGGACTGGGGTAACTTCAACCCCAAAAATAACACAGGGTTAACCCCAAAATATCCAAAAAAAGAAAATAAAATTCTCGTTATAAAGCAACATGAACATAGAGCATACACCTGTCCCTCTCAACTGACTTTATTGTGCTGGTTACACGCTTACCGTGCTATTGTGAAGGTCATGGGAACTTGAACTTGTCAATACCAAGTACAGAAGTTTATGGAATTATGTTTAGATAAATAGTTTCAGCCTCAAAGATTTGATTTCCTGCTTGAAAGGCTCTCTTCCTCACATCACTGACACAGCCTAAGATTCATTTACACTTGTCCCAAAGAACAAATTCGTATGCTGAACATGCCTATTTTGGCTTTCGTCAGGGAAAGCTTGATGCTTATTACTGTATTAGTAAATACAGCCAATATTTCCTGTATTCTAAGTACACTGTTAATGAGAAGGTTTGTTAGTTTAGGACCATGGTAATCTCTGTGGACTTGGCTTATGGTAATAGTGATACCCGTCCACCTAAATTTATGTAGGATCATTGTTTTAAGTAGAGGTTTCAGTTTCCATTCATTGTGTTCTTGGGAATGTGTAGCTAGCATGGCGCCCAAGCTTGAACACTCCGTCCATGGCTCTCCCTCTCTTGTTTCTTTCTCCAGATTCAACCCCCTGAAGGCTCTGCAGCCAAAACGCCGCTTGCAGCAAATGTTGTCTTCCCCCTCTGCGTGAGAGACACTTCTGTCACTGTGTCACGGCACACGCTCACACACACTCACACATACTCACGTAGAGCGTACCATTAGTCCAGACACGCACGCACCGCACCGCACGCGGTGTACGCACGTGAGCCGCTGTCGAATTTACGATATGCCTGTGGTGACGTGTACAAGCAGGCACGCTCGAATCCTTGAGTCCTAAGAAAGGTCCCCTGAAAACCGAAAAGTGCATGTGACCATAGTGACACACACACACCAGTCTAACATTTCCAGGCCCCCATCATTCATGGTAGCTTGCTTGGGGTGTAAAGTCTGTTGTTTATGGGGTGACATTAGTGCCAAAATGAAATCGTGTTCAGAAATCTACGCATCGCGGCTTATCCCAGTCTGGGTCACAGAGAGCCTGTCAGGCAGCACAGAGCAGAAGGCGGGCGTACACCCTGGATAGGATGCCAGTCCATCACATAGCATGTGCACACTTACAGAGCACGTGTAATTATACACTATGAGCAATTTGGAGACCCCATTTAGCTTAAATACGTGTCTTTGGACTGCAGGAGAAAAACTGTATAGATTGCAAACTCCACACACATAGTGTAGAGGAGATTTAAGCCCCCAACCCTTGAGACATAAGACAACGGTTACACTCACTGAGCTACGGAGGCACTGTGTATTTAGACATTTCTAATTTTATTGTAAAAATGTTTAATTTTTATCTGTGCAGCAGACACTGGGCCCCACAAGGAATGTAGGAAATCACAGCCGCAGTGTCTGACAGCGTTCAGTCCATTCTTATGTCTGTATATATATTCTGTGTGTATGTATATAAATAAAAATCTAAGCACAGTACATAAGTACAAGCTCAGATAGTCTCATGTTCTCAGTTTATTAAGATGAGAAGGAATAATCACTTTATGCTGTTAATCTGCCATTTTTTCAGTGATTATACTGCATATGCCTTTTTGATGTGCCAAAATAGTTAATATAAACTATTTAACAATTATACTAATAATAATAATCACCTATTTCATCATCATTAATATTTATGTCGATAAGACTGATAATGATTTTTATCATTGTTGATGTGTATTAATTATTTTACTTTATCATTTATTACATGAATACATCACATTTTATAATAGCTTAGAAAATAAGAATTTCAGCCTGAAAGCCACATACGAAAAGAACTGCCAACGCTACAGCGGATGTTAGCAGCAGAGTCCATCTCTCCACTGAGTGATTGTGTATTTATGTGCTCAAGTAACCGAATCAATGGGTCGATATTTGTATTTCATATTTTATAATATGAATAACATCAATGGGGCGGCACGCTGGTGCAGTGGTTAGTGCTGTTGCTTCATACCTCTGGGACCAGGGTTCATGTCTCCGCCTGGGTTCCATGTGTGTGGAGTTTGCATGTTCTCCCCGTGGGATTTCCTCTGGGTACTATGGTTTCCCCCCACAGTCCAAAAACATGCTGAGGTTGATTGGAGTTACCATATTGCCCGTAGGTGTGCGTGTGTGAGTGTGCCCTGAGATGAGTTGGCGCCCCATCCTGGGTTGTTCCTTGCCTTGCACCCGTAGGCTCCGAACCCCCCACGACCCCAAATGGGATAAGCGGTTACAGAAATTGCATGGATGGAATAACATCAATCCATCTTTCAGCCATGTGCCTTGGTCAGGAGCCAATTCCAGGCAGGGATGTACCCTGGCCCGGATGCTGGGGGCGTCAGAGGGCACACACAGTGGGTGATTCTCCTAAATGCATGTGTTTGCACTGCAGAAGGAACCTCACACAGTGCAGGGAGCACATGCAAACTTCACCCACACACAGCCGAGGCAGGAACCCCTGAGCTGGAGTTTTGAGGCCCCTACACCACAGCCCCTCCCCCCAACTGATAAAAAGCCAATAAAATCCAGGGTGTCCCCCACCTTTACTTAATCTCCATAGAAGTAAAATATCTAGACTGACAATGACTTAAATTTTGGCACTAATGTCATCCAGAGTTGATTTAGTAAAGTCCCTCAACATGAGTGAAGGGTATCTTCTGAATCAGAAGACACCATGTCCAACTCAAGTCAAGCAGACGACCCCACCAACCTTACCACCTAACATAGTACAAGCCGGCCTATCAGTCACATACACCAAGGCGAGGAGATGTGCCAGCAGAACGTGTGCTGCCAAATCCCTCTGGCTTGCTTGCTTGCCACCTGTGAACTTTAAATTATTTTCTTTGCTTTCTAGGTTTGCTTCTGCTGCTTTCACCGGTCTTTTCAGTTGCTTGACTGCCCTGTATCATCCCTCTATTTCCCTTCACCTTCCTTCATATGTACTTATAGAAGTTCAGCCTTCCTCTGGGTCCCGTCCATCCAGTGCTGGGGCCCGACGATTGGATAAGCTCAGGTCCACGTGGTCCAGAGGCCAGTTTGAACAGTTTCATTGTTTGATTGAAGTTACATGATCTCACACCTGGCAAATGGAGATACTCAGTATGCTGAGTGTTTCCATTGGTCAGAGAGAACCCAAAATATTTTGGTATATTAAAGCCAGCATATGCCACCAGTTCTACTTACATCCCTTCATCTCTTGCAACTGTCCTTTGACTAACTGCACGTTGGTATTACACTTGAGAAAAATCTCATGCTTCCTGATACCCTTTCCAGTCATTACTAACTGGTCAGTATTTAATAAGAATGAAGACAGAAGAGCAAAGAAAAATAATACGATTTTGTAAGGCATGTAAAGCAGCAGGGACACCATCAGGTTAAGACCAGAACTGCTTTCTGCAAAACTCTTTATTTTATATACTGACCTACATAGACAGTTACTAAGCAGTGAATTAATCAATAATAAACCAGGATTAGGAAGATGCTGTCAGATGCCACACTCGGCATCAGTCACTGGTTCTTATTCTGTGCTGCTAGGATCATTCAGAAAAAATAAAAGGCTTCCTGAGTAGGATGAAAGCAAGTGTATATATAAGCCAAAGTACAGTTCAAGTGTCAGTTGTGTTTTTATGTAATGTGCTGTTTTTTTTTTGATGGCTTGGTTGTAAGTTGAGGAGCCTTCTGCAAATGGCTGAACCTCAAGCTTACTGGTCACCTGTGTTCACTGTTTGTAATAGCCTCTTATCTCTGGTCAGTTTTGATTATTGCAGGTTCATAGAGCTAGACTACATTCCAATGGAGGCAGGCTTAATGGTTTCAATGCGCCAAAGTCGTGGATTTCTGTCCCCGGAGCGGCACAATCGGTCAGCACCTCCCCCTTCTCCCAGTCAGACATCCACCATTACACACAAGCAGCAGTCTCCTTTTTGTTTACTTTCATTTTCACTTTTTGTTTGTTTGTTTGTTTTTTAAGTGCCGTACGTTGTTTCCCTGCGTGCCGTATTTTCTCTAGAGAATGCAAACAACATTTTTGGGGTGTGTTTGTTTTAGCCTTAGTTTTTAATTTTTTCTGTGTAATTGTTTTGTTCCTGTCCCGGTAGTGAGGCCCTGTTTAAGATAAGCCTGGTGTCTTGTTCATGTCTTGTGGAAGTGCTCTGGAAATCTTGCTCTGGGAGATGTCGGGCCTGCTGTGTCGTCAGTGTTTTTGTGGGCTAGACACCATGTACTGCATTGGAGCACTGAGGCCTCCTGTGTCCTGTTGTCCCCAGACGGCCTGCTGCCCCGGTCAGCACCAGGGACCCTTATGGCACCTCCTCTCTCAGCAGCAGCTCTGGATCCTGCAAGGGCAGCGACGGGAGCCCTGTGCCAAGGTAACCGCACGTAAACGAGATGCCTACAAAGCCTAGGTTACTCCTGCTCTGGGTACTCCACAGCGCAAACATGCATAGCTTTTATATCAAAACCAGGTGGGGCCCTCATAAAATGAAAATCCACTGCATTGTAGGTTATTGTCATTAAATTTGAATGAAAGGGAAGGGTTTTTCTGATCTAGTCTGGGGTTGAGATCTAGACAGAGAATTTGTAGGTGAAAATTATACCTTATGCTTGTCAGTACGGCATCTTCTGGCCTTGGCCTTTGCCATGGCTTTGATCATTGCCGTGGTGTCTAACCGCCTCCACTATTTCAGGCGTCAGGTGAAGTACTCCTCCTGCAGTGACAACCATGGCATCCGCCCACCCCCCCCAGAGCAGTACCTCACCCCCTTACAGCAGAAGGAGGTTTGCATCCGGCACCTGCGGGCCAAGCTCAAGGACACCATTGATAGGCTGCAGGACAGGTGAAGAGCGGGCATCTCTCTGCCGGGCGTCTCTCTGCGCGGTGTGTCTCTGCCGGGCGTGGCTGTGCCGGGCGTCTCTCTGCCAGGCGTGGCTGTGCCGGGCATCTCCCTGCAGGGTGTGGCTGTGCCGGGCGTGGCTATGCCGGGCGTCTCTCTGCCGGGCGTGGCTGTGCCGGGCGTCTCTCTGCAGGGCGTGTCTCTGCTGGGCATGGCTGTGCCGGGCGTCTCTCTGCCGGGCGTCCCACTGCCGGGTGTGTCTCTGCCGGTCGTGGCCGTGCTGGATGTCTCTCTGCAGGGTGTCTCTCTCTGCCGGCCGTCTCACTGCAGGGTGTCTCTCTGTCAGGCATGTCTCTACTGTGTGTCTCTCTGCCGGCCGTATCTCTGCTGGCTGTGGTTGTGCTGGGTGTGTCTCTGCCAGGTGTCTCTCTGCTGTTCGTGGGTGTGCTGGGCGTCTCTCTGCTGGGCGTCTCTCTGCAGGGCGTCTCTCTGCAGGGCATCTCTCTGCTGGGCGTAGCTGTGCTGGATGTCTCTCTGCCGGGCGTCTCCCTGTAGGGTGTGTCTGCCAGGTGTCACTCATCGGGAACTTTATCCGTTCATGTGTTCCTACTTTCAAGGCTTGCCCTCGGCACTCATGTGCCCTTTGGAAAACCTACCATCGGCAAAATGGCTCTCACGTACAGCTCTTTGGACACACTTTTTGTTACTGAATTTCACACCGAATGTACAATTATGTTAAGAAATAATGACGCATGCGGCTGTGTCGGGTCACCCCCCTCCCCATCCTGTGGTAACAGGCCTCCCCTGTGAGAGCTCAGAGTCTGGATCGTATTGCTGTTGCCAGGTGTGTTGACGTTGGCTTTTTCTGTCTGTCTGATTTTACGCTTAGCTGCCTTTCCAGCAACACGTGAAGTTTAATACAGTTCCAGATATTGTGTCTCAAATAATTATAAAAGCTGCATGTGGTTTTCTGTTAAGTAAGCTGGATGTTGAACTATGAAGCGGAAGCTGAAGTTGAAGCTGGACCTTTTGGAGTCTCTGTCCTTCTTACGCCCCCGTTTCTCCCGCTCTCAGGGACACTGAGATCGATGAGTTAAAGACCCAGCTGTCGCGCATGCAGGAGGACTGGATCGAGGAGGAGTGCCACCGCGTGGAGGCGCAGCTGGCGCTCAAGGAGGCGCGCAAGGAGATCCAGCAGCTAAAGCAGGTGATTGATGTGGTGCGGAGCAACCTGGGCCAGGCGGACACAGGTGTCCAGAAATACTTCCAGGACATCAACACCCAGAACCGCAAGCTGGAGACGCTGCTCTACAACATGGAGCTGGCTCAGAACGGCTCGGGCCACGAGGGTGAGGACGAGGCTGGGGCGGGGCCCGGACTGCCACTGTCCGCATCCTGCGAGGGCTCGCCGGCGCGATCCCTCACCCGCAGCTCCACGTACACCAAGCTGAGTGATCAGGGGCTGGCCGATAAGAACGGCAACGGACCCGACTTCCCGAGCCTGTCGGGGGAGGAGACGCAGGACAGCGGCTGCGTCTGTGGGGACAGCCGCGCCAGTCGGGCCGACCTCCTGCTGGAGGCCACGCTGCTGTCGGAGGAGACGTCGTCGCTGCTGAGCGCCTGTTCCCGCCTGCCACACTCCTCCACCTATGAGAAGCTCTACAGCAGTGAGAGGGCGCTGCCGCTGAAGTGTAGCCGCACCTGCCGCAGCCACCCGTGCCTGTCACACCACCACCTCTACCTGCACCACCTCAGAGAGCAGGCCATCCAGACGGACTGCGGCGCCTCCTGCAACCGTGACCTGGACACCATTGTGGAGAAGGTCTGCAAGTCCCAGGCCTGTAGCCCCACCTCCACCTGGCTGTCAGAGGAGGGTGAGGACTTCGACACCATCACCTCGATGACTGCGACCACCACGGCCGCCGACCCCACCCCGCTGCCGTTACCCCGGTCTCCCTCCTGCACCCTGGACCTGCCCCCCTTAGAGGACGAGGAGGTGCCCCTGCAGCCCCCACCACCCCAGACCTGCCAGCCCAAGAGCACATCCCCCCCAGGAGTGACGGTGGTGGTGGTAGAGGAGCAGGACGAGGGCGGGGGCGCTGTAGCCGGGGAGCCCTCCTCGGCGCCTCCCGAGAAGAGCTACTGGAGCCGGCACTTCCTGGTGGATCTGCTGGCAGTGGCTATGCCAGTGGTCCCAGCAGTGGCCTGGCTGTGCCGGGGCCCACGCAGGGACGGCCAGCCCGTCTACCAGATTGGCTCGCTGCTGCGGGGCTGCTGCACCGTCGCCCTGCACTCCCTGCGCCGAGGGGGGGGCACAAGGCACTACCCAGCAGGGGGCGGCGGCGGGCTTGGGGGCATTCCCATCTGAACCGGCTCGCAGCCTCGGTCCAATGCGTTATGTCTACCGGAAAGAAGCGATTTCCATTAGGAAGCGCCCGACTCGCCAAGTAATGCGACCTTCAACCCCGCCAGCCATAAACTCTTCTCTTTCATCACTTCCTTCCCTATGTAGGATTAAAGAGAGACACCAGGGATGCTCTGGATCGACGCCGATTGTAATACCCAGCCGGAGCGCCGAAGGACGGCTCTCTGCTTTTCCCTTTCTCTTTCTGTCCGTCTTTGGAAGGTGATGGTTCTGGTGGCCGAGTTCCTATTCCCTGCCCACTCCTCTGTGCGTCTAGGTGTCCATGAGTCCACGTGATTTTTTTTGTTTGTTTGTTTGTTTTTGACTCCATGACCGTCGGCGGCGGCATGGGGGAACTGAGTGAACAGCTGCCTTAGGCAAAGTATCACATAAAAAACATAAGCTGCTGCAGCGGTGAGTTTTAGTAATAGATATCTCAGCCTTGTGGTCGTAGAATCAGTAGTGTCCTAGTCCACATTTGTACATTATAATACATGATTAAACACCTTGAACAAAATAGTACATGCATCCATCCTGGTGCCTAACATTGAAGAGGGTCAAAGGGGCAAGAAATGTTAAATATTCATGTTTATTCCAGGTCTTGCTGAATGACAGTGTTATGTTTTACGTTTGTTAGCTTGTTTTTAGTTTTTTTATGTGAAAATGTAAATGGTAACACTTTATATAGGGCCCTACATAAGACCTTCATAACGCCTATATAAACTGTGTCACCTACCTGCCAGCACTCCTGATTTCCCCGGGTTCCCCCCCCCCCCCTTCCGCTGAACCATTTCTCCTGATTAACTCCCGATTTTCAGCATCCACACTTTAATGATACTGAGAATGTTCCACGCCCAGCACAGCAGGGGGCGACAATGCACATAGAAGTTTATCATGTGCCAGCAAATGAAAGTAAAAGAATGTGCGTGCGCATTCCCTCCTCTTTCCTGCATTTAAACTCCCAGTTAGCACGCAAACATTGTAGAGAACAGCATGCCAAAATGAGTGAGATGGTTACCAAGAAGAACGGGTACTCCTCTAAGTTGTAAGAGATTTTCATCTTTTTATGAGAACCAAACATCACGCCTTTTGTAAGTTGCATCGGGCCAACTTTAGCATTGAGCATGAAGGTAAATGCGATTTTGGTTCATCACACAAAAAACAACTAATCACAGAGAGAGCCGTACACACATAAGTTCCTTCATCCTGTAAAGTCGTTCTGAGGCAGATCAGGATACTGTACTAAAATCTCCTTAATGATCACAGCCTAATGCTGGCAGGAGTGCCATGTGTGCTTTCTCATTTGTCCCTTTCAGCCTTAGGAATGTGTGACGTAGTTTATGGTGTTAAGAAGATCTCATGTCACGACTGAAATGTGAAATTATTATTATCAGTGACGCTTTACAGATAAGGCTGACAATGTCCCTTTAACGGTCACTCTTTGTTATTGCCCTAGAGTTATTAAGAACTATTTTCCGTTTTTTTTAACTTAGTTTAATAGTTTAAATAATAAATATCACTTATGGCTTGGGGGGGGGGGAGCTCATTAGAGATTTTCATAAGACAAATCACACACCAAAGTGTTTTTGATCATCTAATCAGACACCAATTGGGGGGGGGGGACATTGTTCAAGACCAAATACTCTTCACTGGAAACCTATAATCTAAAAGAGTATGTTGTTTTATGTGTGTGGTTGTTCAGTCCTTGTAATCGCACTATAAATCACTTTATGAGATTAGCTACTACTTGAAGTTAAGGTTACATTGCATGTCTCTAAAAGGACCCCTCAGTGAAAAGGGGATAAATACATTTTTGTGTAATAATTTTTAAAGAAGGCAGGGAAGTTCAGTTTTTACAGGGATGCACATCTGCGAGGAAGATAATACGTGCGTTTTTAAGTTATTGAATTTATCTGCAATAGAAGAATTTACGCTGGGTGGCTATGCGCTAGATAATATTGCACTGCACATTCCACCAGCTTTATGATTTCTGATAGTTTTTTTTTCCCTCTGAATATGAAGTAAGTTGCCTTTCAGCGTCTTTTTCTTAATTTCATTGTGAGTGTGGCAGTGTCCTTATGTTTTGGCTTGACAATCCTTTAGAGCTTTGTAAAACAACAATACAGCAGAATCTGTCAGGTGTAGCATACATCTCAAATTGAAATCACAAGCACTTACACTGAAACTATAAAAAGAATGACGATAAAGCGTACAAATGGATGAACCGATAAACGATTTTTCAAATATGGAGCAGTTCTCTCCGAAAGACGAATGTTTAAAACATTTAAATGATCTGTATGCTTTTGTCTGGTTTGAAAGTATGTTTATCTTGCATTATCAGTTTGTGAATGTGCCATTTAATGTGACCCATGAAATAGTAATGTCTGTTAAACTGATATGTGAGGTTCACATATATTTTTTTTGAAAGCCATACTCTAATGTAGGTGTTTGTGGTAGTCAGTGCCAGACCATGACTCTGAAGGGTACGTACGCCCGGCACAGGTGTTGGTCCTGACCCCCATCACCTTTACAGCCCTCTCTGAGTCCGGCCTCTTCTGTGGAGTCGCACTGCTCTGCTGGGCATCTCACTGGCATACTGAAGGCTCCCCGGAGGAGGGCGTTCATGACCATGATCCTTGGGGACTTTCGAGCAGAAAGCTACGGGTGAGCTCAGATGGAGGTGGAGAAGGACTGATATCAAATGAAGATTTGCAGTCTGAGGTCATTGATTTAAGGCTAAAAAAACTGGTGTCTAATAAGCCTGGAAAGCTGTAATAAATAAATATGGTAATACAAGTAATAAGTCGTGGCTGATGAAACTACCTTTTTAATTTTTAATTCCCAACAAAGACCAGAACACAACTTAACAAATCAAGCTCAGTGTTTTGTCACTGTAGTGTTATTGGACCAAGGTGGATCCATTAGAGTTTTCCTCATTCATGTTTCTGCACGGGGCAACATGGCGGTGCAGTTAGTAGCACTGTCACCTCATACTTCTGGGACCTGGGTTTGAGTCTGTGCCAGGGCTCCGTGTCTGTTCTTCCTGTGCCATTGTGGGGTTTCCTCTGGGTACTCTGGTTCTCCTACAGTCCAAAAACATGCTGAGGTTAATAGGAGTTACCAGATTAGTATGAGTGTGCCTTGTGATGGGTTGGTGCTGCATCCTGGGTTGTTCCCTGCATTGTTCCTGTAAGCTCTAGGATAGGCTCTAGACCCCCCCCCGTGACCCTGCATAGGTTTCAGAAAATGGGTGGATTTTTCTGCTTGTTGCACAATAATTTAGTTGTGCCCATTTTTGCCTGTAATAAATGTAGCGCCACCGCAGGCCTGGAGGACAGGATGTCACTGTGAGAGCGATTCACAGCCTAATTGTTGCTATGGCAGCAGGCTGGCTAACAGAAAATGACCTTGGGGCCAATCCAAGGGAGCTGGCTTCCCTGCCTTGGGAGAGGCTCCCATTCCCCCATTACCCTGACAAGGATAAGCAGTACATTGGATGTATTTGTAGTTCCTTAGCAAATCATTTGTATCTTGCAATCCAGCACTTTTTCCAGTATTGCAGGTAAGTTTACTGGATCGGATACGGTCAGGTTATCACTTTGGGCCCTGAAGCAGCGGGAGAAGTCCCGAAACCTGCGTCAGCGATGTTTTGGGACACCAGCTAGCTTGATTAGTAGGCGGGGGGTGGGGGTTTGTCTAGTGCCCTTGAATGAGGGTGTTTGGGTAAAGAATATCTAACTGTATAAATGGGTAAAACTGAGTTTATATGGGTAAAAGTGTTGACTGGACAGTAAAATGGAAGATGATGCATCCTAAACTTGCGGCGCGCGCTGGTACTGGGAAGCGTCTCGCCGGCTAAGCAGCACCAGTCTCTCGGCACAGTGAGCTGTTGGCCCCATGTGCCCTTGCAGTGCTGATGAGGAGCAGGAAGCGAGAGGTTTGGACCACAGCCCTTGACTGTGAAAGCATAATCGCTTCGCCGCAGGATCACTGCCAACAGTGTCACGCCCTGCAGCCCTTGGCAGCATCATCTTTTCCGTCCCATGTCTCTGGCGACAGTAACCATCAGCACTCTGCTCTCACCCCTCTTTCAAGATGGATGAACGTGGACACGGAGAACTCGAGCTATTTCACTTGGAAGTACCTTTCCCTTTCTAAATCTAGGCAGTAGACCATCCAGTGCGTACCGCACTGATCTTGAAAACACTGCTGTCACTGTTTTTGGTCAGCAGGACACACATCCAGCATTGATAGTGAATCCCCATCCTCAGCATCTGTGGTCCTGGAATAGGGTGTCGAACCTGGATCGCTCCTGTTAAATGTTTGCTTTATATAGCAACAGACGATTGCAGTGACTGTTGATGTAAGTATAACCTGGAGGCAAAAATAACCACAGCGACTTGATTTTAAAGGCCACAGCAGGTGGAACTTTCCATCACCAAATGGTTAAATCCAGCAGGGCTATGCCAAACACTTTAATCCCATAACTAATGTTATATAACCATTAAATTATTATAATAGCTGCATAGAACAACTGGCCTGTTCCTGATTGTTTTAAACTAAAATGTATAACCACTGGCATTTCTTAGTGTCATTTACTTGTATTGTATTGTTTTTATGTTAAAAACACAAATACACATCCAGTGTGTAGCGCGACACAAGTCAAGTATGAGCAGAAAGCTTTGCTGATCTTTAATCAGCTTTTGGAGTATTAATATTGAGCCATTAGATTAATTTCTATGCCAATGGTTTAGCTCTTTGTACAAGAACAAATACAGATAGTTCTCTTCATATTCAAGGATAGCCTGGAACCTCACCTCAGGACATCACTGTAGGGTTAGATACAGGAGTATAACTTTTTGCTACTAGCAAACTGGGTTAGTTCAATAAAAAAAAGTAGTGTGACATACAATTTCACTAGGTGGTAGGCTACTGTTCAGTTTTCTGTACTTGCCTCAGGCGAGAATTTCCAGTCCTGGTTAAATAGCCAAGCCGGTGGAACTGAAACATTCTGTGGCATTGTCATCTGTGGTTGGCATGTGCATGCATTCCGGCGTGCGCAGTGTTACTGTGACATTGGGGTTGGGTTGCATCTACGTCACATATAAGCTCAACCCTTCATCTGTCACATCCCACACCAGATCCTACTACGTAAAAAGGTCATACGGTGCCCAATGGCTTGGCTTCTGTTTCCACACGGTCTGAGTGGCAGAGTTTGGCCTAACTGAAGGCAAAAGCATCAGGATTATTTTGTGCTTTGTGACTTTGGATAGATGCCAAGGTCACCTGGAAGGGCTTTGTAACAGCCGTCTCAGTAATGAGTATATGGAGAGTCCAGGAAAACAAACTGTCCATTTTACTTATTTTTTAGTATTCTGTGTGTGAATTGTGTTTAAAGCATTTCGTCTTATAAAGGCAGTGTAGCATGGAAACCCTACAATTACAATTTTATTGTCCAACAAAACAATCCAACAAAAGCTAAAAGTGTGCAGTAAAAACATGCGATTCGCATTTACGACCAGCAAATGTCTTTATTCCTATAATGATCAGGTTACATTCTGTATATAAATCTGTAGATACTAACAGTTTGCTGATAACTGCAATAAATGTAAAAGACTACATTTCTAAAATGCACTTCAAAATCAGAGCGATATACATTAGTTTGGCTGTTAAATGAAAAGGCTGAAATTAAAAACTGACTTTCAGTGAAAAATAACAGATTTGGTTGAAACTGTCAGGCACTGCAGCGAAAATCTACTGTGAGCTGGTTATGTAATAAACAAGTACACTGAATGAATTTGTAATATTATCCCCAGTGTAATAATGAAAATCAAGGCTCTAATTACTTACAGACATTACATAGATACATAAGTATTAATAAACTTGGAACACTATCGTCACCGTCTTCAATCTGTAGAAACTGGCCAGCCTCAGATTTGTGATATGATAAGGGCAAGAAAAGCACTTATAGTAACGAAACAGGAAACGAATAAAACACACAACAGTTAACCAAGCTCTGGACGGTTTTACAGCACTGGTTGAATTACATAAGTAAACCATAATAAATTCAGCATGGAAGAACCAAGCTACAATTGGTCATGTGATTTAACAAAAAGGTGCAGTGTATTGTGGAACAGGAAAAAAAAAATTAATATTTGCTTGTAATAATTCCTTATATAAAAAGAAACTAAAAAAAGGCTAACAAGTCCTCTGAACAACTAACAGCAAACTCTGAAATATGTGAGCGAGAGAGAGGGGGAGATGGAGAGATCCATGGGAATGGTGGAAGGTACGCCGGCAATCTCTTTGGAGATTCACACCTCAGGCACAGAGTGATCCATGGAGGACCGCAGGAGACCACTGGACATTCTACAGAACAGAAGGTTCAGACACGGTCATTTGATAATGCTAAAGTTGCCATGTTTCACAGCACAATACAAATGCTGAACAACAGCAGCACACAGTGGCTGAAGTTCTCTTTATGCTGGGTAAACCATTATGCCCAAAGTTAAACATACCCAGACAAATTAAAAAAGTTTACTGAGAATGAATCCATCCATCCATCCATCCATTTTCTGTATCCGCTTATCCCATTCGGGGTTGCGGGGGTCCAAAGCCTATCCCGGAGGCTGCGGGCGCAAGGCAGGGAATAACCCAGGCTGGGGCGCCAACCCATCGCAGGGCACACTCACACACACATGTATACCTACGGGCAATTTGGCAACTGCAATCAGCCTCAGCATGTTTTTTGGACTGTGGGGGGAAACCGGAGTACCCGGAGGAAACCCCACGACGACACAGAGAGAAGATGCAAACTCCACACACATGGAGCCCTGGCAGAGACTCGAACCCTGGTCCCAGTGGTTTGAGGCAATAGTGCCAACCACTGCACCACCGTGCCGCCCAAACCCATACATGTGACTACAAACCCCAATTACCACAAACAGCACAAAATAAAACCTTACCACCCTGAAGTGTGCTCACACAGCATATACAAAGCCCAGGGAAAACTGGCAGTTTTCTAAAGAAAATTCTAAGGGATGGGCATCAGTATCCACAAAGATCCAGATCTCCCTCGATGCTCACCGAGTCCATGATGCAGCCAAAACATTAACACACTGACAGTGCCAGGTATACGGGCTTACCTCTTCACCATGTGCTCGTACACGAACTTGGGCATCACTGTGATGGTCATCGTATTTGGAGATGTGGTCAAGATGTCTTTAATCTGCACGTCCTGCATGCCAACAATTTTCATTGTTATTATGGTTTACGCATTTGCTGCCTCAAAGGCTATGGCATCCTAATGGACAACAGCCCAACAGCAAGTGTCTAAGCCACCAGCACAGCCCATAGAGGTCAGGAGAACCTACTCATTTCTGTCTGTGTTGAAGACTTATGCCGGAGAGGAGAACATCTCCCTGCTGGCCTGTGGTCTAAAAGAGATAATGCTACTGTGTCTAGGAGGACACTCACAGACCTAACCATGAAGCTTCCTTTGGTTGTCTTGTGAAGAAACCCCTTTCTGTATCCCTCTACCCTCAAGAAAGGTTTATTCTCCAAGTCCAGTTAAGAAAAACCCCACCCCACTCCCTATCCCATCACACCACCAGCTTCTTTCCCAGCTCAGGCCCGACCCCCGCCCCGGCTAACAGGACCCACCTTGAGCCCGATAACATTCTGCCCATTGATCTCACAGATGTAGTGGTCCGTCAGCAGGCCGTTACGGGCTGCCGAGCCGTCCTTCACCAGAGAGGTGATGCAGCCTGACTTGAAGATGAAGCCCACATGCCCCACACTGTCCTTGTGCATGGTGACGGTGCGCTGGAAGGGCCTGAGCAGGAGAGCGAGACGGCACTGCTGCAATCACTTAGCACAATGGATCAGAGGATAAAAATTAAACCAGACCCTCAGCAGCTGCCTTATACCCTATATCCTTCGCCATGGTATTTTGCCAATTAACAGCTGGACAATTTACTTGAAAGCTGTTGGTTGGGGCAGAGACATCACTTCAGGAAAGCTCTATCTAATACAAAAGACAAAGTGTGCTGATGTATCAGCAGGGGGAGCCAGAGAGCCAAGTTTGAACACAGTTAAAAAAATAAAAAAAACTGCAACGTCATTCCTCCCATTTCTCAGCTATGCATAATTCAGAACAGTCACACAATTTCCCTGGCTTACTTTACTGGAATTGCTTATATACAGGGGAAGATTACACCAAGTATGTGTGTTATTTTCCCAGATTGCATTTCACAGTATGTAATGCAATTAGTACAATACAAGTTCTGACTATATAATTTAAAAAGTCAAAGAGTTGATTTTTAATAGTGTTCAGACTAATATCCACAAGGTATATGACACAGCCCTGAAAATGCTGTGGATAGATAAAGAAATGACAAGACCAAGTGTTGACAACGGTTTACTGTCACTACCTGGTTTACTAGGCCCAGCCCCCCTTCCCCCATACCTGTCACGGACTATGAGCTCAATACGATGCTCCGCTGCCACCTTCAGGGCCTTGTGGGCCTTTTCCAGGTTCCAGCCAGCACAGTTCTGCCCATTAATCTGCAGGACCTGGTCTCCGAACCGAAGGCCTGCCAGCGCAGCCGGGGAGTTAGCCTGTACCAGCTGGATGAACACCCCCTTGAGGATATGTAGGAGAAACGCACATGATATAAGCAAGAGGGGGAGGGGGAGTGTGAGAGCTCTGTCTGTGCACAAGCAGAGTAAAAACCCCCACAGACTGCTGAGAACCTACAAAATTTAATCAAACAGAGAAGCACACTTTGAACACCACGGTGACTTATAATGTAAACCACAGGAATTTTGTACATGACTATTTTCCTATAGGCACTGATACCTGAATTTGACCTATATCTAACAGATGTCATGACTAACCCTGCTACACTCAGTACAGCACTGGAACTTAATGGCGCGTGAGGGCTTCCACAGCTAAAAGCCTTAACGTCACGCGTGGTCTCTCCCATTTCCGGAAAAAAGCAGGGGATCCTCCCCCCCCGACTTACATTGTCAATGGAGCGCAGCCTCAGGCCAACCTTGCCACTCTCATCCTTGCAAAGGATGACCTCACGAACCCCAGGCCGGATTTCAGCCCGACGCATCCCGATGTCGTTCCCTGTCACGGGCCGCACCATGCCCCCGAGTCCGCCACCGGAGGGCAGTGCCACCTGCTGTAGAATCAGGGATGAGTATCAGGGAAGTCCAGAAACAGGGAAACAGGCCCACCGCCTGGACGGAGGACAGATCTGCCCCCATTTTTTCAATTTTATGTCTAAAGGACACAGAGCCAAATAATCCCTAGTGTGTATCTATGCATCGTTACCATAAAGCACCATTTAAATCATATTCACAGCATGTCATTCCAAGAAATGTAACAGCCATCCTGTCCTTTTCCAGAAAAGCTAAGAGCACCAGGCTGGACAGGCCAGGGGTACTTACAGTGTCCATGGCAGGAATCAGGGCCAGGTTCCTCTGCACCTCATCGCTGTTTAGGCTCAGACCCATGTAGTCTGCCAGCTCCTGCAGGTTGGGGTATAGGGCTGGGGGGGCGCAAACACGGCCCATCAGACATCTTCACTTCCCACCTCTTGACACACCGTGAAGTCAGACAAACCACTGCAGCTCGGGTTATCATAAACCTGTACCGTTCTGTACCATTTATATGGAATCTTCATTTAATTTTCAAAGGAGCAGCAGTTTGGTACTACACAACCTTAAATGGGTCACACACACACACACACACACACACACACACACACACACACACACACACACACACACACACACACACACACACACACGTTTCTATGTAATATGTCTTTATGGACCACAGAGGAATGCTTTCCTGGGGACCAAGACAACATGAGAAAACAGACTTCAAATCTTCAGACACATTAAACTTAGTGGCCATTTGGACTGGACTCCACACTCCATGTCTGAGCACCAAAACTGGTGATCATCCATTTCACCGTGAGCAGCAGAGACAGACTGCACTTCATAGTTATTTCCTGGGCTGGACATAAATATTTCCAGCAAGTCAGCCATTTTTGTTTCCTTTTCCAATTTTTTAAAAATAATCATGTAGAATGGGCACAAAATGTGAAGAAACACTGACCTACAAAATGTACTGTACTAAGAATAGGCTGAGAGAGACCTGAACCCACCACAGCTGTAGCAGTGTGTTCACCGACAAATACATATACACAGCAAACACACAGAGCCACAAACACAGAGAAATACAGGACACACTGGGTGAATCAGCACACGCACACGCACGCACACACACACACACACACCTCCAATCCCTCACCATCTAGCCCCACCCTCCAGTCCCTCATCATCTGGCCCCCACCCTGATTCAATCCCTCATCTGACCCCGCTCTCACCATCTAATGCATCATCATCTGGTCCCGCCCCCACCCTCAGTCCCTCACCATCTTGGCTCCACCTTCCAATCCCTCACCATTTTGCCTCCCCCATCCAGTTCCTCATCATCCTGCTCAGAAACAGACCTGCAGGTTGATTTGAATGGCACTTCACCGGCTTGTGATATCCATCAGGACTCCTACCAAATGCTCCAAAATTGGTAATGGAGCCCATTGTACAGTCTCACAATAAACCCATCTGTCATCAAAAGAACAAAATGGCAGGAAGTCATACACTCGTAAAACTCCCTGAAACCATGTGCAGGGAGAAAAGAGGATGGCAGAAAAGGCTCACTGATCAGCTGTTGTGTCAACAGATGGAAGGAAATTAATATTTTCTTTAGAAAGATCCATCTATAACAAGGCTGAAAGCTTGTTTGGTTAAAAGCAAGATGGGGAGGAATATAGGATACTACTGTGTCACACGGTGCTTCAACATTTGGGACAATAACATGCACTGATGATGTAACTGATTTAGTGATGTAAAAATAAGAAGCGTGCAGTCCAGTGGCCCAGCCAAAGCAACAAAAACCAGATTTCTATCAGCAATTAATCTACTAAATCTGCCAAGAATCCCAAGGACTGGAAAGTCCGCAAGGCTGGTATGAACCAAACGTGGTAAGTCTCCCAGATGAACCCAACAAATATACAGTGCTGAGATCTAAATACCTGGACCTCACAGTTTCCTTTCCCCTGTCCTTAGCAAACACTGTTAGCAAACACTAACGTCGCCCCCGCGAACGTTCATACTAAAAAGCCTGTGCATCATTTTGCAATATCTCCAGGAGCCGGCGTCACAAGGGGGGTGAGAATACGTGTGCAAGACACACGTAATCGATTTTATGGACAACAGATGTACAGATGGGCACACACAGGCTGCATTCATGTAGTCAGGCTTTAAAATCATAGTGGAGGGACCTGAGAAGTAAACTGTGCCCCAACACCCCCTTCCCTCCCGTCACCCATGAGCCAAAACGGGACCACAGTCTCTATGGAAACCTTAAGCTTGTTCCACAGAAAGACACAAAGGCCTCAGGCCTCTCAATGTGGCCCAAGCGGGGCCCAGGGAGGGGGGGGCATTCCCCACTATCCCCTTTTCTTCCCATTTTACCACTGTGTTTCTCAACTATTTCTTTTTCCAGCTCGCTCTCAACTCTCTCGCATTCTCTAAGTCCCCTTGCCTTTCACAATATTTATTTCTTAAGAGCCCCACTGCATGTCAGCGGCAGACCATAATAAGAGGCCGACTCTCCCTCTGGTAGTTTCCCAGTCTCGTTAACCCACAGAGCTAAGATGCAAGTGTAGTCTGGCAGACAAATGGCAACCTCCCCATCTCATACCCCCTCCCCCTATGCATCTTCTGGCAATAATGCCACAGCAATCAGAAGCTCTCGAGGTCTCAGAGAGAAAAGATCATGCCCGAAAGGCATCACTGCAGTGTGCCAAGACCTAAATGGGCCATAACAGTCGAAACCAATAAAAAGACATTAAAATAAATCAGGTTTTGATGGGGCAGAGTACAGGCCTCACACAGCCTGGGGTTTACCTGATCCTGATGTCCCATTGCTGGCTGATGGGGCTTGGGAAGCCTCCTCTGTGATGGCAGGGGTAGAAGAGGTACTCTGTACAAAATGAGACTGGGCCTGGATGAAAATGCAAGACACACTGTTGTTATTTGGATTGAATAACTCCCTACTAAATCCATTCCAGGCTTTCAGAGAACATAATAGTCTATCTTATATACCTGGATCATGTCCCCCTTAGTCTCCTTTGCTCCAGGCTAAACAGATTTAGCTCAGCTAACCTCTCC